>OY482670.1:165996551-166381551 GCA_960531455.1 Urophora cardui | reverse complement strand
AACGTTATGCCAAAAAAAAATTTTTTTACAGATATTGCGTATGTACAAATGTGCCTGTTTAAACAGCGATTGCATAAGAGCATAGAAGAATTAATTTAAGAAAATGTGAACTTTAAAATGTTAAAGGATCCAAATCGGAAAATAAAAGCATTTAAAGTTGATCAGCGTTCATTCAAAATTCTTCCGATATCTAAAAATGTTCCTCTTGGTAGTAGAAAAATGAAGCAGAGAAAGTTTGTCTTTCAATTTTTCTATTAATTGTGGATTACATAAAAATGTCATTCTGTTGAAGCATGCCTGTTAATTTAGCAAACATTAGTTTCACAGCAACCACAACAATTTATGGTCTGTGGGGTCTGCTACTAATTTGTCAATTCAATTGCGGTGTAGATCCAGCGCTTCTCAATGGCATTGCTATGAGTATGTATTTGTATTTGTGTGTGGGTGGGTAGACTCCCCGTTGAATACCGTACATGAAAGGGCCAAATATCAGCGTTAAAACCTTTTGGACTGTATGAAATTAACGACATAACCAAATACGTAGAAACTACCTTATGCCTGCCATAAACCAGTTGCATGTGCGAAATTCTGCTGTAGCGAGTAATGACTTTGAAAAATTCATACATACTTCAGAAGCAATTTAACGCATGCAAATATAGCATGTGCGCATATGAATGAAGGGGGAAGAAAGTGGGCGAATTGTGATGAACGAAAAGGGCATCGGCCACACTGAATCATTAGAGCATCATAAACCAACTTCTTTGACGGTGGAGCGATATGAATATGCATATGTAAGCAAGGCCGTAGCCAGGATTTCATTTTGGGGGGGGGGCTAACTAAAAAAAAAACATTTCAAATTCAAATTACATACATATCTGCCCCGTTTGCTATGCTATGCGCATGCAAGAATAATTAGGTCTCGCTTATCACCCATATTTAATTGTTATTGCAAAATCCAATTAATTTCACCAAATTTATCTATCAAATAAAATTTTCGTCAGCTGATTTTCAGTGCAACCAGCTACCCTGTCAAAGCTTCAGAGGGTAAAAAGTGTGAGTTTTTTACACCACTGAAGTGTACATTTTTAGGAAACGAAAACAGGGTAGCAAGTGAAAAACTTATGTAGTTTTTTTACACTAAATTACCACTAGATCCACTAGCCTAATAAAACCACTAAAAAAAGAAGACATATTCTGTTTGACGTTTTACCTTCATTTTGCAAACGAAAACGGAAAATTGAAGAGTGTAACAAAAATGCGCATTTTTTTGATGAATCGAAATCACCATTAATTTCAATGGTAAAATTTTAAATTAAGCTCTTACCCAATTAAGTTAATTATAAGTTTATGATTTTGTTAAACAATTTCTTAGACATGCCAAAAGCAAAACCGCAGTTATCTATATCTTCTGGAAACAGGCGCCAAATTAGGTTCAGAAGAAACGGGACAGTCGCTGAACATGCAAATCGTTTAGAGAACTCACGGTTGCGTGGAATGCAGAGGAGACATGTGGCGATTCATACGAAATCAGCATTTAACTACAGACCGGATTTAAACTATATGGAACATTCTTCCCTTTTCATGGGTCGTATGAGTGAAATTTGCGTTTTTTTGTAAGTCCCAAGGGCAAACATTTAGCTATATTGGGGTAGACCTTCGCAACGAGGTGTTTTCTCACGGTCAAATGTATGTCGCTCTGTCGCGAACTGGTTCACCACAAAACCAGAGTTTTCTTATACCTGGAAATGGCAACAAAACAAAGAATGTTGTGTTCACGGAAGTTTTTAATTAATGAACAAGATGTACCTTATTTTATGAACTAATTTGCCTACTAATGTACACAGAGCCAAATAATCCTCATAAAAATAAGAAGATTGTCTCCTTGAACAGCTTCGTGGCCCAAAAAGAGGACAGAAGTCAGAGACGAAGATATTTCCAAGAGATTTCTTCTTATTTTTGGGAGGTAAATCTTTTTAATTTTATTTAAAAGTATACCTTCTTACAATAAATGGAAAACTTCTTACTCAATTTTTCAAAGATATTTCCATAGAGATTTCTGCTTATTTTTGGGAGGTAAATCTTTTTAATTTTATTTAAAAGTATACCTTCTTACAATAAATAGAAAACTTCTTACTCAATTTTTCGAAGATATTTCCATAGAGATTTCTTTTTAATTTTATTTAAAAGTATACATTCTTACAATAAATAGAAAACTTCTTACTCAATTTTTCGAAGATATTTCCATAGAGATTTCTTCTTATTTTTGGGAGGTAAATCTTTTTAATTTTATTTAAAAGTATACCTTCGTACAATAAATAAAAAACCTTCTACTCAACTTTTCTTTACGCATTATTGTTGTCGACTGTGAACCGCTAACTCAGTTTACATATGTATGTATATAAGACTAACTTTATAATAAATTTAATTAGATAACCTAATAAAAATAAGAAGAACGCCCTCTTTATTAATTCAAGGAGATATCCACATATATATTCGAAGAATTCTTCTTGATTTTATTAAAAAGACTATCCCATTAAAAGTAAGTAGGGATTCTTCTTAAAGAAAAACTATAGAGATATCTTCTTACTTTTGTTCTATTTTATTAGGTGGTTTTCGCTCTGTGTAGGTACCAAACGTTGTTTGAATTATTATAACTTTGAGTTTTTTGTTGTTAATAAATGTATTGTTTATAACGTTGTTTAATTTTAAAGTGTTTGCATTTCATCTAAAGGAGGGTGGTATATTACATTCCTCGCAGAAAATAAGCACAAAATATGAATGTGTAACCCATTTTTACACTCTACTCAAAGCTAAACATCAGTATATTTAATTTTTGCGGCGCAACGAAGTAAGCCGGGTACTTGCTAGTACATACATAGATACAAATAATAATTGAGACTAACTTTTTACATGATTTCTATGCTTCTAAAAAATACAATTAAGCATATTTATATTAAAAAAAAAATTTAATCGCATTAATTTCGGGGGGATACGGCCTTGTATGTAAGTATTCATTCGTATGGGAAATGTATTTCACCGAGAATACTCGTATTCATAACGCAAATAGTAGTGTCCGACCGAATATTCGGCCAAGCTTCGGTATTCGGCCTATTCGGCTGGTATTTTTTATTCGGCTTCGGCTTCGGCCTTCGGCTGAAAAGGCCGAATAGTCGAGGCCGAATAATAGATGTGTTTAATAACAAAAAAAATTGACTGGATTTTACGAATTTTTGATTTTTTATAAGCGACAGAATATCGTAACTTCTAGTAATATGTTTTTGTTATTGAACAGGCCTAAGATTCCGAACGATAACTTACGCTAATTATTAAATATCGTCACCTTAGTGTGTCGATCAATTCTTTTAAAGTGTCATTAAATTAAACATAGTTTATTTCACGAAAAAGTGGTTTATTCACTTATTGGCCATAAAAACAAAGAGATCATAAGTAAAAATTCAATACAGTTTCAAAAAAAATAGTTTTATGTATGTATAATACTATGTTACAGCAAAAAAATAACCAAGAAATTCAAGTACTGCTATTGTTTTATGGCTAGGTTTTTGAGATAATGGTAATTTTGTGTTTTCTTGGTTATCACTTCACAGGGCCGTGCGCAGGAATTAGCCTTGGGGGGGTTTTAATTTTGGTTTGCATTCGCATACATTTTTCGCTAAGATAAACATATTTGCTGAAACAGATATCCAGACCCATACAACATAAATTTAAATGTTCTCCAACTTTTCTGAAACTCATTAACCAGGTCCTGAATAGTACACGGAAAGAATTTTTACTAGAATCAATGCCGAGACAAGAAAAATTAGACTTGATTTTGAACTTAGAAAATAATTTCTTAATATCAAGAAAATCCAAGAAAATTGGATTTTAAATAAATAAGAAATAATTTACTTAGGGTAAGTGTTTTTTTCTTGTTTTTTGAAATAAATAATTAAGAAATTATTTTTTTGTTGCAAGTAAAACTTTTCTTATACGAGCTTAAGTAAGTAAGAAAATATTAAATATTAAATTAAGTATGTAAATATTTTCTAAAAATATTAAAAACGTAAAATATAAGGAAAATGAAAACTAATCATGAGGAATTAGAAAACCATAATTAGTCAACTAGTATTTTTCTAGGACTTGTTTATTGAAATGACAACATTTTATTTAATATAAATGAAGATGCAAATAGTGAACTCCTTATACCAAATGCTTCACTAACAATCTGAGAATTGCAAAAATATTCAGAAATATGCAAAGCGGATGGCAAATGAAAAAAAATACATGTAACTTTGGAAATGCAAATCCAGCAAGAAAAATTTTACTTCGCTCAAGAAAACGTTTTCTTATTTATTTTAAATTTTTTTTTGCGTAGTTTGCTGATATGCTCAAAGAACTTTGGTGTTCAGATTGAGCAAGAAATATTTTACTTCGCTCAAGAAAACGTTTGCTTATTTATTTTCAATTTTTTTTTCGCTGTATTTTGTTGTTCCAATTCGTCGAAACACAATTTTCTTAAATTCTTCTTGATACTAGCAAAAAGATTTTCTTCATTTAAGTAAATTTAAGAAAAGATGTTCTTATTTATTTAAACATTTTTTTCAACATGATAGATTTTTTTCGATCGGGGAATTTTTGGGGCCGGAATTCCTCATGAATTTCGGAAACGGGGAACAAGTGGCAGCCGGTTCTCAAGGTAGCTTCACTTATATGAACAAATGTGGAAAATGAATACGCAGAAATTAATTAATAATTAATTCATTTAATTTCAATTCAAATTTTTCAATCTTTACACTTCACTAAATTTGAGCACTTAAGTATATATTTGCGTATGATATACTTCACGGTATTTATTTATATACATATATACATATGGGGGTTGTACTCACCTGAGATGTCGTTGATGAAAAATCTGATGATCAAAAGAAATTCTATAGATTTTGTTAGTGTTCTTGAATAAGAAAATAATTGTCTCATTTTTGGAAAACTCAATTTCTTATTTCCAGTAATATTAAGTAAATTTTTCTTATTTCCCTAAAAATTTTCTAAATTGAGTTCAAGAAAGCATTTTTCTTGATTCAAGTATACAAATTTCTTACCGTGTACTGTTTACAGTACTTATTAATTGAAACTGCTCACTGTTTCCACAAAATGAACATTTTTGTCATCAGTAAAATTTTTAAAAAAATGCTAAACGAACATATGCTACACAACTTTGTAATTTCGGAAAGCTCCAAGTGCAATTCAAAGTGCCGAACTTATGTATTGGCCAACCTTATTTTTTGCAACTTTCACCAATTTCTTCTTCCGTAAAATTATTGTAACTAATAATGTCAAAAATTATGAGATTCAATGCAAAATTTATAAACTGTATTTTGAAAATTTTTGCAAAATCATTGCAACTTAGATTTGGTCATGGGGGGGGGGTTTAACCCCCAAAACCCCTCCCCGTGCGCACGGCCCTGTCACTTCATTAAAAATTATTTTCGCGGAAGTCGCAGACCATGATTGGCGGAATACAATTTGAGTATACATACACAACTCCAACCAGCTGTTCGACTAACTTAATCTTAGTTGCTGGTCAACTATACACCGAAGCAGATAAACTCTTTTTTTGGCGTACAACATAAAGCTGTTGAACTTTAAGTATTGAATTTTATTTACCTACATAAAGACTGAATTTTTTTATTTTTGTTTACAACTATGTATGTATTTTTGTAAGGTGTTTTGTTTATTCAAAAAACAAAAAAAAAAAAATTAATTGTTATGAATAGAGCTCGGAAAAATAGGTGAAATCAAGCGCCTAAAAAATGCTACATTTTGTAAATTTTGGTTGTTTTCAGTGACGGGATTACAATTTAAATATAAAGGGATAGCATATTGGTATGGTGAAGATTTTATTAGAAAAGTTCTTAATCATGTTACACAAATTTGCAGTTTGAATAAACATACAGTGGTGTGTGATGAAATAAAGCCAAAGAGGGATTTAGTTTCTTTGACATTTTTACTGAAAAAAAGTATGAAGAACACATTTTGTATTTTATATTTTTGTACATCGTCAAGCTTTTTGAAAGCAAAACAAAACTAGCTGTAATGAAAATAAAATTTGGGAAAAGTAAGTAAATTATGGCATAGTTAATGTTCCAATAACTCATAAACAAAAATGCAGAACGGTTTTTACCACGACAGAAATTTGCATTTTTACAGATATGGAATTATGCCGAGTATCCAATTGGAAAATTGTAAACCCTGAAATGGTCATAAGAAAAAACAGGAAAGTTCAAGTCAAGTTTTTTTACCTAAAATATGCAAATGTTTAAAGTCAGACCACTACAAATTAAAAAGCTGTATTATATATTCCATTTGCTAATATGCACTTGCCTCATTTTCATTCAAAATATATTTGGTTTGAAACTGTAATTGCTTTTCCTTCACGTGCGAAGATTTTGTCTCAAATTTAAGCGAGTCACTACAAATTTTTAATTTTTTTCTTTATTCTTTATAATTATATATTTATTTAATATACCTTATTTATTATTATATTTATTTATTGTAGCTTTCTTTGCAATTTTTCACGTGCAACCCATAAAAAACCTTAATAATTTATTTTTCTGGCATCCTAGTAAGCAAAAAATCCAATTGCATTCACGGGGGCTTAGACCTGAATGAACCCCACCCACCCTTCAAATTGCCACTGGATGTGCTCACAAACATTACGTAGCATAATTTTAGGCGTTTGATTTTCACCTATTATCCGAGCTCTAGTTATGAAAGAAAAAAAATCTCATACTTAAGTATATATTTTTCTTATTTTGGTATTCGGCTTCGGCTTCGGTTTTCGGCCGAATAAAGGATTATGCCGAATATTCGGCTACGGCTTCGGCTTCGGCCTAAAATTCCAGCTTCGGTCGGACACTAGCAAATAGGCTTCTGAATATTTTTGGGTTTAACAATAGCCTTACAGCTATCAGCGAAAGCGAATGACTACAAGCAATTAAAACAACAACAACAACAACAAATCCGCATGAAATCCTCTCCTCCCTGCGCGCATTTTTGCCCTTCTCAGATCACACAAACCAAACCAAACAAAGCGTTCGTTAATGACATTGTGATATTCATCGCCAAATATGCAAGTATGTGCTGAGAAGGCCAAACGAAGTTGCGTTAAATCAATTCAGACCAATTAAAAATACGAACGCGTGGCAGGGATAATACACACATATATATGCATGTATGTTTGTGCATACATAATTATATAGCTTATATGCACTGGACACAATGCATGACGTATTTATGTACATATGTATTAGACCTCTGCACAATACCATTTGCCTCTTCTACATTTGCGAATACTCTATGCATTGTACAATTAGTCACAGCACAATTTCAATGCAGCTACGAATAAAACCCATACTTTTCATTTGGAATACAAATACTATTTCTATTTGCTCTGTTGGAGCGATTAGTGTACATTATTCGCCACGATCGAGTAGAACATAATAATAACCATGTTGTGGAGTATTCGCAAAACCTTGTTGCTTCTTTGGTTTGTTTGTTTATTTAATGTGCATATGGCATAAAGGTGGACCAAAAAATAAACATATGAGAACGTGGAAAACAGCGATTATTTCCAAAAGTTTAACTTTTGAGTAATGCTTTTTTTAAATTTCAAAAACTGACCACCACGTCTTGTTGCCAAATAAGTTTCCTAACTAATGCCGAAAAAATCAAAAGAATCGAAGCATTGGTTACCGAGTAAAATATATAGAACAGTTGGAAATATGTATTATATGTATGTATGTAGATCGTAAAAAGGTCTGGTTCGAAATTTATTTTAGACATATGATTTCTTGGGCAAAAAAAGCTTGAAATTACCCAAATTTTCATAATCGCCATGTGTCCCTGTTATTTTTTTTGGCCGCTACCAATCGACCCGCCCTAGTTTGTATGCATATGCACATACACACAGTCACACTAGCAGCGTAATTTTGCTGAACATACATACATATATTTCGTTTATATTCGAAGTATTCGCAAGTAGTGTACACTATTTGTAGAACCTTTTTAAGGTCATGTAATTGTCGCTACGAATAAGTATTGTATTGGTTCTGTTTATGGTTGGTCTCTACTTGCGCTTATTCTAAAACGACAGAAACAAGTAGGTACTGTAATTGGACGGCTGCGAATATTTTGTTGGTCGTTTCGAATCCATTCGTGCAGCCCTTTAATATGTATGTACACACGCATGGTGTATCTGTGCATGCATATGCGTCCTGCAAAAAAGTTTGCTTATTGTTGACAAATCAGGTTCAAAAAAGGAGTACGCTTTCAGCGCTGCTTCTGTTCTCTCACTCACTCTGTCTGCTCCTAACTTTCTAATACTTATCTAGGCCTTATTTCGCCTTTGGAATAAGGTGTGCTCTCAGAGAGAGTACTCCTTATGGCCTGATGAGATCAACACAGGAAAATCAGCCTTATTTTAAGCCTTACGCCCCAATAAATTTGCTACCCTTATAATTTTCAGGCCTTATTTCTTAGCCTTCAAATCTGCTGTTTTAATTCTTAAACAAGGCTTAGATTTTTTGGTGGGTGCGTGCAAATGCGTACAAATGTACAGGAAAATCAGCCTTATTTTAAGCCTTACGCCCTAATAAATTTGCTACCCTTATAATTTTCAGGCCTTATTTCTGAGCCTTTAAATCTGCTGTTTTAATTCTTAAACAAGGCTTAGATTTTTTGGTGGGTGCGTGCAAATGCGTACAAATGCGTATAAGCGCATGCACCAACCTGCCTACTTTACTTACATTGCCATAGGCAATTTGGCATGCAACAAGCCTTTTATATTCATGCAGAACCCATTACACACATGTATATATGTATGTATGTATATTCTTTGACCGAACAAATCGCGTTAGTTGGGGGCCTGTGCAGCAGACAGGAGATTGATTGGATGATTGTTAAGGCAATTCGGCTTGCATTTCAACAGCAGGAGCAGCTGCAGGCCAACATCAAGCAAGGGAAGACAACAACAACAACAAATTAAACTACAGCTTACACTTGTTTTTTTATACCGAGTAGCGCCCTTGACATGTAAACTACGCACATCTCTCACGGAAAAATTCTCATTCAGTGTATGAATACACGCGCCTTCGCCTTAAAGTAGGCAATACTTATATACAAACTTACATACAGCTAAAAAAAAAGTATGGAAAAAACGAGAGAAATTTCACTACTGGCTACAAAATTTTAATTTTTACCAAAACTTAGAACTTCTCATTTGCTTTTCTTTTACAGCAGCAGCAGTATAAAAAACAACAACACCACAACAACTGCACTTAATTTGCATGCTTGTTGAATTTTACAATTTTAATTCAATTTTGCACTTTAATTTTACTCATTTTTGTTTTTAATTAAAAAAAGCTAAAACCAAGCACACAACAATTGCACATACTAACTATTTAAACGATAAATATGCACATACACGCATACATACATACCTATATTTCCCTGCAGAAAACGGAACTAGTCCATACATGCATGTACAAACCAGCCGCTTGTGGCAATCAACTAGCCCAAAATCTGCCACATTCCATATAAAAATATTGGTCCAATTAACATTGTCCTAGCACAGGACCACATGGTCCATCGCTCGATCGCATCATACTAGTTTAAAAACTAACTTGCCGTAGCTACTTTGCAAACCACCTACAAGAGGTTACTTTTTAAACTAGCTACGGCAAGTTACTTTTTAAACTACTCCAAGGAATTAAAAATTTAAAATATTTCCATAACTTGAGCTCTCAAGACCAATTTTATTTATTTTTTTTTTTTTAAGGAAAAATTGATGTGAAAAATTAATATTTTTTGGTAGAAGTTATAGATCCATTCATCCACCACATCTCTTCAAGCAATTCTTTGTGCTAATTAGTAGAGCTTGTTTATCGGCTGGCTCATCCGATTAAATTTAACTTTTGGTTTTTTTGGTCGTTTTTATTTTCATAACTACTTCATTCTTGAGCTCTCAAGACCAATTTTTTTTTTTAATATCTATATATTATTAGGCTAACATTTTTCCCATACAAACAATTGCTAGGCTGTTTAGCACATTTAACATACTCATATCCACATAAAATTGATATGGATGTGTTCGTATGAGTCAGGAGCAGTGCATAGGCATATAATTTTTTCTATAAATTATTTAATTTCTTTATAATTAATAAATAAAGTTTTTAGTTACGAGAAATAGATATCGTAAAAATGTTTGCAAATATCGTAAACACAGTTGAAGGGTTGCTTTAATTTCAAAGCACTCTCTCTATTTTATATGCATTGGCCCAGTTTACGCTCAGATCAAAATCAACGCGGCCAAATATCTCCTATTGCTTTTCCATTAAAACGAAAAATGAGAGAGAGTGCGGGAGAGCACACTGAGTAATTTTAATTTTGACCAAGGCATATCTAACAGGTAGGCTCGGCGGCGAATTGAAAAACTTCTTTTTTTATTTAGGAATAATTTTTGTACCAATAATAATAATAATACAATGGCGCTATTATAACTCTGACGAGTTTTATGGCCGAGCTTCTCTCCCAATTCGAGGTGTGCTCCTTTTTGTTTTTCCTACTAATTGGGTGGACCTACAGTTTTATGCCGGCTCCGAACGGCGAATGCATTTTTTGTGAGAAGCTTTTTCATGGCAGAAATACTCTCGGAGGGTATGCCGTCCACTGCCGAGAGGTGACCGCTGCTCTTAAAAAACCCAATAATTGGATTTTTACTAATTAGAAAAATTTGTTTGGCTCGGACCGTGGTTTGAACCCGAGACCTCTGGCATAGCAGGCGAGCACTCTACCCACTGCACCACAGCGGCCAATTTTTGTACCAATACAAAGTTGAAAAAATAACCGGCGATACTAGTTTAGATTAATGCTTCTTGGCAATACTGTTAATAAACATCGTGCAGCGGTTACGATCGTTAAAACCGATCTTCATACACGAATCTACATACATACATATATATGAACTGGCCAAATTATTGGCTACATGTGGCAAGTTCGTAGCTAGTTGAATGTGGCATAAATGTACCAAGTAGTCCAACAATTTTTACAGGGTTATTCATCTACAATCAGGAGATGAATAACACTGTGACACAAATTGAGTTTTGTTTTCTGGGGCGGAATAAATCCTACACAGAACAAGGGCCACTCACTATCCATACAGTAAAACCCCCAAACCGTTTTGCTCCCTGAGATAAATTTTTTTTATTGTCATTTTAAACTTGCGAAACTACGTTCTTTGTACAAAGTTTTGTCTTAGTGGAATTTTATGGCGAATAAGTTTCTAGAACACTTTCACCCTATACCGACCTTCAAAATACTATTTTTTCGGATTTTTTAAAAAAGGGTGACAAATCGACCTCTTCGTGGAGGTGTTAGAGGGTTAAACTGTTCTACTATATGTTTCCTAAATACATATTTTTATACGATATATGCTTTAACTTGTTTTTTCCTTTTTTTAAAAATCACTCAGAAAAAATTTAGGGAACAAAACGGTTTGGGGGTTTTACTATATGGATTGAGGCCTTTCGTTCTGTATAGGAATTATTCCGTCAGAAAAAATGACGTTACACAGGGTATGTTCAGAAACGCAACATGAAACGCAACAGGGGCAGTAATTATTTTTTT
Organism: Urophora cardui; assembly: GCA_960531455.1. NCBI lineage: Eukaryota > Metazoa > Arthropoda > Insecta > Diptera > Tephritidae > Urophora > Urophora cardui. The sequence goes on along the minus strand of OY482670.1, from coordinate 166,369,872 downwards.
GATGATTGTGATGAGCGACGCTTCATGCAAAATTTACGTTTATGAACGCTCTGCTTGCAGGCCCGTAGCTACGGGGGGGCATTGTGGGGCAATGCCCTACCTTAAAACTAGAACGCCCTACCTTAAAAAGGCCAACAAGTGAGATCAATTACACTGTAGGTAAATTTTTAACTTTTGAAATATCACAGAGAAACGCCGAGACACTCCAACTTAATTTTTGGCTGTAGAATACGATGGCGTTTTCAGAAAGTCAAAGTTATCTCTCGTTTTCGAGAAATTTAGGAAAGAAACTTCAGAGCTCCGAAGGTAATTTTTTCCCGTTTATAAACTTTACTTAGGTTTTGAACCCTTTTCTCGCGTAAGGATTTTGACGGTTGTTCTTAATTAATTGGGGAATTCTAAATTCAATGCCATCATTAGTTTTTCCAAACTGGCTCCGGTTTATGAGATAACGGTATTGAAAAATTACCATCAATTTGGACTTTTTTGTTAATAACTCAGTCAGTTTACGAGTTAAATTGCCTAAACTTTGCACATGACCATATTTTAGCATTACCTTAACTTTTCCTGAAAATAATTGAAATCGGGTGACTATAACATATAGCTGCCATACAACCGATTGTTCAGATGTGGACATTTTGGGATATAGCTTCGCTATTTAAACAGATAAGGACATGCAAATTTGGAGAATTTGTACTCGTATTGGCCTTAATCTATTCCCTGAAAATCGTCGAGATCGGGTCACTATAAAATATAGCTACCATATTGCACTTTTATTTTTTTATAACCGAAAATAGTCATTCTGCGTGAAAGAGCAACATAAAGACTTTCATTCAAAATGAATAGGTGAAAAGTTTTCTGATATACGATTTCCACATATCTGCATCAGTTATTGCACTTTTGCGCAGCCAAAGTTGAAATTTCACCATAGGCATTTTTTTCAAGCCCAATAACTCATATGAGTCTTTCTTTTACAAATCGGACACCTGTTGTAACCTTACACTGAACAATCAGTAGTATTGGAGCTATATGTTATAGTGACCCGATCTTGACAATTTTCAGGGAATAGATTAAGATCAATACAGGTCGAAATTCTCTAAAGTTTCATATCCTTAGCTGTTTAAATAGCGAAGCTATACCCCAAAATGTCCACATCTGAACAATCGATTGTATGGCAGCTATATGTTATAGTCACCCGATTTCAATTATTTTTAGAAAAAGTTAAGGTAATGGTAAAATATGGTCATGTGCAAATTTTGGGCAATTTAGCTCATAAACTGACTGAGTTATTAACAAAAAAGTCCAAATTGATGGTACTTTTTAAATACCGTTATCTCATAAACCGAAGGCAGTTTGGAAAAACTAATGATGGAACTGAATTTAGAATGCCCCAATTAAGTAAGAACAACCATCAAAATCCTTAAGCGAGAAAAGGGTTCAAAACCTAAGTAAAGTTTATAAACGGGAAAATAATTACCTTCGGAGCTCTGAAACTTCTTTCCTAAATTTCTCGAAAACGAGAGCTAACTTTGACTTTCTGAAAACGCCATCGTATTCTACAGACATAAATTGTATAATTTATCCATTAAATTTTTAAATTTACTAATATTTTAAGGTTTTAAGTTAATAAAACTAATAGCCTTCAAAGCTATAAATATTAGTAAATAATCTCTTAAGCCTTAGTATTTAAATTACTCCTTTAGATTTGTGATATTTTGCCCTCCCTACAGTGTTATTATAATTAAATTTTTTGTTTGAGATAAAAAATTATTGCGGTTGCAATGTATGATATCGCTAGCTTAGAGTGCAAAATGTGTAAGTCCAATTTTATGAAAAGGCGTATTTTTATGTAGCACGCTAGAAAAACCAAATACGCACCACGCTAAACAAGTCTGTGATACTTGTCATATTTCTACTCGTTGTTATTCAGTGATACGCAAATTGTGTAAGTCCAAAAAACGAAGAAAATTGTGTAAGTCCAAAATAATTACATGAACAGAAAAATTTTTTTTTTTCATTTTGAATTTTTTTCATTTTTAGTTTTTTGTCTCTCCTACAAAGTTTGAAAAGAGGACTTACACAATTTGCACTCTAAGCTAGCGATATGGAGAATCCACCCTGCATCACATATATAATTAAATAAGACCATCGAATTTTTGTAGTTTGGTTAAAGGAATGGTTCATTCCGGCAGTTTTCTGACAAAAACTAATCTGACTGTGAGCGAACAACACCAAGATCGCGGAATTGATTTCTAAGGCTGTGTGCTAATCTAAAACATTTTACTCGTTGGAAAAATGAGGTGTCTAAATTTTCTATGGTTATCGTTTAATCATTTTCGAGAGTTTTTTTCACCTTGACTTGCGTGCATGCCTACAGGCGGCCCACATACCAAATTTAAAGATCGAAGCTCTCTTAGGTATGGAATAATCGAAGGAAATTAAATTAAAATTAAAAATTTAAAAAATTAAAAAATTAAATTTTTTGTTGCATTAAATTTATTATAATATTTTCGGCTTCAATTTTATCTCTCGCTTATTTGCGTATGGCGGTTGGTCGCTATCTTCCATTAATTATATTTCTATTCACATGCATGTCAATTACCAAAACTGACCTAGCGTTCGAATTCACCACTAAGCACGGATAAAACTGCGCTCAATGGTGGTAGTGCCAAGACTGACTTCCGCCCTACCTTAAACCAACGCTGCCCTACCTTAAATTTAAGTCTGGCTACGGCCCTGTCTGCTTGTATTGCAAAAACAGGTTGCGCTTCAAACTGACTTTCTGAACAAAGCCACAGTGTTATATATGAGCGCATTTATATATACTTGACCATATAAATGCATATAAATGTACTTATGTACATATGTGTGTATGTATGTATGTTTAAGTTACTACCCTGCAGGCAAAATTAAACTATTATGAAAATAAACTAGTTGATCAACTGGTATGTAAAGGAAAAAATTCAACTAGTTGGTTTTCTACTAGTTGATCAACTGGTATGTAAAGGAAAAAATTCAACTAGTTGGTTTTCTACTAGTTGATCAACTGGTAGGAAACGGACAAAGTTATACTAGTTGGTTTTCTACTACTTGATCAACTGGTATGAAACGGACAAAATTCTACTAGTTAGATATCTACTAGTTGATCAACCGCTTTTAAAAATACAAAATCATACCAGTTGGTATTCTACTAGTAATATACCAATTTATTTATTAACTGAATATAGCAGTTTGTGCAATTCTATCACAAACTAAGCTTTATTGGCGACTTTGAAGTAAATTTACGCTATCATTTAACAAAAGGGTCAGAATAGTTATTACCAATTTGCCAAAAAGAAACAACCATTTCTCACAAAAGAAATATTTTTAAGGCTTTTCATTTATTTTTGTGCAAGGGTATACAAGAACAATTACATACATACATATATATTTGCAGCAGGTGGCAAGAAGAGTTTAAGAGAGTTTAGTTAATTGATTTGGTTTCATCCAAATCGGAGATTCTATTATCCAACTGCCGCAGTAACACGAAGCCATTATTCTACCTTTCTATACATCTTTGCGTGTACTGTATATAATATGTACTAAATGTAACTTTATAAAGTACTAAGCTAATTAAAGTATGCTTTATTAAATGAACTAAAGTGCTATTTTTTCACCTAGATGAACTGGCATTTTTCTAGTATTATTCTGACTGGTATTCTTCTAGTATACCCTTAACTGGTATTTTTCTAGTATGAAGCTGATGTGTTGTCTACTGGTATGAAACTGAGTGGTATTTTTCTAGTATGAAGCTTATGCAAGGGAAGACAATTGCCATCTCGTAGGCCATCGCCGCGTTAAAACTACCAGTTGCTTTCAAGTAAAATGGATAGTTGGGCAACTAGATGCCGACATTTTCAAACTGGTAGAATTGTAGTAAGCAACTAGTTGTTTTGCCTGCAGGGTACATTTAAGCCAATTTGTAAATGTGTTTACATTGGATGTTATGCACATATGTACATGCGTACATATGTATACCTGTACACACCATTTACACATTTGGGCAATTATATGTGCTTCATTTAAGTGCTTTTCAATTAAAGATGTGTTTACATATGTACTTACATATTCATTAATCAGATTTTTATGTGTATTTATGAGCCCAAAAGGCGGCTGCGGAACGGAAAAGGATAACCTTTCACCTTTACATAGGCAATTTGTGTTATTTGCGGTAAATTGAAATTTAATATTTTTTCATCATTTTTATACTCAGCTGTACTAGTACACAGAGTATTATAGTTTTAATCACATAACGGTGGATTGTAACAGAATGAAATAATCGAGATAGATATAGACTTATATATATCAAAATGATCAGGGTGAAAAGAGAAATCGATTGAGCCATGTCCGTCCGTCCGTCCGTCTGTCCGTCCGTCTGTAAACACTCTAACTCGTGCAAAAATTTAGATATTTCGATGAAATTTGAAATGCAAGTTGGTATCGAGACTGTGACGGTTGGTATTGAAAATGGGCGAAATCGGACCATGACCACGCCCACTTTTCCTATATAGAAAAAATCGGAAATTTGGTATCTCAGTCACTAATATAGCTGGAGCGATGAAATTTTACCCACGTGTTGAGCTCAGGCCCCTAGGAAGAATTTTGATAAAATTTTGGAAAATGGGCGGTGCCACGCCCACTTATTAAGGGTCAAACCTTGAAAGTTTTATATGTCATAACTCAGAAACCATTGAAGATATATCGATCAAATTTGGTACGCGTCATGTACTTACTTAGGCAAACGTTTGGACGGAAAATAGTTAAAATCGGTTGACGGCCACGCCCACTTTTATATATGGGTCTTATAAAGTGACCTAATAAAAACATTTTAAGCCAATCTCTGTCAAATATAAAGATATATCATTGAAATTTTGTCGCATGCGTCCAACTATGGACAAACAAAAACACAAAAATTTTGGGAAAATGGGCGGTGCCACGCCCACTTATTAAGGGGCAAACATTGAAAGTTTTATGAGTCATAACTCAGAAACCGTTAAAGATATATCGATGAAATTCGGTACGCTTGATATACTTACTTAGGCAAATGTTTGGACGAAAAATTCCCAAAATCGGTTGACGGCCACGCCCACTTTTATATATGGGTCTTATAAAGTGACCTAATAAAAACATTTTAAGCGATATCTCTGTCAAATATAAAGATATATCATTGAAATTTTATAGCAGGAGTCCACTGCGGACATAAAACGAAAAACACAAAAATTTTGGAAAATGGGCGTGGCACCGCCTCTTTTTAGAAACAGGAATATACGAGATTTCTGAGCCTATAACTCGACAAATAATTGAGATATTATAACGAAACTTGGTTTATACACTTTTATAACTTGTATTAATAGACACGCAAAAATTTATTGAAATCGGTTTATGACCACGCCTACTTTTTAACAAAGATATTTCTGGAACACCCTTTGGGAATTTGTAACGTGAGATCTTTGTAACTAGAAGTCATAAAGGAATGAAATTTTGCACAAATAATAATATTCATATGCTTGGTTGGATGACTGATAAAAATGTTGAAAATGGGCGTGGCGACGCCCACTTTATGCGGCACTGGCTTTATATAAAATAATCCGTGTTTCCATCAAACGCAAACAAACAATGAAAGCATACAGCTGAGTATCTAATGTTCGATTCCACTCGAACTTAGGCTTCCTTACTTGTTATTTATTTAATTTTTGCAAACGCAATCTTTTTATTAAGCTTATATTATACAAATGAATTCAATGGCTGAGCAGTGGTTTGTGCGATATTTCGAATTTATGTCAATAATAATTAAGTAGTAATTCTATATTTTACGGGAATTTAAATGCCATTTAATTGTTATTAACCAAACTTACCGAGAAGGTCTCTCGCAATGCCCGCATAGTAACTGAAATAAAAAGAAAATGCGTTAAAATTTTGTCAAATATAGATTTGTGGTTAACATGGGTATGAATCGCATACGAGTACAAACATACATATAGTGTTCATATTGAACAGCAGCTTATGGCGACAGCCAAATTTCCAAGATAGTCGTAAGTCTCTGAAATTTTTTAGCAGTCCCCCGCACAAGATTATAAAGTTGGATGTATTGTGGAACGTAGTTTGGTTTGGAGACAAACCGGTTTCGGCTAATATGCGCCATCTTCAGTGTCCTTTTTCGTAACCAAAAAGTAATTATTAATTAAAATCATTGAGACTAAAGCTGGTTGAAAGCCTGAAAAAGAGTTTAAAAAAAATTACAGAACGTAATCTCTGAGATGCATTATTTCAGCTTTTACGAATCTCAACTCATTTTTTCCTTCAGTACACCTAAGCTACCGTTCCATATGAACACAGATATGGTAGGTAAATATTAACAAAACCACGACTGAACGATTTTTTTAAGAATACAGAAACAAACAAATGTATACTAAAATCAGTGCTGGACGACAAGGATTACGATTACAGTAATGATAATTTCAAAATTTTTTAAATTACAAAGACAGTAATCCTTATTTTTTAACGACGGTTCAGATTACAATAATCTTAATTTTGTATTTTTTTAAATTACGATGACAATAATCGTAATCATCTTGTAATCGTAATCCAGCTCTGATTGAAATAAAACTCTCCTTTTTCCATTTTGGTTTAATTCAGCACACAGTAAATACATATGTATGTAACTTCGCAAAATGTTTGATATTTTTAATTTCCCGCAATCTAAAAAGTCATAAAACTTTTGCTAAGCCTCACTTAAAGTTCGTCGTTAATTTAAAATGGCATTGCAACACCTGTTACTTGGCATAAATTAACATGAAAGCTCTGGTAACTACTAAAAATTGAAATGAGAGCATATGAGTCAAATACGTTTTACGGTTTTCCAAAGGAAAATATACATATACGTCTAAAATAAATGTAAAAAAAACAAGTAAGAAAGCCTAAGTTCGAGTGGAATCGAACATTAGATACTCAGCTGTATGCTTTCATTGTTTGTTTGCGTTTGATGGAATCACGGTGTACTTTATATAAAGCGAGTGCTGCATAAAGTGGGCGTAGCCGCGCCCATTTTCAACATTTTTATCAGTCATCCAACTAAGCATATGAATATTATTCTTTGTGCAACATTTCATTCCTTTATGACTTCTAGTTACAGAGATGTCACATTACAAATTCCCAAAGGGTTTTCCAGAAATATGTTTGATAAAAAGTAGGCGTGGTCATACACCGATTTCAATAATTTTTTGCGTGTCTATCAACACAAGTTATAAAAGTGTATAAACCAAGTTTCGTCATAATATCCCAATTATTTGCCGAGTTATTGGCTCCGAAATCTCGTATATTCCTTTGTCTAAAAAGAGGCGGTGCCCATTTTCCAAATTTTTCTATTTTTTGTTTCCGGTCTATTGTGGAACTCATGCCACAAAATTTGAATGAATTATCAAAGATATGAAAGACAAAGATATCGCTTAAAATATTTTTATTAGGCCACTTTATAATATAATATAATATAATACAATGGCGCTATTATAACTCTGACGAGTTTTATGGCCGGGCTTCTCTCCCAATTCGAGGTGTGCTCCTTTTTGTTTTTCCTACTAATTGGGTGGACCTAGAGTTTTATGCCGGCTCCGAACGGCGAATGCATTTTTTGTGAGAAGCTTTTTCATGGCAGAAATACTCTCGGAGGGTATGCCGCCCACTGCCGAGAGGTGACCGCTGCTCTTAAAAAACCCAATAATTGGATTTTTACTAATTAGAAAAATTTGTTTGGCTCGGACCGTGGTTTGAACCCGAGACCTCTGGCATAGCAGGCGAGCACTCTACCCACTGCACCACAGCGGCCACCCATATATAAAAGTGGGCGTGGTTGTCAACCGATTTCGCTAAAATTTTGAACATGTATTACCACAAGTAATAAAAGTGTACACACCAAGTTTCGTCATTATATATAAATTATTTGTCGAGTTATGGGCTCAGAAATCTCGTATATTCCTGCTTCTAAAAAGAGGCGGTGCTACGCCCATTTTCCAAAATTTTTGTGGGTTTCGTTTTATATCCGCAGTTGGACTCCAGCAATGTAATGTCAATGATATATCTTTATATTTGACAGAGATATCGCTTTAAATCTTTTTTTTATTAGGCCCCTTTATAGTTCCCATATATAAAAGTGGGCGTGGTCGTTAACCGATTTTGGCAATTTTTCGTCGAAACATTTGCCTAAGTAAGTATATCACGCGTACCAAATTTCATCGATATATCTTCAACGGTTTATGAGTTATGACATATAAAACTTCCAATGTTTGACCCTTAATAAGTGGGCGTGGCACCGCCCGTTTTCCAAAATTTTTGTGTTATTTGTTTTATGTCCATAGTTGGACTCATGCGAAAAAATTTCAGTGACAGACCTTTATATTTGACAGAGATATGGTTTAAAATGTTTTTATTAGGTCACTTTATAATACATATATATAAAAGTGGGCGTGGCCGTCAACCGATTTTAACTATTTTCCGTCCAAATGTTTGTCTAAGTAAGTAAATCACGCGTACCAAATTTCATCGATAGATCTTCAATAGTTTCTGAGTTATGACATAAAACTTTCCATGTTTGACCCTTAATAAGTGGGCGTGGCACCGCCCATTTTCCAAAATTTCATCAAATTTCGTCATAGAGGCCTGAGCCCAACACGTGGGTAAAATCTCATCGCTCCAGCTCTATCAGTGACTGAGATACCAAATTTCCGATTTTTTCTATATAGGGCGTGGTCATGGTCCGATTTCGCCCATTTTCAATACCAACCGTCCCAGTCTCGATACCAACTTGCATTTCAAATTTCATCAAAATATCTCAATTTTTGCGCGAGTTAGAGTGTTTACAGACGGACGGACAGACGGACGGACGGACATAGCTCAATCGATTTCTCATTTCACCCTGATCATTTTGATATATATAAGTCTATATCTATCTCGATTATTTCATTCTGTTACAATCCACCGTTATGTGATTAAAACTATAAAACTCTGTGTACTAGTACAGCTGAGTATAAAAACACCAAAAGAAAAGCATAAAGAAAAGCAAACAAGTGGAATAACATACTAAAATGTGTCGCAGTGAATGTCGAGCAGAACCCTGCAAAAAGTGGGACCACGTAATTTGCTAGTACAGGACTAGGTTACGTTGTGACAGTTCCTAGTTACAGAGGTGGTCCAAATATATGAAAAAATATGGTTACATTAACATTGCGATGTCATTGGACATGACCACCCCTGCTTCACCGCTGCATAACAAAGGACTATATAAAAAACCACCCCATTTGGGCCATAGACTAGTATGCTTACAGTGGACCACGTTTTAAACTACATCCCAATACCCTAGACCGAGCCAAATTGCCTACCAACCACGAATTAGTTGGCGGCGAACGACAATTTACATTCGATGTGGTCCGATGCAGCATAACATGTAACCAAGTCCGTAACCACGTCCCTTCAGACCTACTTTATAGCCCCGTCCCATTGGACTACCTGGTCCTCAAATTTTTGAAGGGAAACGATTAACTTGTTCTTTTATGTGTCACTGTGGTTGCTTTCACTCGGTATATATGTATGTACATATATGTATTTTTGTATATTCATGTGTGTTTGGCGAAGACGTCAAATAAAATGTCAACTCGATGCCATCGAACGCCTAGAGCTTTAATATTATTAAAAAGTCATAAATATTTACATGTCTGTATGTATGTTAAAAACAAAAAACAATAGTTAAAGACTTGAGCAACATGTCTTACAGAAGCTTTAGATAATGCCATAGTGCTGAGTCGAATGTTGTGGATATAAAACCCACTGCTGATGGCATAACCAAAACAAATTTTAACTATATGACACTTCTTCCAACCTTCCTCCTTTGGTATAAAAAACACGATTACAGACAGTTCTTACTCTTTTCTGAAACTTTCCACAGTTATTCTACTTACAAACCTCTTCATAATTTCCAATATGCATATTTATTAAGTACACTGTACATACACATATGCTTTCGTTTGTAATATTTTAGTATCATTTTTTATGTTTTTTGCATTGTGAGAGCAAACACTGGCTGTCGATATTATTTTATAAAGTTCCTTCCTTCCTTCCTTCCTTCCTTCCTTCCTTCCTTCCTTCCTTCCTTCCTTCCTTCCGCAAAACGAGCGAGCTTTTACCCGCCCACTATGCACGTTGTTCTTCTTCTCAAACGACCAACTGCAGCTTACAAATTTACATACATATAAACATATACATATATATATTATACAGTCTATAATAAAAACATGTAAACATGTTTACATATTTATTTTATCTTTGTCATGGATACAGTTACTTATACATACATACACACATATATGTGTACCTTGGCGGGAAAAAACTATAGTTCAGAACTAATCCGCTTCTATTGCATTTTTTGCCACTCCCAGTGCGCGTTCATACTTTTTCCAACTGGTGAATATAACATGGCGATATCACAGTACCTACTTTCATCATTTTGAAACTTCATACGTAAATATTAGGCATATAATGTAGTGATCATTCAATTGATTGCTTCTGCACCGCTGAGGGTCTAGCTACAATTGAGCTAGTGTTCCTTTTTGACAACTTTTCGCTAGTTCTTAACCTGCCACATTGCTCACCGGTTGTTGATTTCTCTGCAGGGAAGATATGTATGTCTATGAAAATACATACACACATACGAGTACATTCTGGCGAAGTATCATTTCATATCCATGTTCGCCTTCGTTTGGTGAGTATCCTTTACGCCATTTGCTATGCTATGTTATGCAAGTTATGTAGCCTACAGCCTTGATCGTATACTTAAAATTTGATATTCTCCATCTTCGTCTAATGGAATCGTTGCTGGGTGCCATGCACTTGGTTTGTAGTAAACTTTTATTGTTTGCTGCTTTGCGTGGCTTGGCTCGTGTGTGCGGTCGTAGACAAACAATATTTTAAGAAAATTAAAATACACCCACATGCACAAATGCATATGCATAACTACATATGTATGTATAGGCACATACTTAGTTATATATGTAAATACATATTGATGATGTTAGTGCTTTGGCATCATCAGCCTTCCCACGTTTTTATTGAATTTCCGTGTTGTTGTGGCGTATTTTTTTTTTATTTTTGTGTGAATATTGCGGTAGTCACCCTGCAGGCAAAATTAAACTAGTATGAAAATAAACTAGTTGCTCAACTCGTATGTAAAGAAAAAAATTCAACTAGTTGGTTTTCTACTAGTTGATCAACTGGTAGGAAACGGACAAAGGTATACTAGTTGGTTTTCTACTACTTGATCAACTGGTATGAAACGGACAAAATTCTACTAGTTAGATATCTACTAGTTGATCAACCGCTTCTAAAAAGACAAAATCATACTAGTTGGTATTCTACTAGTAATATACCAATTTATGTATTAACTGAATATAGCAGTTTGTGCAATTCTATCACAAACTAAGCTTTATTGGCGAGAATAGTTATTACCAATTTGCCAAAAAGAAACAACCATTTCTCACAAAAGAAATATTTTTAAGGGTTTTCATTTATTTTTGTGCAAGGGTATACAAGAACAATTTAATACATACATATATATTTGCAGCAGGTGGCAAGAAGAGTTTAAGAGAGTTTAGTTAATTGATTTGGTTTCATCCAAATCGGAGATTCTATTATCCAACTGCCGCAGTAAAACGAAGCCATTATTCTACCTTACTATACATCTTTGCGTGTACTGTGTATAATATGTACTAAATGTTACTTTAAAAAGTACTGAGCTAATTAAAGTGGGCTTTATTAAATGAACTAAAATGCTATTTTTTTCACCTAGATGAAGTGGCATTTTTCTAGTATTATTCTGACTGGTATTCTTCTAGTATGAAGCTGATGTGTTGTCTACTGGTATGAAACTGAGTGGTATTTTTCTAGTATGAAGCTTATGCAAGGAAAGACAATTGCCATCTCGTAGGCCATCGCCACGTTAAAACTACCAGTGGCTTTCAAGTAAAATGTATAGTTGGGCAACTAGATGCCGACATTTTCAAACTGGTAGAATTGTAGTATGCAACTAGTTGTTTTGACTGCAGGGCAATTGCCGATGTGGAAAATGTGTTCATTTGCGTCAGAATTGATGTGTGTAAATATATGTATGTATATATGTATTAGAAGGCTGCACGAATGGATTCGAAACGGCCAACAAAATATTCGCGGCCGTCCAATTACAGTACCTACTTGTTTCTGTCGTTTTAGAATAAACGCAAGTAGAGCACAACCATAAACAGAACCAATACAATACTTATTCGTAGCGACAATTACATGACCTTAAAAAGGTTCTGCAAATAGTGTACACTACTTGCGAATACTTCGAATATAATCGAAATATATGTATGTACATACATATTTTCATAAGCACACATCCAGACGTTGTGTTCAGCAAAATTACGCTGCTAGTGTGAGTGTGTGTATGTGCATATGCATACACACTAGGGCGGGTCGATTGGTAGGGGCAAAAAAAAATTAATGGACACACCGCAATTATAAAAAATTGGGTAATATCAAGCTTTTTTGCCCAAGAAACCATATGTCTAAAATAAATTTCGAACCAGAGCTTTTTACGATCTCCATATTTCCAACTGTTCTATATATTTTAAAATAACTCGGTAACCAATACTTCGATTCTTTTGATTTTTTCGGCATTAGTTAGGAAACTTATTTGGCATATTAAGGTGGTTTTATGAAGGAAATAAAGTTCTCCCGAAATTCGCGGAACAACCCGATTTTCATGCGAATATAATACGGAAATCTATACCTAAAATTTTTCCTTAATATATTAAAATTTAGAGGTCGTGCAAATGCCTCCAAATTTCTTTCTCCTTTTATATCAGTGATGATACATAATTTTTTTCAAAGTCCTTAATGAAAAAGAAAAACATTTCTTATCATTATAAAATGGAACATATGTTTGTTGGGCTTATATTTTTGGTCCACCTTAATGCCATATGCACATTAAATAAACAAACAAACCAAAGAAGCAACAAGGTTTTGCGAATACTTCATAACATGGTTATTATTATGTTCTATTCTATCGTGGCGAATAGTGTACACTAATCGCTCCAACAGAGCAAATAGAAATAGTATTTGTATTCCAAATGAAAAGTATGGGTTATATTCGTATCTGCATTGAAATTGTGCTGTGACTAATTGTACAATGCATAGAGTATTCGCAAATATAGAAGAGGCAAATGGTATTGTGCAGAGGTCTAATATGTATGTGTATGTAAGTTTGATAGGTCTTTACGATTTGGTTTGTAGCTTTTTTCACAACAGGAGGTGGTCCAACTAAATGGAACCTCATGCGTTTGCTTCATTTTCTTTCATAGAATGAAAATCTCTTAAAAAATTCCGTGGAATTTTATTTTTCTTCTACTTTAATTTTACATGTATTCCATTTTATAGCCAAACGCACTCCAACAATATACAAACAAGCACGCACATTTTTCGTTATATTTTTCTTGAGCCAATTTTCTTTTTTCTCATTCACGGCACTTCACCCACGCTCAACGACCATTTACTTGTTGGCGATGCAAAGAGCAAGAGCTTAAAGCTCATTCCCCACAAAATATTCCACCTTGCCAACCTACACACAAAATTGACGTTCCAGCAATTACCTGCGTCCAAATATGAAGAGCCATCCCCTTCACCAACCATCTGCCTCAAGTATAAGAGTACGCTCCTTGTGCCCCACATTCACGTTTCCTATAGCTTTGCAAAAGTCTTCTACATATATTTACTTTTTTATGCATGTTTTTTTTTTTGTTTAAATAGCGCACTTTTAATAGGAGTAAAAAAGTCTTCAGGAGCAAATTTTATTTCGTTTCAGCTTCCCTCTTTTCCAATCAATTTCTGTACATAATCAAAAAAAAAATTGCAATAGGCAATTTTCAACAAGAAACCGATGATTGGAACATTTCCTTTTGATATTTGATGGTTTGCGTGTGAATCGATTTTTGTTAAATACGTTTATTGCGCGTAATTTGATCATTTTGGTTGTACTCGTATTTACGAATATAAGTGAGCACTTAAAGAGGAATAAATAAGTGATAAGCGATTTGTAAATATACAGAAGAAATCTAAATTGTGATGATGAGCGTTGAGTGGCAAAGAATACATATATGGCAATTAGGAGTATTAACGCAAAATGGACACAAATAACGACAAGTTGGTCAGAACATAGAAGAGGGCATTAAAATTCTTTAACACTTGGACTGTATTAGTTGGTCGGAATTGCCCAAACGACTTTGAAAGTTGCATTAGTTTCTTTTGGCTCCATATAACCTGGTGAAACTTATATTTTTATTTTGGTACAAGTCATAAACCTATTTCGGAGATCACTCCATCCCTTCATCAGATTTCGTTTTTCTTGGTGGTTACCGAGTTTTGAATCTCCGATCGTTGGGTTGGTAAGCTAATAGTATAACCATTAGGCTACCACCGCCCTTAATTTTCCTTGGTTTAATTTTCATTTATTTTCCTTTACACACCGCGTTACACATCTTCTATGGAACCAATCGTTAGACTTTCCATAAACGTTTAAAGATACCCTCTTTGAGACGCGCATTATATGTATATCTTTTCGAACAATGTCGAGCTTAAGTGCAAGGCCGCCCTTAGAGCTCTATCTACGCTGGGTGTCTTCTTGTCTTTTAACCTCAGGTTATGTTAATAATATCTTCCTCTGTGACCAGGTTAAATGGTACATAGTCTGTGCAAGTTGAGTAGGCTTGTGCTTGAGAAACAAGCACACTGCATAGAAAAGGAAGGCAAGTAGGCCTCAATTAAATTTCTTCACATACACTTTATAAGCCATTCCCCAAGGATCGGCGTTGGCTGCTTTCAGTAAAGCAACGTCTCTTTATGCGCGGCATAGCTGCCTTTAAGTCAGTTTTACACAATTTGAAACTTTTTCTAAGCTCCTCTTCGTTATTTCTTCTGCAGTTACGTTGGTGTGCAGAATTATATCTACATACATACATACCGCCGTTTAAACTTCATAACCGTCTAAGTGAGACTCATATTTGCCTAAGCAACATTTGTGCCAAAAGTTAAAATTAAATTTCTAACGCTCAAATTTACGACTTCAGAGCTGATCAGGATATTAAAAGGAAATATAAAGCTTCCCGAGCTTCCAAAGGCCAAATTTCTGGTATGGATCTATAGAACTGGGCGCCAGGAGTTAAAGTTTGGCAAATCTCAATTTCGGCATATGCGGTTCTGCAAGTTTCACTTAGGCGGTTAAGAAGTTTAAGCGACTATATGTATGTATGTGCATATATTTACTCGCATGTCAGATGTACTCATTTAAGTAAATGTAAAATTATATATGTTAAGCCGCTTATAATCCTAAATACAAATAAGCGCGAACATATGCACTTATCTAATGAAAATTTATTTATATTCTTAGCCCAGTAGCTTAGCTTATGTACATATGTACATATTTAGGTGCCTATATGCACATATCTACATATGTATATCTATGTATGTATATATGTAGTGCTTTGCGTATGTTACTGATTAGTGTCTCTGTGCATATTTGCATAGTTTTAGTTTATGCAAGTTAATTTGAAATTAGCAGCTTTTTGCAAGTCTCTCGTCGTTCATGTTCATGTTCATACAGGACTTCATACACGAATATTTTGCTTTTGTTTTGTTGGTGAAATTTTCAACAAAGTGAAAGTTTAATTTGATTAAAGTGACGTTCTTTTGTTGGAATTTATTAATACTAATATCAAATTTTTTCGTTTTTGATATTTTTTAATTAGTTTGTGCACATAAGTGATGTTAAGTTGAGAGCACTTGAGAAGTTTTTTGAAGTACTTTGAATTTATGAGAGTTTTTCGATAAACGTCATTTTATTGTTGTCATCATTATTTATTTTATTGCTTATTCAGTTAGTATCATTTATTGTTGCATTCAATTGAACGATTATTCTGACCCTGTGATGAGTACCAGACCTGTTAAATTCCGATTAGGATTAGTAATCAATTAAATTGTTTTGTTTTTTAATTGGTAATCATTATTTTAATTCTTTTGCTGAAAAAAAAAGTAATTTTAATGATTACCATTAAAAAAAATCAAAAAAAAATCAAAAAAAATCAAAAAAAAAATCAAAAATAATCATAAAAAATCAAAAATAATCAAAAATAATCAAAATAATTTTTTTTTATTGTTTTTGATTATTTTTGATTTTTTATGTTTATTTTTGATTTTTTTTGATTTTTTATGATTTTTTTTTATTTTGTTTGATTTTTTTCAATATTGTTGTAAAGAAATTTGGATATGCATGCACATAAGTATTCAGGTAGGCATGTATGTTTGGTCAGAGAGGCATAAAGTTTGTTTGTACAAATGTATGTGAACGCATATTAAAGTACGTAACCCTGCAGTAAATATGGGGACAGGTGTATCCAAGTCATTGTGTATTCTACAGCGACAACTGCACTAATTAAAATGTCGACAAATTGAGAAGTACAAAATTTGTATAGGCCTTTGCCCGTTCGAAGCTTTTCGTACTAGATACGGATACAAACCCTTCCTACACCTGGGGAAGATTCATTTCTAGGTTCAGTATAAGGACAGGGAAGAGCGAATAAAGAATTCTGATTATGACAGAGATTATCTTTACGTAAATGTATTTGCAACATAGCAAATCTACTGCCTTTTACTACTGCTTTATTATGTAGTATAGTGATGGGCGAGTCCGAGATGTTTAGACAATCGAGAGAATCGCCATCGTTGCAAAATCACAATCGAGTCAAAAGTTGACTCGCTCCTCGACTACACAATCGAGATGTTTTTGCGATTGTTCCGAGTCGGGGATTCGGAGGTTGTTTCGATGACATCTCGACTGCACAAGCGAGATGTTTTTGTGATTGTTCCGAGTCGGGGATTCGGAGGTTGTTTCGATGACATCTCGACTACACAAGCGAGATGTTTTTGGGATTGTTCCGAGTCGGCGGGCCGGCTGTTGTTTTGATGATAGGTTTTAGTTGATAAAATAAACTGAATGAGGTTTGTTGATAAAGAAAGTAGGATTTTTAATGGAAGTGAGGCAAATACATAAATAAATTAACCAAATTGAAAAATATGCTACACATAGACTCTGCATTATTGCAATCACAACTAAAGAGTGTTGTGCATAATAATAATAATTAATTATTTAAACATTAATAAATTTTCTGAAGTGAGACGCTTATGAAACAAATGAATTTTACGAGTAGCAACAACGGCAATAGATTTGTACCACTCTGTATGTTTTGTAAAGCAATTTTAATATTCAAGCGGCAACAACAAATATTATGTATTTTTTGCAGCGAGTCCGAGATGTTGTAGGGTTGCTTTGAAAACGAGAGGAATCGTTGGCGAATCCGACATGTTTTAGCGATTGTTTCGACGGACGGTCATTTACGACTTGACTCGAATAGGAATGAAAACCATCGAGAGCATTCGAGATGTTTCAACAATCGAGAGAATCGAATAAAACATCTCGGACTCGCCCATCACTAATGTAGTAGGCATGCGAAGACGAATACAAATTCCCAAATAATCCTATTTGAGGAACAATGTCGGAACGTAAGTACGTAATATTTCTGCCTTTTAAAAGAATACAATAGGGCAATAACTAGTGCTGAAACGGTATGGCGTATGATGAACAATAAATACAACTTATATGAAATTAAGAATTTTTCCTTTTTTGAAAAAATTGATGAAGTGTGAAACAGACAAAGGAAATACAACTGTGCTAATGGAGGAAGAGGAATACACCGCAAAAACAGGTCAACTAATCAAAGAAATGGGCTGCGGAGTGATGAGAAAAGACCCAACGGAAGAATACCAAATGGCAATAAAGCGTGCAATAAAACAAGCGAAAAATATAAGAGACAGCAAAGTAGCCTACACTCTCACAGCAATGAATCCATCTGCCCCATCACTGAACGCACTACCTAAAATCCACAAAACAGGAACACCTATGTGACCAATAGTAAACCATAAATCGGCACCAGGATATAGACTTTCAAAATATCTAAATATGCTACTTCTTCTTCTTCTTGATTGGCGCTTAACCGTCTAGACGATTCTGACCGAGTCCAACAGAGCGCGCCAATTGCTTCTGTTTCGTGCAGCATGGCGCCATTTGGGAACACCTAGGGAGGCAGCATCGCTGTCCACCTGATTTTCCCAACGCAGTGGAGGTCTCCCTTTTCTTTTGCGTTCAGCGGGTTTCGATAGAAATGCTTTCTTGGCCGGAGCGCCTTCGTCCATTCTCACGACATGACCTGCCCAACGCAGCCGCTGGATCTTTATTCGCTGAACAATGTCGATGTCTGTGTAAAGCTCGTACAGATCATCGTTAAATCTCCGTCGATACTCGCCCAGGCCAACGCGCAAAGGTCCATAAATCTTACGAAGAACTTTTCTCTCGAATACTCCAAGTGCCATCTCATCTGATTTTGAAATTGTCCATGCTTCTGCGCCGTACATGAATACTGGAACGATGAGCGTCCTGTAGAGTGTGATTTTTGTTTGTCGAGAGAGGACTTTACTTTTCAGTTGCCTACTTAGTCCGAAGTAGCATTTATTGGCAAGCGTGATTCTTCGTTGGATCTCCGTGCTGACATCATTCTTGGTGTTAATGCTGGTTCCCAAATAGACGAAGTCCTTAACAGTTTCGAATTTGTAGCTATCAACATTGACGTGGCTGCCAAGGCGTGCTGTGTCTTTGTGTGATGACAGGAGGTACTTCGTCTTGTCCTCGTTGACCGCCAAACCCATTTTCTTAGCCTCTTTATCCAGCTTGGAGAAGGCAGAACATATGGCGCGCGTGTTAGTGCCAATGATGTCGATGTCATCGGCGTACGCCAGCAGTTGCACACTCTTGTGATATAAGATTCTTCCTGTATGGTTAAGTTCTGCAGCTCGTATTATCTTTTCAAGCATCAAATTGAAAAAGTCGCACGAAAGAGAGTCACCTTGTCTGAAACCTCGTTTGGTCTCGAACGGCTCGGAGAGGTCCTTCCCAATTCTGACAGAGCTGGTGGTGTTAGTCAACGTCATTTGGCATAGCCGTATAAGTTTAGCAGGGAAACCAAATTCAGACATTGCGGCGTACAGGCAATTCCTATTCGTGCTATCAAAAGCGGCTTTAAAATCGACAAAGAGATGGTGTGTGTCGGTTCCTTTTTCATGGGTTTTTTTCCAGTATTTGTCGTATTGTGAAGATCTGGTCGATGGTAGATTTACCAGGTCTGAAGCCACACTGATAAGTCCAATCAGATTGTTGACGATAGGCTTCAGTCTCTCGCACAATACACTTGCTGAGACCTTATATGCGATATTCAGGAGGCTTATCCCACGATAATTGGCGCGTACTGTGGAGTCTCCTTTTTGTGGATTGGGCAGAGCACACTTAAGTTCCAATCGTCGGGCATGCGCTCGTCCGACCATATTCTGCTAAATATGCTACTAGCAATCAAAAACACAACTGAACTAGTCAACAAAACTGAGAATTCTGAACGTACCCAAGGACTCAAAACAGGTATCACTTTACGTGAAGGATCTATACCCCTCGATACCAAAGACAGAAATACTAAAAGCTCTAACTAAAATACTGACAGAGAAAACGAACAAAGACATTGCAACAGAGATCGTAAATACGCTGAAAATAACCCTGGACCAGAATTATTTCAAATTTGGCAATAAAATATACAGACAAACTCACGGAAAATGCAGAAGGAGGCATGACAGATCCACCAAAATATAACCGCTATGATGAGGATCATGAGCTGAGTCGTTTGTATAAACGCAAACTAATCCCTCATTTTTTTGATATATCTACTTGAAATTTGGTACTTGGGTGACTTCTTAAGAGAAATTGGACCACTATAACATATAGGTCCCATACAACGGATTGTTCAGATATAGACATTTTGGACTATAACATCTCCATAAATAACACACATAATTCACTGTATAAATTAATGAAAATGAGACTATGTATCGCTTCTTTTCCTCATTCATGAATGTCATAAAGTCTCGAATGTCAGCGAATGTTACACTAAAATGTTTGATTTGGCCACTTTAAACAATTTTTCATAAAGATAAATAATTTGATATAAACGTGCATCGTACCATGTACGGTCAATGACAAATTAACAATAATTCCAAGCTTGTAAGATATGTATAAATGTGTATGCCTCTCTGCACAAATATACGAGGAGGAAGCATATAGAGCCTTTATCCTGTTAGTGTGGGACTTTAACCGCACTACACCACCTACGCTCATCGTATCAAATCCACCGGTACTACCATCAAGCTACCGTCGGGAGTCTGCCTTAAAAGGCTATATACATACCTGCATACGTACAAATGTGCATATTTCTTTAAACGATATTGATAAAAATTAAAAAAAATCAAAAAAAATAAAAAAAAAATCAAAAAAAATCAAAAAAAATCATAAATAATCAAAAATAATCAAAAACAATCAAAATAATTTTTTTTGATTATTTTTGATTATTTTTGATTTTTTATGATTATTTTTCTTTTTTTTTGATTCTTTATGATTTTTTTTGATTTTTTTTAATGGTAATTGCAAAATAATCATTAAAATTTGAAAACAATGGGTAATCAATCATTAAATGGACAGTTGAAAAAATAATCAATCAAGCCGGTAATCATTACGATTAATAATCATTATTTAACAGGTTTGATGAGTACCTACCTACTGTTGTTTTTGCTTTTTCAATTTTAGTTTCGTTTATGCCTCATTAATTGTTAATTGTTGTTGTAAAATGAACTGGAATAAATGGGAGATTGACTTGAACAAAATATAACCCACAGAACTGAAAATATAAATTGAACAAAATCAGACTATGTAACTTTGCATTTCCCCATTCATGAAAGGTATGAAGTCTTCGGTACGGTGTTTTAGAATAAAAATGTTGCACCATTTAAAACAATTACTGAACTTTTAGAAATAAACGAAAAAAAGTCATTAGTTTACCAAGCTTTTATTGCACAATTATTTTGATATAGCAATACCCACTGTTTACTTTGTCGTGTTATACTCATCCATGCTCTGGTATTTATGTTTATACACATGTGTAAGCGAAATATTTTTTTATTATTTTTTGGTTCAGAAAATCTTTTCTCAGTTTAACTTTGTGACAATTAAATTAGTTTACAAGCGGAGGCGGGCGCTTGTTCGTTCATTCATCAATTTCACTCCATTCAAAAGCAGCTTCACAGCAATTGAAAGCAAAATTTAACAAACCAAAGTACAATGAAAAGGGCAACAACAATCACGACACACATGGCGCACACATAGCATGTTTAGAACTTGAGACTGTGGAAAAAAAAAGATCGTCGCAGTTCAACACAAAAACAATAAAAACCGCATGACAAATTTTATAATAAAAACCAAAACAGCAGTAATTTAATTTGATCAAAATTGTGTGCGTGTGTGTTCGTGGACAATGCGAATCTAATTTTATATGTACGTACGAGGGATGCTGCGCAAATATTTTGACTTGGAAAAAGAGCGCTCACTTGCTAAATTTAGCTTTAGCTAGATCCATTTCTTTTAACCATTTAATCTTTTGTGTCCACATTTATAGCTAAACGGATTAAACCAAATTCATACAGGTGTGTAGCCTAATGACCCAAAAGATATTGGCATCTTCAATGTAGGTAAAACGAAATGCAAAAGAAGCCTATAAAGTGAAAAAATGTTTTCAAAACAGAATATATATATATATATGTGTGTGTGTGTGTATATATATATATATATATGTGTGTATATATATGTATATATGTATGTATATATATACAAGAATTGCTCGTTTAAAGTTATTAGATTTAAGTAAATGCTTCACATACAACAACTTTATTTCTGTCCTTCTACAGAGTTTCTAAATGATACATATTTATGTACCTAATCACATACATACATAAAATTACATTTTTAATAGTATATATGTGCTCGCGTCACATTAATACTACGTAAAATTTATAAATAAAATTTAATTATCTGAGCAAAAAAATAAAACTCAAAAAATAACTTTTATTATCTGAGCAAAAAAATAAAACTCAAAAAATAACTTTTATTTTCTGATCGAAAAATAAAACTCAAAAAATAACTTTTATTTTCTGAGGGAAAAATAAAACTCAAAAAATAACTTTTATATTCTGATCGAAAAATAAAACTCAAAAAATAACTTTTATTTTCAGATGGAAAAATAAAACTCAAAAAATAACTTTTATATTCTGATCGAAAAATAAAACTCAGAAAAAAACTTTTATTTTCTGAGGGAAAAATAAAACTCAAAAAATAACTTTTATTTTCTGATCGAAAAATAAAACTCAAGAAAAAACTTTTATTTTCTGATCAAAACATAAAACTCAAGAAAAAAACTTTTATTTTCTGAGCAAAAAATAAAACTCAGAAAATAATCGTTAAAAATCAACTTTTTGGATATCACTTATAACCGTTACGGTCCCTGATTACAACCATACTAAACAGAACTTTGTCGCATGTCCCCTAAATGCAACTTTTAGCCATCGCAATGGGTATGTAGTATCTACTGTGAGTTGCATGAGAACGTCAGCAGTATGATATAAGTGGCAGTGCGCGTGAATAGTTAAAACTTTAATTGTTTCACTGGCATGCAGCACATTGTTAAAAGAACACAATAAACTTGCAAATTTAATATGTTCTATATTAAAATATTGCAATGGAAAAGAACAGCGTATAGTTCAAGGAAAATAAGAAGAAAATTTTAATATGATAATGAGCATAAATTTTCTGTCTGCATGCAAATACAAATGCGGTGAATACAATAATGGCTAAATTGAAATACAAGCTTCCTGCAAACCAATATTTCGGTGTTTGAACTATATATCTTCGGTCCAGCTGACATCAAAGTTCTTTTCTTCGCGTATTTCTTACTTTCTAAACTTTTCGCGTTCGTAACCATTCGTTTGGGATCCCCAGTAGAAATGATTAGCTCTGGTTTGACTAGAGCTACATATGATGTAAATGGATCAGAGCCTGCCTTTGGCTGTTTACTCAACCTCTGATTAACGCTAACCGGAGGATAAAGGTCCGGTTAAGTTATGGACTGCATTATCGAACACATGTTAAATGTATGGTTTGATGAAGTCGATAAAGATGTTTAACCGGGCTTTACCCGTGGTTAGCGTTAATCAGAGGTTGAATAAACGGCCCTCAGGTAAGTAGTAGAGTCTTGCTTCTCTCAGAGTACCATCATAAAATACCCAATAGCTTAGAGCCCGTGTACAATTGACTTCTACCTCGCTTTGCTTCAGAGTTTTGCTTTGACAGTTTCGTTCAGCATGTGCTTTTAAAAGGGACATGTTCGCAATTGAGGTGAAGCGAGTAAAGCAAGGTATAAATAGCCATGTTTCAACTTTTTACACTTTGACAAACATCTCCCCTTGTATGTGTGTGTGTATGTTTGTATATCTACACTTATTTTAGCGATTTCGCGGGCTCTGTGAAGATGGCACCGCAACAAGTGAATTTAAAAAAAAAAAATATGTCAATCGTTTGCTCATCGTTTGCTCAGGTTTGCCCAGGAAAAATTTTCGTTTGCCCACCCTTGGTTCAAAAATTATTGAAAAAACAAATTTTTCGAATGTGAAGTTGGCTCCGCCAAAATCGAATTTTTGCAAAAAGAAGCGTAAATCGTTTATGTGAGCAGACTTTTTTGCCTAAATCGTTTGCTCATCGTTGTCTCATCATTTTAAAGAAAGAAATTTCATCTTTTCATGCATATTTCAAAATTTATTGCAAAATAAAAATTTTTGGGGCTGTGAAGTTGGCACCGCAACAAGTGAATTTAGAAAAGAAAAACAAGTCAATCGTTTGCTCATCGTTTGCTCAGGTTTGCCCAGGAAAAATTTTCGTTTGCCCACCCTTGGTTAAAAAATTATTGAAAAAAACAAATTTTTCGAATGTGAAGTTGGCTCCGCCAAAATCGAATTTTTGCAAAAAAAAACGTAAATCGTTTATTTGAGCAGACTTTTTTGCCTAAATCGTTTGCTCATCGTTGTCTCATCATTTTAAAGAAAGAAATTTCATTTTTTCATGCATATTTCAAAATTTATTGCAAAATAAAAATTTGTGGGGCTGTGAAGTTGGCACCGCAACAAGTGAATTTAAAAAAAAAAAATATGTCAATCGTTTGCTCATCGTTTGCTCAGGTTTGCCCAGGAAAAAATTTCGTTTGCCCACCCTTAATTCAAAAATTATTGAAAAATAAAATTTTTGGAATATGAAGCAATGTTCGAATTTTTGCAAAAATATGTAAATCGTTTATTTGAGCAGACTTTTTTGGCTAAATCGTTTGTTCATCGTTGTCTCACCATTCTAAAGAAAGAAATTTCATTTTTTCATGCATATTTCAAAATTTATTGCAAAATAAAAATTTTTGGGGCTGTGAAGTTGGCACCGCAACAAGTGAATTAAAAAAAAAAAATATGTCAATCGTTTGCTCACCGTTTGCTCAGGTTTGCCCAGGAAAAAATTTCGTTTGCCCACCCTTAGTTCAAAAATTATTGAAAAATAAAATTTTTGGAATATGAAGCAATGTTCGAATTTTTGCAAAAAAAATGTAAATCGTTTATTTGAGCAGACTTTTTTGGCTAAATCGTTTGCTCATCGTTGTCTCACCATTCTAAAGAAAGAAATTTCATTTTTTCATGCATATTTCAAAATTCATTGCAAAATAAAAATTTTTTGGGCTGTGAAGTTGGCAGAGCCAATTTTTGCGAAAAAATGGAATAGAATTTTTGGCTGAATTATGTCAACAGTTACTTGGAGCTTTTCGGCCGATTAGTTGAAGACAAAAACAAAATTTTCTCTTTTTCCTCCTACGCGTTTCGATGTTTTTCAGATCCTCATCAGAGAGTCTGATTTATTAATTACACTGTGGGACAAAATAAACAAAATTTAAAGAACTTTTTTCGAGGTTAACATATGTTGTAGGCCTTATCAAGCATTAACAGACTGCATATTTGGAATTTCCAATACATCCTCAAAATCTGGAGTTAGGGGCCAAAAACCCCTTTTTCATAGGTTAAGTCATATATTATACCACAAAATTTTCTCTGTTTATCCCAACAATATGATTTTGAATGTCGTTGAAAAGATGACATTAAATCACTTTTAACAGTATACGAACTGTTAATGTATCTTGATAAGTGACAGAAAAACTGTAGAAACAATGTCAAAAATTCAATTTTTGTTAAATTTTTAATCACGTTTTTCTCGAATAATTTCGTAACCAGTGTATGTTTTAAAACATTTCGAAACAATCTACTATTAATTTTGTTTTCAACGACATATAAGTTTTTCATATCCGCGTAGGCGTTCCTAGGATGTTCTACTTTAATTAATTTCTACTGTGAAATTTTTCATACTAAAATTCCTAAATTTGGAAATATGTTGAAATAAAATAAAAAAAACATTATGCCAAACACATTTAAACATTTTAAAGACATTTTATCAAATAAAAAAAAAAAACTTTTCGAAAAAAAAAAAAATATGTCTCGTGCGAGAATTGAACCCGCGACCCTGCGTTGCAAACCTGTAACAAAACCACTCACCCAAGCCGCAACTTGCCGTTGCCGTTCAAGGTCCATGTAGTGAGCACACCATGGTTACATTAAATTTTTAGGAATACGATTTTAGTTTTTCCAAACTATAAAATATTTGTTATCCAAATTGTTTTGTTGTATTTTTTTTTTCTTTTATCAAATTCCAAATAATTTATTGTTGGGGGTAGGTAAATGGAAAAAATTCAACCACTATTTCCAGCGAATGTTGAGTGTATAGCTGTTTTTAAATGTTGATAGAACGCTACGACCGGGTGATATTTCGCTCGACGTTGGATCTTTTTAAGGCTTAAAGATTTAAAACAATTGATATATTTTAGTTTTTGTTAACCGTATATATTTTTTTGCTTTCAAATAAATAGCTCTTATATTATTAATTTATTTTGGTTACCTGTTACTGGTTTTGGTTACCTTTATTTTGTATTTTGGTAAATTTTAAATTTTTTAAGTGGCAACGCTGTTCCAAAGTGAAAAATTACTAAAAATAATCAGTCTGCTTGCAGATGTTGAGCGAGCAGGGTCACGTGCGCACGCTTTGCGAAATTATGAAACAACACACATATATACATTTGTGTACATACGTTATATGCAAAATCTTCGTACTTTTGTTTGTTGTTTGGCATCTGTAATTAGAACAAAAGAATTTCAAGCGAAGATCAGCTAGCGACCACTTGCTTTCACGCCAGTCGAAGGCAACTTAATTATTTTTGCTAATCGACGATCGCCTAGTCCTATCGTAAGCGCTCGTTTTACGCTCTTTATTTGTCTGTAGTAGTGACAATCGGTGTGTATACGTACCAGTGTTGCCAGAATATTTTGGAGCTTATAGCTAAATTAAAAGAAAAAAATAGCTAAAAATAGCTAAACAATTTTTTTCAAAGCTAAAATTAATAGCCAAAAATATTTTTCTTCAAAAATAGCTAAATAATTATTTACATACTTAAAACGATACTTATTTTCTAGCTCCAGTAAATTTTGGATGAGTGGATCTTTTAAAAATTCCGCTACCATTAATTCACATAGAGGTAGTCGAAATTTTTTCCACTAAATCAAAATATCAGAATTTACATAAAAGTAAAATAGGCACTCTACCATAGCGGATCATACATACATGAACATATACATACGTTCCACTAGCATGAAAAACGTGAAAGTTTTATTAAAATTAAAAAAAAAATTTCATCTAGTGTACCTAGTATTTTTTTCGTAAAATTAATTTCCACTATTCTATTTATTAAAAAATATTTAATTACAATTTATTTTATTGGTAGTAGGTTAGGTTAGGTTAAAGTGGCTGCCCCTGTTCGTCCGAAAAACAGAGGCACACATAGGCCTGGCGGCCCGTTGTGATACCACGTGGAACTCTAGATTTGAAAATTCCCCTATTAGAGAGATTAGACGCCTATAAAACTGAACCACCTGGTTCGTTTCATATAGCGTAAGATGTCACATACCTTTACGTCTTCGAGCTCCTCCAGACCCCCAAAGGAGTGTCTGTGGAGGCAAGCGTACCTAGAGTTAGACAGCGCGGGACAAGAGCATAGATAGTGTTCTACACTTTCTACCTCCTCCTCATCCCTGCAGCTGCGGCAGAAGTCGTTAGTAAGGAGACCCATGCGAGTACCATGGATTCCCATGAGGCAGTGACCCGTTATTATGCCGACCAAAGGGCCGATGTGGGGCCGACTGAGAAGAGCTACTGATCTAGACCTTGCATGGTCCAGTTTTGGCCATATTTGTCTGGAAATCAAACAAGTGGGTTCTTCAGCCCATCTGTCATTTGCTTGTTTTACAAAATAGGATCGAAGGTAGTTTTTACATGTATTAAGAGGAGGTGCCACCCAGCTGGTGGCCATCGTTGCTTCCAGGAGGGTTCCTTCCCTTGCCAACTCGTCCGCGGCGCAGTTTCCTGGGATATCACTGTGTCCTGGGACCCAAACGACGCTCAGGCTGCACCTTTCTGCAAGTTGGTTTAGGGCCTCCCTGCATTTAATGGTGACCCGCGATGTGGAGTCACTGCTCTGTAGAGATTTTATAGCCGCTTGACTATCGGAAAAGATTGTGACAGCTTTGCCTAAATGCAGTTGTCCTAGAAGGCGGGCTGCCTCCCAGATAGCAACCAGCTCCGCCTGAAAGACACTGCAATGGTCTGGCAGCCGTAGGCTAGCGTTCAGTTTGAAATCCTTAGAGAAGATTCCGCTGCCTACATTGCCATTTAGCTTAGAGCCGTCCGTAAAAATCGATGAAGTGTGGGGTAAGGGCCCAATCAAGTTTTCCCACTCTCTTCTCTCAGGGATTCTAGTGGAAAACTTGTTGTTCCAACATATAACAGGTGTTGTGTAGTCTAACTCAAAGTAGTTTTCTGGGACTGTTTTTAGTATTCGGGTGTGCCCAAATCTCCAGTCCCTCCAGGGCTTCACGGCGTTTAGTCTGGCCGCATTACAACTGGCAGTGTATTTGCCAAAAATATCAGTTGGGAGAAGAAAAAGAATAGTTTCTAGAGCTTTTGTGGGTGTAGATGGGAGGGCCCCACTTATGAGCATCATCGCTAGGCGCTGCACCTTAGTTGTCTTGTTTTTAACTGATTCAACCTCGAGTGCAGGCCACCACACGGTGACTGCGTAGAAAAGAATTGGACGTACTACTGCTGTGTAAATCCAGTGTACAATATTAGGCCTGAGTCCCCATCTTTTACCGATGGCGGACTTGCATGCATAGAGTGCCATAGTGGCTTTCCTGGATCTTTCCTCTACATTCCTCTTCCAGTTAAGCCTCCTATCCAGAATAACTCCGAGATATTTTACCTCGGTAGAGAGTTTGATGTTTACCCCGTTTAGACGAGGTGGATTAAAGTCGGGTATAGAATATTTTCGTGTAAATAGCACCATTTCAGTCTTCTCGGCGCTGACGCTTAGCCCGCTTTCCTTAGACCAGGTGTTTATAACATTAATCGCATTTTGCAACAAATCGCTAAGCACCGGGAGATACTTGCCTGTCGTGATCAAAGCAATATCGTCAGCATACGCAATGACCTGGCATCCCGTGTGCCGCAGTCGCACAAGCAGTGTATTCACTGTAAGGTTCCACAGTAAGGGAGAGAGAACTCCCCCTTGCGGGGTACCCCTGCTGGCAAATTTTGTGATAGAAGACGTCCCCATTGACGTTAGAATGGTCCTTCTCTTAAGTAAAGATTCGATGAAATTGACCAGATGCCGTTCCACCCCCACATTACGCAGGGCTTCCGTGACGGCTTCCGGGAGAACATTGTTAAAGGCTCCCTCTATATCTAGAAAGATGCCTAAAGTAAATTCTTTGAAGGCTAGTCCTTTCTCTATCTTTGATGTGATGGAGTGTAGGGCCGTCTCTACTGACTTGCCTTTAGAATATGCATGTTGATCTTGTGAAATTAGGTTCGGACTCACCGTCCGTCACTTTGATGTGGCGGTCTAATATCCTCTCTAAGATTTTAAGAAGGAAAGAGGTCAGACTTATTGGTCTGAAGTCCTTTGGATGGATAAGAGATGTTTTACCTGCTTTAGGTATAAAAATTACTTTAGCCTTAGTCCACTCCTTAGGAATATATGCCAGGGTTAGACAGGCTTTATATAAAGGAACAAGCAGAGGACTGATGATGTCAGTGGCTGCTTGTAGTTCGGCGGGAGAAATGTCATCCATTCCTGGTGATTTGAAGGGCTTGAAAGTTTTGATCGCCCAAGAGATTCTGCTGCAGTTTATAATGTGCTCAAGGCAGCTGTCTGTCCTTGGATTAAAGAGAGTACGATCTGGTTCTGCGGAGCATCCTGGGAAGTGAGTGGTTACCAGGGTGTCCAAAATTTCTTCGCTAGATGTGGCCCAGCCGCCCCCCCGCATTCGTATACAGCTGGGGGCCGTCGGGTTTTTCGAGAGGACTTTTCTTAGCCGGTTTCCCTCAGAAACTTCCTCGATATTATTTGTGAAGTCCTTCCAAGAGTTCCTTTTGGCTCTCTGGATTGACTTTTTAAAAGATTTTAAGGCTTCCTTATAGGCATGCCAATCACCGGTTTTCTTGGCCTGGTTAAAGAGCTTTCTGCTGTTTTTCCTGAGCCCGGAGATTTCCTGATTCCACCAGTATGGCTTCTTCTTCTTGCCTCTGGTCGTAATCTCCGGGCATGAAGCTCTGAGAGCAGCATTACAAGAAGTAGTAACAAAGTCTACCGCTTCATCAATTTGATGCGATGAGCCGAGCTCACCGAGAGAAACAAACTTGTACCGAGTAAGGCTCGCTTCATCAGTTCGTAACGGTAGGCTGTGTCTACCGTGAGAAGCGTTTTTCAAGAGGTTTGAGACCAGGACCTCTTTATACAAGGCCCAGTCTGTGCGTCTCCTGTTTCTGTAAGCTGTTACAGGCGGAGTATGTAAGAGAACTGAAAAAGTTATATACCTATGGTCAGAGAAGGAGTTATCATCGGAAACCCTCCAGTCGCCGACAAGATCGGAAAAGGAATGGGAGACCATTGTGATATCAAGAACCTCGCACCTGTTTGTGGTAACAAAGGTGGGTTTATCCCCAGAGTTGCATATACTAAGATTATTGTTAATAATAAAATTAAAGAGAGACTCACCTCTGTTGTTTGTATTAGAGGAGCCCCAGGCTAGATGATGTGCGTTCGCGTCGGCCCCAATCAGCACCGGAAACCCCTTCCGTTGCGCCTCTATGACGGCGTCCGCAAGTCTCGCTTGCTCTGATATGGGGCAGTCGTGAGCTAAATAGGCGGATATCATCCAAAGTTTTTGATCCTCCAGTTCGAGGCTGACACTTACTGTATCTCCATCGCTGTAAAGAGGTAGAAGAAAATAGGAAAGAGTTCTATTGATTAAAATGCATGCCCTGATCCTACCTGACGTTGTCGACGTCACCACCTGATAGGCATCACTTTGCAGTCCGCAAACCCTGTTGGCAACTACCCAAGGTTCCTGGACCAGAACCAGGGCCTCAGCAGTACTGCTTAGGCGCAAAAGAAGGGCAGCTGATGCCGCCTTAGAGTGATGCAGGTTAATTTGCAGTACCTGCACCATCGATATCATCGTTTGACCCGAGGTCCATGGCTACCTGTTCCGCCCTTTCGGACGCCGCTATGACCGTGGAGTCAAGATCGGCGTCCTCCAGTTCCGAACACAGTAGCTCGTCCTCGTTAAACGATTTGAAGAAGGGGCCTACAAGTCCGGACACAGAGGTTGCGTCACTGTTTGCCCCATCTTCAGATGCCGAATGTCCACTCACGGTGTCGCATGCGGTCAGTAGAGTAGTTAAAGTTTTTTCGGTAGGTCCGCTCGTGGCGTAGCCTTCCGTCAGAGTTGTGGGCTCAGGCCCTGGTGGTACAAGCTCGCTCGTGGCGTTGCCCGCAGATTCATCTTGGGTGTCATCCCGCTTCACCTTCATCGTGATGGAATAAAAGCCGTAGCCCAGAATACCATCACAACTTTCGATGTAAGGGATTGAGGCCTCGTTTATGACAAAACTGACATGACGTTGCCAGTCCCTCACTTCGCTAACTCGGACAATCCTCCAATCGCTCGAAGGAATGCCGTCGTTACTCAGCGCGATGGCCTCCAAGATTTCCTCTGGCTCCTCTGGATCACATGGTACCCAGGCCCAGGCTCTAGGTCTGTTGGGAATTTCTTCCCGACTGACCACGTCCAGATTAGCCCCGGCCCATAGATCCTCCAGAGAAGATATGGCTCGCTTGTAAAGATCCAAGGAACGCTCATCTCCACAGGTGACGAGTTTTATTCTCCCCTGGTACCAGCCAGCATCACGGACGCTTACGACAGGACCCGGAAACTCTCGGATCAGTTCCTTGTACTTCTTCATGAGCCGTGCAAGGATGATCCTCCAGTATTCGGGCGTCAAGTGACCGTCCGGGTGGCCTCGGTCTATTACCGCCACCGTCAGGCTGTTCCTGGCAGCCTCACTGAAGCTTCTGGCTGGTGGGGAAGGGTGTTGGGCCGAGGATCGATGTTTCTTGGAATCACTCATGGTGTTTTCAAGAGACCTCGGTCTTTTGGCGTTAATAGTGGTGTCAGAAAGGGTCTGTGTTGCGGTCCTCATTGCCTGTTTCCTAGCAATGATCCCTCTGGCCCAAGTCAGCGAACCTCTCTGGTCGACCGTCAACCTTGCTTCGGATAGGGAGCCCAACCGATCGACAATTTTGACGGCGTTCCGATAATTCCGCTGACTCCGGACAGAAGGAGGGATCCTTTTACTCGCCCTGGAGTGCTCAGGGCACTCACTAGGCTCGCCTGCGGCAGCCGAAGTTGAGGGTCTCTCTTCGCTCGTAGAAAGCTTTGAGCTTCCCCCAACTGGCTGGTCTTTTTGTTTTCCCGTTAAGGGCTTGAGACAGGCCTCCCGTGCTTCTAGTGCTGAAGTGGTCTTGCCCTCTAGGGGTCCAGATCCTCCAGCACCGGTGGGCTTTGGCTTGCCCTCGAGGGGTTTAGCCTTACGCCCCTGCAGCAGTGGCCGAATGGGGTTTTTGGACCGTGAAGGTCCGCTCGGCGCCGTCGCAGCGGTTCCCGAGGGGGGTGGTACTTTTTTAGCGCCAAGTCCAACGGCGGCATTTTTACCCGTGCAGGGTTCCGAGGCTCGGATTTTGTTTTGGTTCATCATCTGTTTCGTAGTAGTGGAAATGCTTTTTAATGATTTTGAGGAAAAAATTTCCACTACCACTTTTTTTGATTTAGTGAAGAAAAATATGGTCAATCTATTTGCTTAGATATTATAGTTAACTGCCATGTAGTTTTTGACTGCAGGGTATGTACCAATAAGCGTTAAAATAAATAAGTAGGCATGCCGGACTACCAGTTTTTGTTTGGTAATCTTAGCCCGACGCACACTGGGGCCACTTATATATATGAGGACGCTCAAAATTCTGAAATCAACTTTTTTACATCAGAATCGCTTTATCTGCACTAAAGTTGTTAATCTATAGCATCTTAACCCATTGACGGCCATGAGTTAACCCGTTGGTGACCTATGTTTTTTATTTCAGTTTCGAGTTTAATTTTCTTGAATCAGAATCGGTATATCGATACTAAAATAGTACATCCCAAGAATTTTAACCCCTTAACGACCACGCATTAACCGATTTTTAACCAAATTTTTTCACTTAATTCTTAGATCAAAATATTTAAATCATATTAGTTGTATCTACACTAAAACCAGTAATCTTTGGAATCTTAACCCATTAACGGTCATGAATTAACCTATTGGTGACCAGTTTTTTTTAAGATCTGTAAATAAATTATTTAAATCACAATTGGTATGTCTATGGTATGGTGGCCGCAGTGGTGGAGTGGGTAGAGTGCTCGCCTGCTATTCCAGAGGTCTCGGGTTCAAACCCCAGTCCGAGCAAACACCAAAAAAATTTTTCTAATTAGTAAAAATCCAATTATTGGGTTTTTTAAGAGCAGCGGTCACCTCTCGGCAGTGGGCGGCATACCCTCCGAGAGTATTTCTGCCATGAAAAAGCTTCTCAAAAAAAATGCATTCGCCGTTCGGAGCCGGCATAAAACTGTAGGTCCACCCAATTGGTACGAAAAACAAAAGGAGCACACCTCGAATTGGGACAGAAGCTCGGCCATAAAACTCGTCAGAGTTATAATAGCGCCATTGTTTTATATTATTATTATATTAGTATGTGTGTACAAAAATAGCCAATTTGTATTATATTAACCCATTAGCGGCTATTTATTAACCCATTGATGAAATATGTACATATGTATGTATACAAAAATGGTTTTCTCCAATTTTTTGTTTCGAGATATTAAAAGTTTTATGTTGTCACAAGTATGTTTATATGGGAATTAGGAGTTTCAACGTTAGCGTTTTAAGCAGAACACGTATTTCCCCACACATTTTCATGCCTAACATAAAAAAAACAAAATTGGAGTAACACAACTTGTGCTTCAAAGAACTCATATTATAATCCAACTTACAAGTCTAAATTAAAGAAAACTGGCTTGACAAGTAACCTTAACCACAATTTGTAATTAAAGTAACCAGTAAATAATGGATCAACTAAATTTAAGATAGAACAGAATCAAATTCAACCAGATATAGGTGTTTTTTTTTTAACTAAAATTGGAATGCAATTTTTAAACTCACTTTTTTTTAAAATGCGCACTTTGCTTTTGGTTCTGAACTCGGATTCTTTGTCACAAAGGACCATATTTTACTGCTTCATTTTTACATTTGCTACTTTTTTGCGCAAATTAAAAAAAATCAATTTTGAAAAAAATATTTAAAAAAAAAGAGGTACGTTTAGTTTTATACTAAAAATTAATTTTTAAAACATCCAGTTCCAAAAAAAAAACACTCATCGATTATATAACCTTCACTTAATGTTATGGAAAAAGCAGAATAATAAAATTTTATATCCTTCTCTTACACCAACTATTTGAAATACACATTAAAATTTCTCACTTTGAAAAAAAATTATTTTTTGGAAAATTCGCCATGTTTGTGTATGGATAACTCCCAACTAAAAAACGATAGAAAGCTGAAAATTGGGCCAGAAGTGTAGAATTTTATAAGGAACAATACTGCGTTTTTATTTTTTTGAAAAACTCATTATTTAAAAACTGAATTTTGAGCACGCTCGGCCCCAGTGTGCGACGTGCCTATACGAGCAAGCTGTGAAGCAATTCATTTGGCAATTTGATGCGATTAGAGAACACATGACTTCATTGTAGCAATTGATAGAAAAGGGTATACGAGTACTGCAAGGCAATAAGATTCCATTTCGGCTGTTTTACGGCCATTTTGCATTCTATTTTAACGCTCACAGTGGCATCGCATAAATCCAACAATTTTTTTTAATGAATCGTGTGAAATTTTTAAAATGAAATTGACACATATTGCAATGCCCGGTATAGAAATATTGTCTTGTAAATTGACTCCACATTGCTTTGAAAATTGCTTCTCATCTTGCCCGTATATATGTATGTACTTCGAGTAAGTACATTCTATAAAGTTTTAATCAACAAAAAAACATAATATTTTGTGCAAAAGTGAGGAAATTACAGAAAAAATATTATAGCTAAAATAGCTAAACTGATTAAAAAATAAGCTAAAGAAAATAGCTAATAGCTAAACGCAAATTTCTATAGCTAAACGTCGAAAGTAATAGCTAAATCTAGCTACAAAATAGCTAAAGTGGCAACACTGATACGTACACAAGTGCTTACTCTCATTGCTCATATGAGTCGCATTTGGACAGCTATGATCAGCGTTGCCACTTTGGTTACTTTTTACAAAAATTCGTTACAATTTTTTCGTTTGGTTACGTGGTTACTTTCAGCCGATTTTGGTTACCTTCAAGGTCCATGTATTCAGTACACCATGGCTACATTCAATTTTTAGGAATACGCTTTTAATTTTTCCAAACTTTGCAACGACAAATTTCGTCAGTAAAACTTTGCAGCTTTCTCCGTCAATGAACTGTCAAATTTGCGCTCTCTTCTGCAAATTTTGACTGAGTTTTTGCCTCAAAAATCGCGATTATGCAGTTTTTTCTGCAATTTGCAGCAATTTGCTACCGCCGAACGGTCCTACAGCTGTCACTCAAATCGTAGCAGTTCATGTGCATATGCATATATGTATGTATGCGAGTACTCGGCCGATTGCTCGCGACGGCATTGCCAGCGCACTAACCATTTCAACGTTATAAATTTGGTTATGATAACGCTAATCAACTAAATGAAATTATTTTGAT
The DNA here is from genome assembly GCA_960531455.1 of Urophora cardui. NCBI lineage: Eukaryota > Metazoa > Arthropoda > Insecta > Diptera > Tephritidae > Urophora > Urophora cardui. The sequence goes on along the minus strand of OY482670.1, from coordinate 166,334,395 downwards.
AATTTCTTTTTCCTAATCAACGAAATGGTATTATTTCGATAATTTCATTATCGTTATTTTGCGACTATAAATTATTTTGATAATTGCGTAAACGGTAAAAACCTGAATAGTTTCAACGGAAACGATTGTTTTTTTTTCGGTAAACGATAATATTAACGTTACGATGCATCCTTGTCCCAAAGTATAAAAATTAAAATTAAAAAATAATAATTTCGTGCTAGACACTACCATAAAAAATAATAAAAAATTAAATAATAATTTTCGTGCTAAGCACAAAAAGCTTTTAAGTCCAACTAATTTATTTGACAGGAGCGAGCGACAACATTAGAAATAAATCTATTCTAGCGAATTTTCGTCGGGCGATTTTCGTCAGCTTTTTGGTTCTGTTCATTCTCATATCTGGCCGTTTTTAAATGTTGATAGAACGCTACCATCGGGCGATATTTCGCTCGAAATTGGATCCGTTTAACCGTATATATTATTTTGCTTTCAAATAAATAGCTCTAACGTTAAAGGAAAACGACATAAAATTTAAAATGCTGCTAATCATTGCTATTTATTCAGTTACCTGTAACTAAATGTGTATATTTTCCTAATCTGGTAACAGAAATATAGAAAAATATGTAAAAACCCAAAATTTTTGTCCATAGAACTTTGACTTCACACCTAACTATTTTGCGGAAAAAGTTTGGTCTTGTTTGCATTGCTATATTAGCTATATTTTCATTTGTAAAAAAAAAATTGCATGTCATTCAAGTAAAGCAGAGAAAAATTTAAATAATTGCATCACAAAAAATTAAAAAAGGATATGTGATTTTTGCGTATATCTTCATATAATTGATTCATATGGGGTGTCCCAGGAGTCACACGAAAAGGCATAAAAATTGGTCTGGTAACCTCAGGTATGACCCTATGAAACCAGATATTTATGAAAGTAAGGATTAAAAGGCTATTCACCGTCTAAATACATTTTTTAAGTTAATAGGGTCATACTGTGGTTTCTAGACTATTTTGAAATATGTCCCAGGAGTCACACGATTCTGAACTCTAATGTATTAGGGCAAACCTGTACTTAAAATAGAAGATTCTGAAACGAAATTTTGAAATGTTATTAGTTTTTATTATATAGTTTAAAATAATTGTTTCTAGAGATGTTGAATTCGACTTGTTTTAAATAAATATCACTGCTCTACAGCCAAAAAATACTCTTAACGCGACCATCCTATCTATATGTAAAATCGGTCGCTGATTGCGAAAATCGGGTTCATTTTTAATTCTATGGGAAGGCTTTTGAGATATCGGCAATTTACCGTTATTTGTCCAATGGTTCCACTTAATCCTGTATATCTCTTTAGCGCAGTAAGCTATCTTCCTTGTGGTAACACCAAACGAAAGAAAATATCATGCGCGACTTGGCTGTATTTACTTGATCGCCTATAACTTTTCCATTTTACCATGGATTTTCTTCGTTGATAGCTTATTTTTTTGCTAATGGAATGGAGCTTCACGTAAAGGTAAAAACATTGGTTTTAAAGATATTGCCTGGCAAAATAAATTTTTTCTAAAAAAAATCGTAAAAAATCGAAGAAAATTCAAATTGAATCGTCAAAATTTCAGAAACTATAAGAGATAGAGAAAAATGATATGGGAGCCACGAAAAATAAATTTAATTTTCTTTCGTTCGGTCCCACCTCAAGGAAGATAGCTCACTGCGTTAAAGAGATATACAGGATTAAGCGGAGCCATTGGCCAAATAGCGGTAAATTGCCGATATCTCAAAAACCTTCCCATAGAATTAAAAATGAACCCGATTTTCGGAATCAGCGACCGATTTTACATATAGATAGGATAGTCGCGTCCAAAGTACAGACAAAAAATTTCATTTTGTGATCCAGTGTATTTAATCAGAACTTTGAAGTAAATATAAGTATTATTTTGCATTCACTTTATTTTTTTCATTTAATTGGCTTGGTTTCAATTCTGCTGGGAGAGATTTATGAATAACTTGGTCAAAAAGGGATAAAAAAATAATAAAACTGATTTCAATAATCTAGTATATTACATATCTCGCACTTGTCCCAGGAGTCACAAAAAATTGTCCCAGGAGTCACAATTTTAAATATTGAAAATAGTTAATTGAATTTGAATATATAAATCAACGACATTCAAAATCATATTGTTGGGCTAAACAGAGAAAATTTTGTGGTATAATATATGACTTAACCTATGAAAAAGGGGTTTTTGGCCCCTAACTCCAGATTTTGAGGATGTATTGGAAATTCCAAATATGCAGTCTGTTAATGCTTGATAAGGCCTACAACATATCGTCGTTGAAGATGCATTTTTGCGTAAGAGGTATTAAATTACATACCTCTTACGCAAAAATGCATCTTCAACGACGATATGTTAACCTCGAAAAAAGTTTTTTAAATTTTGTTTATTTTGTCCCACAGTGTAATTAATAAATCAGACTCTCTGATGAGGATCTGAAAAACATCGAAACGCGTAGGAGGAAAAAGAGAACACTTTGTTTTTGTCTTCAACTAATCGGCCGAAAAGCTCCAAGTAACTGTTGACATAATTCAGCCAAAAATTCTATTCCATTTTTTCGCAAAAATTGGCTCTGCCAACTTCACAGCCCAAAAAATTTTTATTTTGCAATAAATTTTGAAATATGCATGAAAAAATGAAATTTCTTTCTTTAGAATGGTGAGACAACGATGAGCAAACGATTTAGCCAAAAAAGTCTGCTCAAATAAACGATTTACATTTTTTTGCAAAAATTCGAACATTGCTTCATATTCCAAAAATTTTATTTTTCAATAATTTTTGAACTAAGGGTGGGCAAACGAAATTTTTTCCTGGGCAAACCTGAGCAAACGATGTGCAACGATTGACATATTTTTTTTTTAAATTCACTTGTTGCGGTGCCAACTTCACAGCCCCAAAAATTTTTATTTTGCAATAAATTTTGAAAGATGCATGAAAAAATGAAATTTCTTTCTTTAAAATGATGAGACAACGATGAGCAAACGATTTAGGCAAAAAAGTCTGCTCAAATAAACGATTTACGTTTTTTTTTGCAAAAACTCGATTTTGGCGGAGCCAACTTCACATTCGAAAAATTTGTTTTTTCAATAATTTTTTAACCAAGGGTGGGCAAACGAAAATTTTTCCTGGGCAAACCTGAGCAAACGATTGACTTGTTTTTCTTTTCTAAATTCACTTGTTGCGGTGCCAATTTCACAGCCCCAAAAATTTTTATTTTGCAATAAATTTTGAAATATGCATGAAAAGATGAAATTTCTTTCTTTAAAATGATGAGACAACGATGAGCAAACGATTTAGGCAAAAAAGTCTGCTCACATAAACGATTTACGCTTCTTTTTGCAAAAATTCGATTTTGGCGGAGCCAACTTCACATTCGAAAAATTTGTTTTTTCAATAATTTTTGAACCAAGGGTGGGCAAACGAAAATTTTTCCTGGGCAAACCTGAGCAAACGATGAGCAAACGATTGACATATTTTTTTTTTTTAATTCACTTGTTGCGGTGCCATCTTCACAGAGCCGATTTCGCGCAATTTCGTGAGAAGTGAACAGAGAAAAATAAAAAAATAACATTCGAATAAGCAGAAAAAAGCAAATTTCCCAAATATTTTACCAAAAATCAGGTTTATAAATTAAAACAAAGAAGTGAAGTGGAAATTGTCAAAGTGTTAATTGTAGCAAGCATCTGGAATTTCGCTTTGCTTTAAGGTTTTTTCTATCAAAGTTGGAGAAGACAAAGCCAATTGTGCACGGGCTCTTAGATGTCACTGTCAAGAAACGCACATATTATAAGTACATAAATTTAGCATTTATTTTGCCTTATTTTTTTTTGCGATTTAAAGCAGCAATATATTTAAGTGCAGTTCGCCCCTCAGCAGTTTTACGAAGTTTACCAGAACTCTGGAAAAATTATGCATACATACACACATACATCCATGCATATTTTATGTTTATCTGGGGGTAATTCTTAAAAATAAGTTTGCCGCAAGGATAAAGTTTATTACTTAATTTTCTTTTCTTTCTTCTTAAAGCACATTAACGCGTTTGTATTTTCAACGCTTACAATTTTTCATTATTTTCTGCTTTGCGTTTGTTTTATGATTTTCTTCGCTCTTGTTTTAGTTATTGCATTACACTTTGTAATTCTTTGAAATTAGCCGTGGTTAACGTCCTCGGCGGCGTTAAGGGTGAAGAACTTTGTTGATCACTCGACGAACAACAACAAACTTAGTTTGTTTTACTTTATCAATTTAAGCAAACAAAACACATTTTTGTCTGGAGAGTTTTCTTTGGGTGCGAATTTGTAAATAGCAGGCCTGCGCCAACGCAAAACTGGAAAGTTTCAACAGGATGCGGAGCGTATGTTTCTTTTGTGTTCTACTTGAAAATGTTGCTGAGGTTTTTCGCTTTTTCCGTATTTTCGATAGCGGTCACTGATAATGTTGTCAAGGTAAAAACACTCATGGAGGGCTGTGAGGACACTGAATTGCTGGAGAACTGCCATTTGACATTTAATCTGTGTCGTTGCAGCTCTTGTAGCTGATTGCCTGCAATGGCCGTGGAATTGTACCAAAAAAACACGTTTTGTCGTTCGTTAAAAGAAATGCCCAGGCCTAAAAAACTATGAGCAAATATACAGTATTCCTAATACTTTTAAAGTATATTGTCTGTATGCCAGCATGTACTAAACATACTTAAACACATATATGTACAATCATTTTATGACTCATTGTGCACATAATAACTGTTTGCAGGGAATAATATTTCCGACATTTTGTGAGCATATGCCGTGGACACACTTAAATTCAATTCAATTGAATTTTGTCCACTGCTCATTTCCCAGGGGTATAATCTTCTACAAACACACGTGTTTATATGTATACTCGCACATACATACCTACATACCTTTGCACGAAAACACTAGACACTAGAAAAAAAAAATGGTTAAACAAAAACGAAAAGTCATTGTAGCTAAGTAAAGGTAATCTGTAAACAAGAATGACCCACCAGCCAAAATAATGAAAAAATATTCTCTCAGTCAGCCCACGTTGGCCTCCCATCGTTAAATTTGCAGCTTTGGGTATTATTGTTTGTCAGTAAATTTACTTATTTATGTAAAAATTATCGTTGTTACTCACGGGTTCACTAGCATTTAAGCCGAATGACAATAGATTAAGTGACGGTGATCACATTGGCTAACATAGAGGCCCACATATACATATTTTATAGCCAGATGTGGATTTTATCACATTTTATCTTCTACTCAGTGAAATTTGTGCTGAATGGACAACAAAATAAATGGTATAAATTATGCAATACCATCAGAGCTTTATGTACAAGAAATAATCATCAACATTGTTTACTATCAGATCTGGGTATAGCAACAACAACACTAGGTGAACACGCGATACGGACATCGGACTACCAGGCCAATAGTACAATAAAAAGTAATAAAGCGCAGGCAACCAACCCCCCTAAAGGGTAGTTGATCAGTGTGTGGCCACAAAGCAGTAGCTCATGAGCGCCGCCAACGCTACGGTGCCCGAAAAGCAAGTACTCTAACGTAGGCAGTTGTAAAAACTATGACACGGCATGACAACGAATAAATATGTACGAGTAGTGCACCACCGCGCGGGGAGTGCGGCGCGGTGGTGCAAAGCTAAAATAAAATGTTTGCATGCACACAGGTTTTTGTTGCCGTTGTTGTTGTCAATAAACATGGCAGGCGTGTGGCTGCGATGGAAATGTTAGAATTTATACGATGTGACACCCTCAACTTTTATGTATGCATATACCTAGAGTTACCTGCCTAAGACAAGGTGTGGATAAGGGGAGTAAGAGGAGGAATTGACAACACAAACATCGCGATGATCAGCTGCTTGGTTGGTTGGCAGGTTGGCCGGCTGGCAGGCATAGTTGACTGGCTTACAGCTTTGCACACTCATAATTTAAGCGGCGACCACATGACGACATGCAATGGCAGGTAAATTTACAAAATTTGAGGGGGTAAGAGGTAGTGCTATACGGTGGTATCAAAAGGTTTATAACCCGCTGTGAATGTCTATAAATCTTTGATTACTTAATATGCCACATTAAATGTTTATTATGAAATTAAATTCAATTGGAAATTTACCATAAATCTTAGATCTTAAAATATTTACTGATTCAGTCAGCGCTTTCAACAATTTCAGTTAACTAATATGTACTTGCCTTAAATCACAACTGGCTGTAGACACAAGAGTATATATTTGTTGTTACTTTTCCACATACACAATCAATGGTCTACGTTACCAAACAACCACCAACGACTCCGTTAAATGACCGATTTAAGCGCAAGGTCGATGTAGTAAAATGTAAAAAGTTTCTAGGCGGTTGGCGGCTTTGCTTTCGGGCCCCAGTGGCAGCAATTGCCCTGCTGCCCTTCCGCTGTTCTGCTGCTCTTGCATGTGCGATAGCGACCATTCGTGTGTTGGGCACATGTAGCAGGTTGGTGGAGGATGAGGGTATGTATGGGGTGTCACAAGGTTCACAGACATAAATTATGAAAAAGTTACACAGTAACGAAGCACGGAAACACCGAAACACCGAAACATGGAAGCAACAGTGTGTTTTACATCTTCATCAAATTGAGTAGTTTAGTCTGTGAGCAGCATGAGTGGCAAGCTGCCACAGTGATAGATAAGACAGCTGTTTTCAGTTCACGTAACCCATCGACTGTTGCTGCAGCTATTCCAATTCCACTGCAAGTCAAAAAAACTCAACCAACCTTAGCCACCCCAACCACCATTGCTTCGTTACCCTTTTGCTCATTGGGGGTGGGTGGTTGGTTGCATTAGTATTTTGTTGCGCTCTTCTCTTCGGGTTGTCGCACTTTGCTGTACTCCTTCACTTTGTTTTGAACTTTTGTGTGAGCATATATCATACAGTTATAACATGTACATTCGTTGATGTAAATATATGTGTTTGCAACATGTGGCACGTGCTGAGCCGATACGAGCATCATGTCATTTGGTTGTGAATGGCACTCATTATATGAAATTGAAGATGTTTTGTAATTTCTATTGATGTATGTACATCATACATATGTACATGTACAAACATGCAGTCCACCAGTTGCACTGCTACACAGTTACAAACGTACGTACGTACATATCTAGGTACAGTAGCATTTCATGCTTTCGCAAAGATTGTCGGCACATTTCGCGGCCGACACAACCACTCGCTATTTGTTTCGCATTTTTAGTCCTTTCAAATAAATGTTGGCATTTCCTTACACTGGATGTTATTAAACGTCGACGGTGGCTTCAATCTTTCGCATAATACACTTGCTAAGACCTTATATGCGACATTCAGGAGGCTTATCCCACGATAATTCCAATCGTCAGGCATGCGATCGTCCGACCATATTCTGAATAGGAGTTCATGCATGCTCCTTATCAACTCTGTCGCCATGTTTGAATAGCTCGGCTGGCGAGCCATCAGTACCCGACACTTTATTACTCTTAAGCGGAGATTATGCTATTGAAGGTCACTAACACCACCAGCTCCATCGGAACTGGGAAGGAGCTCTCCGAGCCGTTCGAGACCAAACGTGGTTTCAGACGAGGTGACGAGGTGACTCCTTGACGAAAAGATAATTCGAGCTGTTGAACTTAACCGCACATGAAGCATCACAAGGGTGTACAACTGCTGGCATACGCCGATGACATCATTGGCACCAACACTCGCGCTGATATTCTGCCTTCCCCAAGCTGGATAAAGAGGCAAAGAAAATGGGTTTGGCGGCTAACGAAGGATAAGACGAAGTACCTCCTGTCATCACACAAAGAAACAGCACATTTCGGAAGCCAAGTCACTGTTAAGGACTTCGTCTATTTGGCAACCAGCATTAACATCAAAAATATTGTCAGCACGTAAACCCAACGAAGAATCGCTTATGCCAATAAGTGCTATTTTGGACTTGTGGATTAGATGGCACTTGGAGTATTCGAGATAAAAGTTCTTCGGAAGATTTTGGACCATTTCGCATTAGCGAGGGCGAATATCGACGGAGATTTAATGATGAGTACGAGCTTTAGGCAAACATCGAAATTGTTGAGCGAATAAAAGTCCAGCTGCTGCGCTGGGCAGGTCATGTCGTGAGAAGGGATGAAGGTGCTCCGGCCCAGAAAGTGTTCTATCGAAACGCGCTAAAGGCAGAAGAAAAAGGAGACCTCCGCTACGTTGGGAAGATCAGGTGAAGACTGACTCGTCTTCCCTTGGTATTACCAATTGACGCCAGGCAGCACGAAACCGACACGACTAACGCGCTTTATTTGACTCGGCAAAAATCGTCTAGATGGTTACGCGTCAATTAAGAAGAAGAAGAGGATGTTATTAAATTTGTTGTTCGAGTATGAGTGCCTTCTCGTGAATTTCTTGCCCATATTGGCATTCGATGTTTAACTAGTTGAAGCGTAGACCACCTGAGTATTTGATTTTACGCCAAACCAATTTCTTTCCAATCTATATCTGCTATTTTCCATTTCCCATTTTTTTTTTAATTTCGATGAGTGTTTCCTGCATGTTATGTCGACATTTGCTTTATTTCCTCTCTTTGCTATGTTTTAATGAACTATTAGCTCCTCAGTGGTTTCACAAAATATAATTAAGTTATTAAAATCGCTAACATTTTTGGTGTATTGAGTTCTTGATTGTTGGTGAATACCACATAATTCAATTTAACTTAACCCCTACACTCATTCCACTCCCCTCATCGGTATACTAAAAGCCACAAAGCTAATTTTCTATGTTTTCGTGCAATGTTCGCGAAATGGTTTTACACTGTTTGATTTCCTAGCTATTTGATATAAGGACACGAAAATAAATGTGCTTTAATAAAAGTGGTGCAATTTCCTGCATTTTGTGTTGAGCGTTCAAATTTTTCTTAAAGTGTTTAAAAGGCTTCTACAGTCCGATAAGTCCGACGCAATGCTAAGCTGACCACCAGGCACCCAGGAGATGAGATAAGTAAATAGATATGTGCCTAGATTGAGCTAAAAAGCACGCTTATCAACAGACATACAAACATAAATTTCCGTTCACATTTACTTTAACTTTTCTGCAGGGCTAGAAAGGATCAATATGGTTACTCGCACACATGCATACATACATTCATATGTATTAATATAACATCAGTTAGTTGCCAGGTGTGGTTGTTAACGAAAATGTAATTAAATGCGAGCAAACTATTAAACTTCTGCAACGCACGTGTGTACATACAAAGTTACCTAAGCATGCCTGTCTGCATTGGAAACACACACCACCATAACTTTTTTCGCTGTAAAATTTTCTAGTCGAAAATTTGTTTTCTATGAGCTGAACTTCTACTCGCCAACATACAGTAAAGTTCGCAGTAAAATACATACATATGTAGACTTGCAACAACAAAACGCAGCTTAAGGTGCTGCCAGACGATGCAATGAAAGTGCTTTCCGAAAGTGTCAAATCATTGAAAGAACTTTCATGAGTATCCACACCAGTGGCGTAGTAACGGGGGGGGGGGGGGTTTTGGGGACAAACCCCCCCCCGAAAGATTCGTTTTGACCATAAAACCATCTTTGATTTTATTAGCATACATTTCTTTTTCAGGAAAAAATCAATGAGAATAGTAATTTTTCGAAATTGGTAATTCGAAATTTAGCGCTTTTTCACGAAGTATTACTTATAATTCTAGCGTTTGTTGAGCCGTAGGAAAGTGCAAGAACCGCAGGAATTTTACCACAATTTACATTCTTTGTACTTATATTCGCTCTTTTGTGGTAAAATTCTTACGGTTCCTGCACTTCCCTACGGCTCAACAAACGCTACAATTATTATACGGTATTGCTGTTATTAACATGCTAATAACAGAAAAGTAACGCCAATTATTTAAATTTCAAGTTTTCTTTCAATTACTTATCATCTTAATCAAATAATATTAGTATAAACTACAATGGGAATAAATATGCAATGTATAAGAGTATCTGAACTTGAGATTTTACTTAATGTCTGTCAAAATGGAATATTAAAAAACTAAATTATATAAGAAAATTATTATTTATAACCGTAGCACATAGGTAGAAATATTTTATTGTGTACATCTATTCCAAATTGCTTGTTTAATGCAAAATTTTAATAATTTGTGTTAAAAGTAGAGCTCTCGATTTTTTTGAACATTTTCGAGTAGCCCGAACAGTTGTTTTTCAAATGCTCGAAGAGTTGTTTGTTTGTTTATTACCCGTATGTTTGTACGGGCATTTCAACAATTCGGGTATTTTTAAGTTTGTTTTTTTCTTTTGTTTATTATTATTTTTTTTTCGTTATACATATGTAGTTTTTTTATTTTTGGTTTTCCGATACACATTTTTTTGTTTGTAAGCTCGAATGCTCGAATGTTTGTACGGGCATTTGAACAACAAACGGGCTTCAAACAAAAACGATCAGATCGAATTGCTCGATACCCGGGTATCTAGGGCTCTATGTAGTTAAAAGTCGACTTTATTGAAAAATATATACAGTGACTCAAAAAAAAAAAATCATACGCCAGAGTTTTTAAATTTATTTCAAACAGTTCTGTCGAAAATTTGACTCTCTTATTTTCGTTTAAAAATGTAAACAATTTTTCAATAAAAATCGCCTTAAGCAGGATTTCTAAGCTTATGGAAAAATCGGAAAAATCGTAGAAATTTCTAAAAGTGGATTAAAAATTTCAAAGCGCGGCCAGAATTTATAGAAGATTTTGAGGAGATTTCCAAGTGTACTGTTATGTAGCCAACCAATTTTAGTGTAAAAGTGCTATTCTCAATGCTGTAAAAATTTCCGCCGATTTTAGTAATTTTTTTCTGTAGGGTGTTTGCGTTATATGTACGTGAGACCGTTCCAATTAAAATTTCCGAAAAGCCAATGAAATTTTTCAAAAAGTTGAATGTTGCATATTATTATATTACAATTGAATGAGCTGCAAAATTGCATACTCAAAAATCTTCTAAAAAATGTAGCTTTATAATTCTTAGCCCCTTTTAATGATAAGTACTTCCTTAACTTTGAAAAATTGGAAATACTAAAAATACTGCCTAAATAGTTAACAATAGTCGCTGCTAAATATCTGGGTTACTTTCGAGCATCACTTACATTAACCAAGATATGCGTTAGAAATATAAACATTAAAATTAAATATAAAGCACAAAAAGAAAATTATTGTAGGTACATATGAAAAACCCTGTATCTAGTAGTAAAGTGCGGCTTTGTGCGACGTAATTTTTTGTCGGCTAACTACTAATTGTACTAGATATCATGTCCGAGGGTTAATTTGACTGAGTCTGACAGAGCAACATAACAAAACCAATTTTTAACATGAAAAAGAATGATAATTTTTTTTTTAAATATCCCAACTTTAAAAGCTTAAAACTATAAACTTAGAATTATTGGAAACCAAGGATATTATTGAAAAGTGTTAATAATTACTTGAACCTTTAGGATTCATCACGATTACTTAAATGAAATGCTTTAAATAATAAATATTCAAGTTGAAACTAGCACTTAAAAATATGTAAGAAAAAAACAAAAAAATTAACTTCAGATATGCTCAGTTACGACCATCTGGGGCAAGTGCAGAGTATGGGGTCGGGAAAAAAGCGATGAATTATTGTTCACCAATCTATTTCCAATATGTGGGTATATTTTTTTTTCTGCGGGTTTTTTCCTATGCGCGTAGATTTCCAGAAGAGAATATGAAACTTACTTTTGAAGTATAGTTAAAGGCTCTTGGCAACTGACAATCTGGCATGTCAAGCAGTGTGTATGTGTGAGGTTTTTTGTGTGTGTTAGTGCAATCGGCAGTCGTTGTGCTACACGTTCATGTTCGGGCTCGCGTTGATGAGAATCAAATCTTTTAGATATTTGCGTCAATCACCCGACACTCACACATATGGATACACTTCTTAACATTCCAGATTTTAAGTGGCCAAGGGCCTTAAGAGTTTGATATATGTATTATAAGCGATATTTGTGTACTAAAATGTTAAATTATAGTCTGAAAAAATTACATTTCGCTAGCTTAGAGTGCAAACTGTGTAAGTCCACTTTTATGAAAAAGTGTATTTTTATGTAGAACGCTAGAAAAATCAAATACGCACCGCGCTAAACAAGTCTGAGATACTTATCATATTTCTACTCGTTGTTATTCAGTGATACGCAAATTGTGTAAGTCCAAAATATTTATATGAACAGCAATTTTTTGTCATTTCGAATTTTTTTTCTTTTTTGTTTTTTATCTCTCCTACAAAGTTTTAAAAACGGACTTACACAATTTGCATTCTAAGCTAGCGATTTTTATCATTTGTAAAAAAAATTGTAGTTTTTTTTTTGGTAATTTTAATTTTGGTAAATTTTTTACATTGGCTGTGACCCCCCCCCCCCCGAAAAATTCTCTAGCTACGCCACTGATCCACACGACGCAATGAAAGTGCTTTCAGAAAGCACTTTTTACCTCCACTTTCCGAAAACTTTCAGGAATTACTTTTCGTTTGTCCATACGGTGAAAGGGAAATGAGTTTTTGAAAGTACTTTCTGGCAGCTGTCAAATTAAATTCAAACAGCTGTGAGAGCAAGACAGATATAGGAGAGCAAACAGCTTGTTGCAAGGCTAATTTATAGAAGGTTAACCTACTAAACAGCTGATTGCTCACTTTTATCTACTTTTATACTCAGCTGTACTAGTACACAGAGTAGTATAGTTTTGATTTCCTAACGGTGGATTGTAACAGAATGAAATAATCGAGATAGATATAGACTTATATATATAAAAATGATCAGGGTGAAAAGAGAAATCGATTGAGCCATGTCCGTCCGTCTGTCCGTCCGTCCGTCTGTGAGCACGATAACTCGCGCAAAAATTGAAATATTTTGATGAAATTTGGAATGCAAGTTGGTATCAAGACGAGAACGGATGGTATTGAAAATGGGCGAAATCGGACCATGACCACGCCCACCTCCCCTATATAGTAAAAATCCGAAATTTTGTATATCAGTAAATAATAGAGCTGGAGTGATGAAATTTTACCCACGTATTGAGCTCAGGCCCTTATGAAGAAATATGGTGAAATTTTGGAAAATGGGCGGTGCCACGCCCACTTATTAAGGGGCAAACATTGAAAGTTTTATGAGTCATAACTCAGAAACCGTTGAAGACATATCGATGAAATTTGGTAGGCGTGATATACTTACTTAGGCAAATGTTTGGACGAAAAATTGCCAAAATCGTTTGACGACCACGCCCACTTTTATATATGGGTATTATAAAGTGGCCTAATAAAAACATTTTAAGCGATATCTCTGTCAAATATAAAGATATATCATTGAAATTTTATGGCAGGAGTCCAACTATGGACATAAAACAAAAAACACAAAAATTTTGGAAAATGGGCGTGGCACCGCCTCCTTTTAGAAGCAGGAATATACGAGATTTCTTAGCCCATAACTCGACAAATAATTGAGATATTATGACGAAACTTGGTGTGTACACTTTTATCACTTGTGGTAATAGACACGCAAAAATTTATTGAAATCGATTTATGACCACGCCTACTTTTTAACAAAGATATTTCTGAAACACCCTTTGGGAATTTTTAACGTGAAATCTTTGTAACTAGAACTCGTAAAGGAATGAAATTTTGCACAAATAATAATATTCATATACTTAGTTGGATAACTGATAAAAATTTTGGAAAATGGGCATGGCTACGCCCACTTTATGCAGCACTCACTTTATATAAAGTACAACGTGTTTCCATTAAACGCAAACAAACAATAAAAGCATACAGCTGAGTATCTAATGTTCGATTCCACTCGAACTTAGGCTTCCTTACTTGTTTTTTATTCATATTGTGGTGCTTATGTCAAACTTATGTCAATTTTGATCTTGACGCAATATGATTTCTACAATGGCGGGCTATGATTTTGACAAAAGCACCACAGAATACACAAGCAATTTACATGGAGTGAGTATGTATGTATGTCCGTATGTCGTACTGCGAAAACCTTCTATGGCTTGTTGTGTGAGAGCAAACAGCTGTGCGTGGAATTGTGATGGTGGAGACTTTTGTGTTTTTTGTGTTCATATGAAAAATATATCGTGATAATTAATTATTTTAATAATTGTATTTTGTTTATACATATGTATTTTTATAAAGAAGACATATTTACATGCCGGTTCGATCATTTAGACAACACGCTATCAGCTAGCAACTTTCAGAAAGTAAAACACTTTCAGATGTAACAATTGAAAGTGAAAAGTATTTCTGAAAAGTATTTTTCTCGCAGCTAGACGATGAAAGTTTTTCGTAAGAAAGTAATTGCTGAAATTTCTGAAAACACTTTCAGAAAGTACTTTTCTGGTGGCTACACGAGAAAATTTTACTTTTTCACTTTCTGAAAGCACTTTCATTGCATCGTCTGGCAGGACCTTTATAAACTAACCTCAACTAACTTATGAAATTCACAACGAAATTTCCTTTGTACAGAAAATGTGAAACAAAAGAAAAAAAATTAATGTTGAAAGTAGTAAATGAATGAGTAACGAGTTGCGTGTTCCACCAACGCGTTGGTCAAAGCAAGCAAAGGCACATACATACAAACATACCTGCGCTGAGGGAAAATCTCTAGCTCCGAATTATATAGTGTGCTTATAGTGCATTTTTCGACACTGTTAGTGCGCATTCGTACACTTTTCCATCCAGCTACTCGCAAATTTAAAACGGCGATGCACACTCGACGATTTGAGGGCGCTAAAACTTTTTTTATTCCCAAACTTCATACAAATCAAAATGTGGCTTTTAATGGTCAATCAATTGACCCCTTCTTAACCGGTTGGTGTCTAACTACAATTGAAATAGTGACACCTTTTCGTTAGTTCTGAACTAGAAATTTTGCTTACTAGTTATTGATTTCCCTGCAGGGTATGGACATGAGTAAAAAAAATAAGAAACGGTGAACAAAACTAAAAAAAATTAAGCTCGGAAAATGTTTGTAATGAAAAAATATGTTGATTGTTGTTTATTGCGCTCTTTTATTAAATAACATATCTTTTCTGAGGGTATAACCGACATCTTCTTGTACAGAAAAAATCTATATGTATGTAGGTACTTACATACATATACATATGTATAAGCAACAAACAAAATTTAAAAAAATGTATGAGACTAAAAATTTAAGGCTTATATTTCGTTGAAAGAATAACAGGGGGTTTCCAACGTTCGGTTCCACGCGAAGCTAATTTTTTGTCTGTGGAAGATTACAGGATATGTGTGTCCTTGTGTCTGGTTTGTATCTATATACATATTTATTTAACCATGGTTGAACGTGTTGTTGATTAATTTTATTTTTGTGAAAATGTGAATGAAAAGGAAGGGGAGGCGAATGTCATACATACATAAAATGTATCATTAAATTAACATTCTCTTATTTGTACATATGTATGTATATAACTAAGCATATCGTCGTTTAAACTTCCTAACAGCCTAAGTGAAACTTTCATAGACGGCTATCCGTCACTTGTGCCAAAAATTAGAATTAAATTAGATGCTAAATAAATAAACTTCTAGTATGTTGTCCTGGAACAAAAGACAACATATCTGTGGAAATTTGCAATAATCGCTTAATTCGAAAATATTATTTCGAGATAAATTGATTTTTATATTCGAAGGCGTTTCTTAACAAATCACAAAAGTCGATTAAAAACTATGGACGCAAAATCAGTGAGCCATCCACAATGTTACGATCAAATTTTGTAAATAAAACCAAATGTTATGAAGAAATTTGATTAAGTATATACATCTACTTTGGCTGTTATAGCAAGTTTAATATACCTCTATTGCAAATTAATCCTAAATGTTTTTATTAATACATATCTTTTGATTGAATTAAGTTATAAGCATGGGATTTTTTTCAGAAATACAGTTTTGAAAGGAGAATAACGTGGTATATAAAACTCGAAATCATCCTAAGTCGACTTAAGCGGTTATTGCTTGTGACCACAGATATATGTATGTACATATGTACGAGTATATGCTCGCATATTGCGCTTGCGCATATAGCGATTCTGTTTACAAAACCTACCGTATATCGACTTCTTGACACACCTTCGTTTGTCGCTTGAATTAGCTTTTTGTTTGCAATTTCCCAATTTTGACTTACTTAGTAGTTAATTTTAGAGCGCGTCCTTGTGTCGTTGTTTTATTTGACTTTTTATTCATATCATCTACGCTTTTTTATACTCAGCTGCACGGAATAGGGAGAGTATTATAATTTTAATCACACAACGGTAGTACGTAACACCATGAAATAATCGAGATAGTTATGGAGTTATGTATGTATATTAGGGTGTCCCATTCATGTATGAAAAAAATTTTTTTTCGAGCTACGCTATCGCAAGAGGTATCAAAAGTTGCGTAATTGAATACAGATCACAATAAAAGTAAAAAATTCGGAATTGAATTCGATCTTGAGGGCTCTACCGAGATCTGAAATTTTGTTAATTGCATATATTTAGAAACCTAAACTTAAGAGCTAAAATAATAAAAATGTCATACTTAAAAGTTATTTTATTATTGAGATTAACCATACAAGTGCAGAGAAACAAATTTATTAGAATTCAAATATATTTTTCTGTCCAAATTTTGGTATTTCTGCTTGAGATTGCGACTATAATATTCTTTTGAACCAGTGGGGATATTTTTGGCTTCCGTCCGCGTGTTTATACTTTTGGATTATATTTTACAGCATTTTCCAATATTATTTCAAAGCAATTTCACATTTCGTCAATTTCCCGGCACGAAAAACACTTATTTTGGAGATTTTTTCATTTTGCTATAAGTTGAATAGTGCAGGGGTCTCCTCGACCCATTCTGAGTCCCTGATGGTATTATAGGGTTAAAACCCTAGTATATTATAAAACTTTATTTGATATTCAGTGAATTAGTTTTTTATTATTTACAAAAATCTCCACCCTTTCGAAAATAGTTTTAATTGAAGTTTGGTGTCCCTGTTATTTTTCACAAGCTGAAACGAACTCACTCCACAAAATCATCAGCCATTATGAAACGACGCAACAAATGGCCGATTAAATAACTGTTCCTTATTTCGGAGACATCTGAGCAAGAAATTAATGTATAAGTTTTGACCATTGTTTAGAAATTGAAGCAGGATCGATCTTTGAAATATTTCAAGGCAAGTGTCCCTATTATTTTTCATATGACTGTACTACCTAAAAAAATTAATTGAATGAAGAATTTTTAACTGAATTATTTTTAGGGCCGTTTACTCAACCGCTGATTAACACCAACCACGGTTAAAGTCCGGTTAAACATCATTATCGACCTCATCAAACCATACATTTATCATGTGGTCGATAATGCAGTCCATAACTTAACCGGACCTTTATCCTCCGATTAGCGTTAATCAGAGGTTGAGTAAACAGCCCTTAAAATTAAAAAAAAAAAAGTGCTGCAAACCTATTTCTGTGTTCAGGGGATTTTTGCTTATCTGATGACTTATCTGATGACTTTCGTTTAAATAAATTAAATGGAATAATTTTAATATAATTCGTTTTAGTAAAGAACATTATTCCTATATTTTTAATTGCGAATTCTGTAAGTCTGCGAAAGAAAAAAATTTTACACCTATTTTAGTGTCAATATGTGTATATTTGAATTTGATGGATTTTTTGTGCATGTTAGAAATAATAAAAAATAACATATCGTTATGAAGTTGCAAGCATTTTATTTTATATGAAGTTTTAATAGTTTTTCTCCGAGATGATACTTAAAACCAATGTACATATATTATTCTGTTTTTACGATCCAAATTTTCTTGAACTCGCGGGAACACTGAACGTATGAAAACCCATTTTGCGGTGACAACACTACATACTAGTACCTTCGCCCAGGGCTTGTAGTCTCTTCTAAATCTTTTCTGATTCCAGAATATTCGTAACATTATAAAATTAAACTTTAGGCAAATAAAAACGTTATGCCTTAGTTAAAGAACCGTATTGTTTTTTTCATCGAACTGATTCTCCACGATTGAAAGGCAAATAAAATGCAGAAGCCGAATCAAACCCATTGTAGAAAATATGTGTATGTACGAGTATTTTCATTGTAACTACATGGAGTTCATATTTTTGCCCTTAAAAGTAAGTTGCATAAAAAATTAAGCGAATAGAACTTATAGGAACGAAAAGAATTACATAGTAAGCATGCAAACAATATGCGGGTGTAATATATGTTGTGGTGAGTGGGCGTTCTGCATGAATGACAAAACCGCAAAACTTTGAAGATCGGTAGAGCCCTGAAAATCTAATTGTATTTAGTTTTTAAAACTTGTTTCGTAATTTGCGATCAAAACCGCAAATTTTGAGGGGTCTTGCGTTAAGGAAATCCAAAAAAAAAAATTTCGGGACACCCTAATGTATATATATCAAAATGATAAGAACGGAAAAAGAAATCGATTGAGCCATGTCCGTCCTTCCGTCCGCCCGTCCGTCTGTAAGTACTCTAACTCGCGAAAAAATTTAAATAATTTGATGAAATTTGGTTACGGACCCACTTTCTCTATATAGTATACATATTTACTATATCGAAAATGTTATATCTCAGTCACTAATATAGCTGGAGTGATAGGTGCTCTATTTTTTAATTAGCTCAGGCCCATATAAAAAAATATGGTGCAACTTTCGAAAATGTGCGGTGCCACGTCCACTTATTAAAGGAAACATTTTTAAAGTTTTATATGTAATAATTCAGAGACCGTAGCAGATACATATGTATATGTATAGATGAAATTTGGTACGCGTGATTTAATCGCTAGGATAAGAAAATTTCCAAACTCGGTTTGACGACCACACCCACTTTTATATACGAATATTATTAAGGGGGCTAATAAAAACATTTTAAGCGATATCTTTGTCGCATAGAAAGATAATTCATTGAATGTATGTGGCATAAGTCCCACTATAGACATAAAACAAAAAACAAAAATTTTGAAAATTCGATTCCCAAATAATTGAGATATTATGACGAATCTTGGTGTACACACTGTTATCACTTGTGGTAATACACGTGAAAAATTTTAGCGAAATCGGTTTATGACCACGCCTACTTTTTAACAAAAATATAGCCTGAACGCCCTTTGGAAATCTGTAACGTAACATCTTTGTAATTAGAAGCCATAAAGGGATGAAGTTTTGCACTAACAAAAATATTTATACGCTTGGTATGATGATAAATACAAATTTTGAAAATGGGCGTGGCTACGTCCACTTTATGTGTCACCTGCTTTATATGTGTATGTGTGTTTCCGTCAATCGCTAACAAGCAATGAAAGCATACAGCTGAGTATCTAATGCTCGATTCCTTACTTGTTTGTTTTTGTTTTATTTTTTTCTCCTTTGTCGCTGCTGTAGCCATTTGTCTTGTTGGTTAGGTGTGTCTGTGTTTTGTGTGGCAATTCAAAAACAATTTCAACAGCATTAATCATTCTTTCAAGCAAGCACGTGCAACGTCATCACCCTTGTGGGAGCAACATAAACAAAAACAACAATCAAAACAAAAACAAGCAAACAAATATCCATCCGCCTTTCCTGATTCTGCATCGTCTGCAACGTTCGAGTTTTGTGTTTCATTGTTTTCGTTTTATTTTTTTCTCATGTTTTCTTATTGTTTTCTAACGCCTGTTGTTATTTGCCTTTGTCGTTGCCTTTGTTGCAGTTCAGTTCTTTTGTTATTGTCTTGTTTGATTTTTTGCGCTTTTTTCTGTTGTTTATCACCGTTTGCTTTGTCACTTGAGCGCGCTAATGTTGACAAAACGCATTTTAAGCACTTGGTTTTAGCCCATTTTCATCTTGAGCCTGGTACCACCACTGCACCCTTCACTCTTTCGCCATTTGCCACTCCTTCGTTGGCAACAACATTTGGCACTGCCATTATCCACTCCAATATTAAAATCTCATAAACCACCTGAGCCCCATCAGCCTCAACCTTTTCGCATTTGTGATTTCGATTTGTTTGCTATACCATCCTCTCCTTGTTTTCTCCATTCCTTTTTTTCCTTTTTTGTTAAGCCTCTTTTTTGGTGTGTACATTTTCCTTTAGCATTGTTCTTTCTATGTTCAGCATTTTTTATCCTTTTACGGGTGAATGCATTTTTTATTTTTGCCTTAAATTAATTTCGGATTATGCATATCGCGTATAGGCTAACATATTAACAATTTAGTTTACTAAGAAAAAGTGTTTTGCCTTTCAGCATGTCGAATACTTAAATTATGGTAGGTTGCTTCAAGATTAGTGTGCATGATCTCTAAAGGAAGTATTTCAGGAATAACTTCAAGTTACATCAAATAAATTCAGGCATTTCCGATTTTCTAACTGCATCACTCCAATAATTTTATAACTTAATTCAGATCTCAAATCTTCCCAATATTAAAAGGTTTCTCTTCATACCTCAGTACTTGAGTGTTTGCATTATTATGGAAATACATACATAATCGTACTTCCGATCGAACGAAGGCATTTTCTGTAAAAGCCAAGCTCTTTTGTAAACACGATCTGCCATTTGACGATAAAAATATTTTAAGCATTTCATATATGCAACAACAACCATCTGTACTCAAGCACTTGAGCAATGAAATGTCTGGTTACTCGCAGAAAAAATGCTAAAAATCACTTAAATGTACTAAAAAATATTTCAACTTACCACGACTTCTATTTTACCATAACACGATTTAAGCCATTTTTAGTACATACTTAAGTATGTATGTATGTATGTATATATGTACGTGTGTTAACCGCAAAAGGAACACTGCCACAGTGATCAATACGTTGAGGACCTTGACTCAGCGCTTTTAGCGATGGTCATTACTAGGGCATGGAATTTCATGTACTAAACAATAAAAAATATGCGCATAAAAAATGCAACAAAAACTGAGAAATATGCATGAAAAATCAAAAAAATGCATTAATTCAAATGTTTTCAACTTCAGATAATTCATGTTTATTGAAGTTACAATAGTTAAATAAATTAGGTACCTACAAATATTTTTTAATTCAATTTTGCTCTTACGTTGTACGTTTATACATATCGTTAGCTTAGAGTGCAAACTGTGTAAGTCCACTTTTTATGAAAAACTATATTTTTATGTAGAACGCTAGAAAAATCAAATACGCACCACGCTAAACAAGTCTGTGATACTTGTCATATTTCTAATCGTTGTTATTCAGCGATACGCAAATTGTATAAGTCCAAAAAGCGAAGAAAATTGTGTAAGTCCAAAATATTTACATGAACATAAATTTTTTTTTTCATTTCGAAATTTGTTAATTTTTTGTTTTTTGTCTCTCCTACAATGTTTGAAAAAAGGACTTACAAAATTTGCACTCTAAGCTAGCAATATGTATGTATGTTTTTATAGATATGTACATAAATTCAGTCTTGAACATTTCATAATTTGTAAAGCTTAATCCTTATTTAAAGATTCATTAGCATACACAATGAAATATTTTTTCATATTCTCAAAAAAAAGCTTTGCCGATTCGGTCGAAAAAAGCTCTTATACATAGAAAACGAACGTTCTACATCCAGCCGTGTTCACACGAAACTCTATTCGTCGTCAGATGGCTGTTATGCATGAATTTCGTTTGTATAAAACTGTCAACTAGCAAATTACAAAAATTGGCAATATAATGCGAAATATGTAATAAAAAAATGCAAAGAACGCAAAATATGTAAAAATATGCATATATGACCAAAATATGCAAAATATGCAAAAACATTTGAATGTCATTTTTACGACAATTTCACGATTCGCAAAGATTGTTTATTTATTTTGCTCTACCTAAATCTCAGAAAAACATGTATTTGCATAGATTTCCATGCCCTAGTCATTACAATTTGCTTAAATGCTCAAAGTTGCTTTGAATGGATTTATGTATGTACAATGTAGATATACATATATACTTGTACCATATATATTTGTATGTACATATGTTGTTGGTTTCTTTTTTAAACACGTTAAATCTGTCTTTCTGTCATCGTTCTGCAGCACCACTCAACTTGGCAAACAATGCAACGGATTTTTCGAAATTCGCATACGAATAACAATCCACACCAACTACGCGGTTCTCAATCAATTCAATTCAATGCGAAACGAGACAATTGTTGACGCACAAAATGCACTTTTCACATTCTTTTTTGCCTTTTTGTTGTTGTTGTTATCGTTATTACTGCTTGCACACAATTTCTTTTGCAATGTCACGTACCGAGCGATGGAAAAAAATTTTATGGATTGTAAATAAAATTATGAGCGTACAAAAATTGACGCCAGCAAAGAATCTGAAATTACGAGGTGACTGAATGTGTACCCACTTCCGTTCGATTTCGTTCGATTTTTTTTAAACAATTTTTGCACTTTTTTGCGCTTTTATGAGCTCTACTTTGCCTTATAGTGCAACTCTAATGAACCGTATGCAGATGCGTATGCGTGTGCGTGTCACTGACAGCCGTGTTGCATACCTGTGTTTAAATGAGGCAAACTCCAGTGGCACGGATGTAAATGCACCACACGCATAGAAAATTCGAAGATTATTTCGAACACGCAATCGAACGCAGCTAAGTTGAAAATTTTCTACTTCTATGCGTTTTCTATGCGTGTTGCAGCCAATATTAGGTTGGTTGCTACATCGGTATACATATTTTTTGGTAAAAACTTCGTTAAATTGATTTAAAGTGAAGTAGTGAAAATGTGTTTGCCAGCAGAAATGTTAATTAAAAGGGGGTTTAAATATATTTAGAGATGGTTAATATTAATTATATGTTAATTACTATCTGAATACCCATGTACATATTTAGTACATTAATTTAAATTACATATACATATGTAGTTACCCGTGTGTAAATACATAATTGAAACTTAAATAAGTTTAACTGTAAAAAAATAATTAAGTGAAGTGAGTATTCTTTTGAATAGGGAGTTTTCGCCTTGGTATAACAGAACACCAGATTTCAGAGGTTGTGCATATACATATTTGTATTAACCAAAATTTTCAGTCTTATATTTTAAGGCAAAGAAACTGTAATTCTTACAATACATAAAAATCAACGGATAGCAATTTGGCGATATGGCCGCTGTGGTGCAATGGGTAGAGTGCTCGTCTGCTATACCAGAGGCCTCGGGTTCTAACCCCAGTCCAGACAAACTCCAAAAAAAATTTTTTCTAATTAATTAAAACCCAATTATTGGGTTTTTAGAAATAGCGGTCAAATTTCGGCAGTGGGCGGCATACCCTCCGAGTGTATTTCTGCTATGAAAAAGCTTCTCACAAAAAATGCATTCGCCGTTCGCAGCCGGCATAAAACTGTAGGTCCACCCAATTAGGAAAAACAAAAGGAGCACTTCTTGAATAGGGAGAGAAGCTCAGTCATTAAACTCGTCACGTTCCCGAATGGTACGTTTTTTTTTTTAATAATTTTAACGTATTCCGTATATACGGTAATAACCCTTCCTATCATAATTAATATCAATTCTAAATCCTCATTCATTATACATTTCATTGAATCTTTCGCGAATTGGTAAAATATGTACATATTTTCAAAAATAACAACGGCGGAAATTGTATATATGTATGTATGTAGTGTAATTGACAGACGCAACCATACGCATACACTGGAGCAGCCAGGGCCGCACGCAAGAAAACGTTTAGATGCGCATACGCACACGCATTCGCATACGGTACATTAGAGTTGGACTATTACTTACTATGCAATTTCACTCACAGAGAAACTGTAAAGAAAGCAGTTAATGATGAAATTATTAGCATATTCATTATGCAGAAATATGTCTTTATACATAGGTCGGGATATTGAAACTTTCTATAAATACTTTATTTTATTATAATAATTACTATTATTATTATTAATGCGTATGTACATATAAATATATGTGCTTAGCAATGTCAACTATCCAACTCCATTCGTTATTTCTTGACTAAATTAATTTGGTTCCATTTGCCAGGCTTGCAACACCTTTTGTTGACAGTTCGTTCCATGCGCAGCGTAGCAAAAATAATTAATGAAACCTTACTGTACTAATGTACTACTGAATAAATATGAAATATGAAATATGAAACCTTTATGGTAGTGCCCAAATAAGTGGGAACGTTTGTGTGTACGTAAATGTGAGTACATGAGCGTGCGTGTATGCTCGTAAATCTAGTACATATATGACATTATATGTACATATGTATAAACTAGCCTTTTTAGTTAGTTGAGCTATGTACGTGTGGCCAAAAGCTTGTCTACCGTATTTGGGAAACTTTTTCATTATTTTTTTCCAATAGTTGAATTGACTCTACCTACTACTGTAAGAGGAACATACATTCATGTATACATACATATGTATGCGCGTTAAACGCAATTATAAAATTTGTAATTAATTAAATGCGATGCCAGCAAACAACGTAGAACAGTAACAGCAAGAAAATAACAAACAGCGGTAGCACTGGAAAAGTTGATTAAATAGTAATGGCGTAGTGCATACTCCTACCTATTTGCTATGAATATCGCCTCACCTGCAATTCAATCAAAAAGAGCATTTTTGGTTCATCGTAAAAATTCTTTTGGTTTTTGTTTTTTATTTAACAAGCCGCCAGTACTTATTCCGTATTTACTACCATTTTTACTACACTTTAATATCGTTTTGGTACTTTCACATGTTTGCTACATTTTATTTTCACTTTACCACCCTCATTTCGCAATTTCATTATTCGCGGCTTTACTGCTATTTATAACGAGATTACCAACTACAACAAAATTATTGCCAACCACCAACCAACTCCGTCATCAAAAACAAATTTACATATAAGGACCAAATTAATATCGAGATACGAATTTGAACTATTGCTATGCGGTTTGCAAATATAGCGACAAAAAATGGAGGAAATGAACGATACATTTACTTGCCCATATTTAGTAAGTATTCACGAACGTGATGTCGAAAACTTTGATTATTGATTGGTTGATCCCCCCTCAAAATTTATTGGCCAACATCAACGCTTTACCCATACATACATACATATGTATGTGTTTGTACTTTCGTTGCATGCACACGCACTTGACTTATAACTTTTCCCATGTCCCATGTTTGTTTCATCGCAAATTACACGCGCCGATGCTGGAAAATGCTTAGTCGTTATCAGACGTCAGAAAATGTAGTAGCAATAGCTCACTGCAGCTGCCGCTGTGACATGTCGTCGCCGTTTCCACATAAAGCGCATTTTAATTCCACATTATTTTATTTGCCTCTTTTATTTTCAAGTGCACTTTTTTCCATCTGTTTTTGTGTTTTTTTTTTCGCATGACGGCCGCAATCTCTTTTTGCCCTTTTGTGTATGCAACATTTTGACTTTTACGATAGGAAAAAAATCAATTTATCCAGTTGCCTCCAGTAATTTGGCAGTTTATGTGTACGTGGTTCGAGTCAACGATGGTTTTATGTGTGTATGTCTGCGGATATCTGGACTCTGTATACAGAGGGCCTAAAAAAATGGATAGGAAAAAGAGAAAAATAATGGACACTTCGAAATTATCACATCCACACATTTGTGGAGGACGTTTTCAGCTCCTCTAAACGAGTGAACTTTGCGAATGACCTGAGGGAAATAAGGGACCAGAGCTGCTCAGCACGAAATATAAAAAAAAAGTGACGAAGTGCCAAGCTTAGCCGAATCTGCTTTTCAAAGTGTTTTTTGTTTGTGTAGAGCTTTAGATGTGTATACTGATAACTACGGATATAGTAAGTAATCAGAACAATTGTGCTTAATAACAAAACCGACTGAAAATAGGATTACAGCTCACAGCCAATGATGCCCAATGGTTTAGAGCCGGGGTCAGCATTACCACACATTCAAACAATTTACATATGTACATATATATTACGTGGGAGAGATCAGCATTATGTTTGTTATGTACGTCGTTTCTGATCACTGCTACCTATTATCATTGTCAAAATTTTTCTTTTTATTTTCCAATCTACTTACTAGTTTCTTGTTGGCATCTAACTCCTCTATCGTTTTCTTTAACTAGTTTTAAGTTATCATAAATAAATTTGTCATTTATGTAGGTATATTAATGTAATAATTGTTGTACAACAAAAGGCTCATTGTTCTTTTTGTACTGATACATTATAATAAATTAAATGAAAATGAAATGAAATGAACTCAGACTCGTTGAGCCTGACCCTGTCCACTGTTGGCGTGTTGGCTTTAGTATAATGTATGTACCAGGCTTAGAATAATAAAATAAGCTATGTACATACATACATGTGGGTACGCACACTTTTAAACATGCATATAGCCTGCAAAAATCACTTTCAAAGTGACCACTAACATAGCCCAAACGACCGATTCATGTATCTGCATCGGTTCGTAGTTAGCCGAACATAACAAAAACCAAATGTTTACTTATCGCGACGACGACGACGATATGTGTATACCCTGCAAAAAATGCGATTAATCCGGGACGTGTCCTGGATCAATCGCAAGGGAGCATGCGACTAATACAATTTTACATCCCTTTATATGGAGTGAATTGATCGCATTTGTTCGAGCATGTCCTATGAAGAGACTAATTGTTCAACTTGTATACCCGAACGGGTACAAATGTAGATCAATCGCTTTCATCCCGAACGGGTACGAATGTAGATTAATCGCTTTCATCCCCAACGGGTACAAATGTAGATCAATCGCTTTCAGCACGAACGGGTACAAATGTAGATTTTTCCTTAAAAAATTGTAAATGTTCATGCATATTTAAATAAAGATTATATAATGTTTTACTTTTGTAAAAAAATCTCAATAAATAAATTTAAAAAATTGTAAGTTTTGACTCAAAACTTTTGAGTATGCATTATAGTATGAGCGTAATGTAAAGGATTTTTTCATAGGATATTTCAGGCAACATTTTGTTAAAATTGTTATTAAAAAAGGGTGTTCAATTCGTTTTACCGGTGTTCTACAATTTTTTAAATGCCTCAGTGAAATTTTTATATGTGCACTTCATTAATTCAATTTATCTCTCTAATTTAAGACTCTATTTAGTTATCTTTGGGCATGTAAATATTATATTACAAATTTGGTAATTCGTTTATATATAATGATTAGTTTTAATCCGCTGATAATGTATACGGTATATAAAAACTTGTGGTATATGCCACCTTTCTTAGGAAAAATTTATATGTGCAAAACGCATTTTCCCTGCTTCAAATGTCAATAAGTAAGATAAAACAACTTTATTCATACAAATCCCAAGTGAAGCAAATATAAATTTTTTTGCAAACGGATATTGAGTGTTTTCCAACTTTTAGAAAAAATGCCACGCGGATCCACCTTGACAGAAACAGAGCGCGGTTTTATAATTGGACAAAGGGATGGTGGTGTGCCATTGGTCGAAATTGCAACGAAATTGGGACGCCATAGAAATACGATTACTAATTTCCTAAAAAACCCGGAAAAATATGGGACTACCAAACGCAGTGGCAGAAAATCAGAGATTGATGAACGTTGTAAGCGAACAATTCGGCGTCTAGCTGTTGAAAAAGTTATGAGTTGCAGTGAAATTCAAGCCCATCTTAATCTTAAGGTAACAAGGAGACGAGTCCACCAAATATTATCCCAAAACAAAAATGTCACATATACTGCGCGAGTATCTCAACCTATGCTTTTAAAAAGACATATGACATCCCGTTTGGCCTTCGCCGATAAATATAAGTTCTGGGATACAGAGTTCCAAAAAGTTATATTCAGCGATGAGAAAAAGTTTAATTTGGATGGTCCCGATGGCTGTCAAAAATATTGGCGCGACTTAAGACACCCGAGGCAGAATCGTCTTAAGTGAAACCATGGTGGCGGCTCGTTAATGGTTTGGGGGGCTTTTAGGTATGCTGGAAAATCTCCACTCTGTTTCATCCCATGCAAAACCAATTCCCAAATGTACATTGAGTTATTGGACAATGTCCTTATTCAATTTGCTGAAGAAGTTTATGGAAATGAGTGGATATTTCAACAGGACAACGCCCCAATCCACACCGCTCGTACAACAAAATATTTTTTATCGTCCAGAAACATCCCTTTGTTGGTTTGGCCAGCCATCAGTCCTGACCTCAACCCCATTGAGGGCCTGTGGGGAATACTCTCGGCTAAGGTTTATAAGAATGGTAGACAGTTTCAGACCATGAAGCAGCTTAAAGAAACGTTGGTAAAGGAATGGGACGAAATAAGCATCCAATCCTTACAAAAATTGGTAGAGTCCATTCCAAGGAGATTGACCCAGATTCAGTTCAGAAAGGGAAGCATATAAGTTATTAGAATTTATAAAATATTGTTAACTAGCCACATACATGTTAAAAATCCTTTGACGCACATATAATTTTTTCCTAAGGGAAAATTAAATAAAAATTAAACTAAAATCACCAGTAAATAAAGACAAATTGATTTGCTATTGTATTAGTTCATATCTAGTCATATATGTAAAAAATAATATTTAAAAAATATAACTTTAGTTTTTTATAATTTTTATAAAATATTATTCCATTCACATATAACTATTTCACTGAGGTACATTGCATATTTTTGTAAAATGTCTACATTTAAGGAATCTAGATTTGTACCCGTTCGGAATAAAAGCGATTAATATACATTTGTACCCGTTGGGGAACAATTGGTCTACAATTAGTCTACATTTATACCCGTGCGGGAACAATCGGAGACTAATTGTGGACCGATTGTTCTCGAAAGAGATCAATGGCGGACAAATCTCTTTCGGGATTGATCGCACATTTTTTTGCAGGCTACATACATAACTACATCCATACATACTTATGTTTCTATGTATACACGTCATTCGTCGTCGTCGCGATAAACATTTGTTTTTGTTGTTATGTTCGGCTAACTGTTAGGTACTCCATCAATTAATCCAATGTAGGTACTCCATGGATTAATTTGTTTGTTATGCGGGACTGGAGTATATACTCCATTGCAATGACATGCAATGTTAAATGGACCATATTTTTTGTATGAAATGTGGCAAGTTATGGAGTAATCGGTTGGTCCATAGCGAGCACTCCATGGATTAGCGACTGGAGTACTTGGAATTTTTGCAGAGTACAAATCTCTAACACACATAAACTTTTGCACAAATGTTTTTTCGTTCGAAATTTTACTCAAATCACCATTATTACTTACAACAAACACCGTCCGCTCTGTTACAATTATTAAACTTTTTGAAATAACAAACGAAATGCCACTCTTTTGAATGTACATATCTTCGTATCATACGATTTTTTGTGGCTGACGAAAACTATCAATTTCGTTTAAACAACAACAATTTTAATGTAAAAACAGTATACAGTATATACTGTTACTTTTCGTCGGCCAAAAGTCAAATGTGGTACTTTTCGTACACAATTTTTTAATTGCCAACTTTCGTCTAAAATTTTAAATGTGCTAGTTTTCGTATGGTACGACGATATGTACTATGTACTATCTAGTACATATGTATGTATGTATGTATGTATGTATGTACATACGTATGTAAAATTATGTGTCGCTTGTGATATTCGAATGCTCAACTTGCCGGTTGCACGTCGCGCGTTTAACTAAAATAGAGTATAGGTACACAGAATGAAATTTCAATCAGAATCTGAATAACATCAAACTTCTCCACCCCAAACACCCCCACAAATTCGCATAGAATATTAATAAAAAAAATAATAATAATACATAATAATAACGACAACCCACAATCAAAACCGAAACCAAAGCCTAAAACAACAACAACCACAATCAACCACTGAGCGGACATATATACATACATATGTACATGGCCATGTACATTCGTGTACACAAGTGGCGCACAAGCAGTCGCCTTTGTTTGGTATCACCAAAAGCTGCGCTCATTGAGTCACACACATATAAAGTGCCACAGCCATTGTGCATATTGAGAGAGTGAGTAAACTCGGAGACTCGTTGGCTCGTGGGACCGTAGTACAAACTAGAGCTGCAAAACCATCGATAGTCGGACCACTCGATAGTTTGGTACCCTGACATAATCCCAAGGGGCATAATCCCAAATTTTTTATTTGGGATTATGTCACTCCCCCTAGGGTGACATAAGCCCAACTTTTTTACTTGGGCTTATGTCACCCTAGGCGTAGTGACATATTCCCAATTGGGATAATGTCATTTTCAAGCCCAAAAAAACATTTCAGTAGTCTTTCTTAGATTTTATTACATTAAGCAAAAAAATTAAAGCTGACAATAAAGTTAATGTTGTTATATAATAATACATTGAGTATATGTATAAGATGAAATACTTAAATACACATGTTCTCAAAAAATTACATTAAAACTAAAAAATTACATTAAAATTAAATATATTTATATATATACAGACTTTTATCCAATAAAACGATAGGTATATAAATTTTTGTGTACATTGTATATCGACGGCTGAGAATAAGATCGCCCTATTTCAAAAATTGTTTCAAAAACGCCCTATTCCAAAAATTATTTGAATAACGTCCTATTTCAGATTTTGCTTCAAGAACGCCCTATTTCAGAATTTGTTTCAATAACGTCCTATTTCAGACAATTATTCAAAAACGCCCTATTTCAGAGAAATATATATGGAATTTTTTTTTTGAAGCACAATCTGAAATAGGACGTTATTGAAACAATTTTTCAAATAGGGCGTTCTTGAAGCACAATCTGAAATAGGATGGTATTGAAAAAATTTTTCAAATAGGGCGTTCTTGAAGCACAATCTGAAATAGGATGTTATTGAAACAAATTTTCAAACAGGGCGTTTTTGAAATAATTTTTGAAATAGGGCGATCTTATTCCCAGCCGTCGATATATGTCTATAAAAAGATGAAAATTTGGAAGAAAAAATCGCGCGATTTTTGATTCTAAATTTTCGCCTATGGCGCTTTTTTTTTAATAAATCGATAGGTATATACATACATATGTCTATAAAAAAATGAAAATTTGGAAGAAAAAATCGCGCGATTTTTGATTCCAAATTTTCGCCTGCGGCGCTTTTTTTTTAATAGATCGTTAGGTATATACATATGTATGTACATATGTCTATAAAAAAATTTAAATTTGGAATCAAAGATAGCGCGATTTCGCCTGCGGCGCTTTTTTTTTTAATAGATCGATAGGTATATAAATATGTACATATTTCTATAAAAAATAAAAATTTGGAAGCAAAAATCGCGATTTTGCTTCGCACTAGTACCTACTCGAGTGATTTGGTCTTATGGCTCCCTTTTATTTGGGATTATGTCACTCCCACATAGGTGACATAATCCCAATTAAAAAAATTGGGATTATGTCACACCATGGTGAGTGACATAATCCCAAATTATAAAATTGGGGTTATGCCACTTGGGATTAAATCACGGCACCGATAGTTTCGATAGTCGAAAAAAAAACTATCGATACTATCGATAGTTTTTTATGAATATTTCACTAAAATATAAGTGAATATTTTAAAAATATAAATACACGCGCGCCATCTGCTGGTACATAGACCTGGTTATAACCTAATCTCATTAGAAAATATGTTTCATATATTTAGGCAGCAGCTAGAAATTACATACATACATACATACATACATACATACATACAGGTGAAACTAATAAAAGCGTGTTAAATAAATAATAGGTTAAACTAAAAAACACGCTTTAATCTTAAAAATCGTACTAAAAATTGAGAAATAATTTAATTAGAAACAAAATGATGAACGAAAATATAAGTATTTAAGGAAAAGCGTGGGGTGCTCAGTATGTCAAAAAATATTTAAAATCGGTGTTTTTTTACTAATAATTTTATTTTGACTTTTTTGAGATTTCATATATCGTACTCTTTAATTTCGCAACTAGGTATATTTTTGTACTAATTGTACGAATCGAATATTTTCATGTTCAAATATTATTGAGCACCCCCACGCTTTTCCTTAAATACTTATATTTTCGTTCATCATTTTGTTTCTAATTAAATTATTTCTCAATTTTTAGTACGATTTTTAAGATTAAAGCGTGTTTTTTAGTTTTTTTTAACCTATTATTTATTTTTAACTTTTTAGTGAAATTTTTCATTAAAGGATGTTTTATGCGGACGCAAGAATAAAAGTAAAAAGAAGTCTGATGGGATGTGGTGTTCTCCG
The DNA here is from genome assembly GCA_960531455.1 of Urophora cardui. Lineage (NCBI taxonomy): Eukaryota > Metazoa > Arthropoda > Insecta > Diptera > Tephritidae > Urophora > Urophora cardui. Next base: position 166,302,056 of record OY482670.1, on the reverse strand, counting down.
AAATAAATCTACATACATATGTATTTATAACTTCTACCAAAAATCCCAATATGCAGTGAAGTAAACTAGCTTATTATGCAATAATTTCCAAACCCTTTTATTCAAGGTTTTCCAAACTAGTTTGGAAATACAAAATTTCCCAAACGTTTTGTTATATTTTACAATCAGAAAGTGAAGAGAAGTTGAGGTGGATCATTTGAAAAGAACAAAAAAAAAGAAACCTAATTGAATAAATTCGAATTTAGACAACAAACTTCCGAATACGTTTGTAGCGTAATGGTGAGGTATGCTGCCTACGGACCAAGGAGCTCAGGTTCGAGTCCCGAGTGGCGCATTTTTTTTTTTTATTTTATTTTATTTTTAGAGAAATTTTTTTCACCTCACGTTTACAAAACTTTGTATAAAAATTGCTTTCCAAACGTGAAATACAATTATAGAATTAGGGTTCCTTTTCGTTGATTCAGCACTTACTATTAAATGAATTACAAACAAAACCAGTTCTTGCTTTGCATGTATGCATGTACATGCGGCTGATTTCATTGCAAATACAACAAACCCAAAACAGAAAGCTTCAAGCTTCATTTTTGAGCGAATTTATGCATTGAGTTTATCGCCATCGCTATGAACGATCGCTGGCTGTTGTGCGTTAGTTCGCTCGCTATTTGAGTGGTTATACGTTTTTCTTTGAACATTTGTTTGTGATTTGAGTAGAATGTCTGTTTGAGCGTTCGTGAGTGAGTTTTTCCGTACCCTGAAAGCTTGTTACTTATTGGCTTATATACGGGAGTGAATTGAAATTCATAGAGGCTATTTTGAAGAAAGGTAACATAAAAGCCGCAATAATGTTGAATGTCCTACTATATGATGCCGTTGGGCTGTTGATGTCATGTTTCGAATCCGGAGGAGAATACATAGGAATAATAATAGAGAGAACACAAAAAAGTGAATATTTGAAAGATATAATTATTTAGTTAAATTTTACAACTTTTATTAGGATGGGATGAAGTTACATACATACATACATACATACATACATACATGTGAAGCTAATAAAAGCGTGTTAAAAAGAGGGATAGTTTACTTGAAAGAGTTTTTAGTGCTTAGCACGAAATTTTTATTTTTAATTCAATTTTTAATTGTTGGGGTAAGTGGAAAAAAAATTCAAAAACTATTTACAGCGAAGGTTGAGTGTATAGCTATTTCACGAAAAACCATTTTCGATCATCAGCACTCTTTTCGGAAGTGGATGCACCGGGGATTGAACCCGAGTCCATTCCAACTTCAGCCGCAATGACCCAACGGATAAACACACTCGGCCATTGAGACTCTGTGCAAGCTGTTGGATTTTCCCCACTTTTGCCTTTTTCATTTTCAACATTAACGTTAGTGTGTATATGCTTTTGCATATATTCTCCACAAACGTGCTGAATTTTTGTTGTAGGCAGTTCGCAATGAACATTGTTGTTGGTATTTATTTTATGTATATACCAAACAACGTTAACAATTTTACTTGAAAGAGTTTTTAGTGCTTAGCACGAAATTTTTATTTTTAATTCAATTCGGGTTCAATCCCCGGTGCATCCACTTCCGAAAAGAGTGCTGATGATCGAAAATGGTTTTTCGAGGGATAGTTTTGTTTACAGTTTTCTTTCCAAAAAGTCTTTAACTTTTACGCAAAACAATAATTAAATAAAAGATCAAATAAGAATTAGATACTTCACTTACACTGAGAGAAAAATCAACCAAAAGTTGGTTAATAGTACTAATTTCACACTTGAAATGGAATCAATGTGAATTTTTTTTTTAATATTACCATTACCATTGTTGATATATTAGACAGTCGTTCAAATCTTCAACCAATTTCTTATTACTATTAAACAATTTGTTGGTTATATTTTTATGCCAGTAGCAGCACTGATATGGGTCATTATTTTACAAATCGTACACCTTTTGGGATTTCATATTTCTGATTCGGCTCAAACTTTTTTTTAAGTTACTTGCACGAAATTAGCAAACACCTATATCAGGATTTTGGCAAATTTTTTTTCTTTTCAGAGATCTGCATGTGTAAAAATTCGATGGTTAAGCAAACATGCCCACATTCAAAATTCCATATCTTTGGTTCCGCTCGTCGTATCTTATTGATTTTTTTTTTATTTTGAAGGTAAGAATATTTACTTTATAACTGCGTTAAAGAAATATTTAATTTTACAAAATCAAAATAATGAATTCAAACTAAATTTTTTAAAGCATTATTACATACTGATCGGGTCAACGAATATTTTCGAAAAATATAATAATAATATAATAATACAATGGCGCTATTATAACTCTGACGAGTTTTATGGCCGAGCTCCTCTCCCAATTCGAGGTGTGCTCCTTTTTGTTTTTCCTACTAATTGGGTGGACCTACAGTTTTATGCCGGCTCCGAACGGCGAATGCATTTTTTGTGAGAAGCTTTTTCATGGCAGAAATACTCTCGGAGGGTATGCCGCCCACTGCCGAGAGGTGACCGCTGCTCTTAAAAAACCCAATAATTGGATTTTTACTAATTAGAAAAATTTGTTTGGCTCGGACCGTGGTTTGAACCCGAGACCTCTGGCATAGCAGGCGAGCACTCCACCCACTGCACCACAGCGGCCATTTTCGAAAAAACTATACATAATATGCGCTGAACTTTCATCTAAAAAACGCATTTTATTTCAAGGTGGAGACTTTTATGGTTCAAAATATATTAACTCATTCCTGACATGACCTCGAGCAACTTGTCTACGTTCCACTAAGGGTGTACCGCCAACGTGTGCCTGTGCGCATGCATGGTGATGTTAACCACCGCATACATACCTATGTATGTATGTGCATGTAATTCAACCTGCTTATCACTTAATAGGTAGCTAGTAGTTATATTTTACCAAATCATTATTGTAGCACAATAGACGGTCTAGTAAAATAGATAATACAACTATTTATGTATTTAGGACCAAGGACGATCATTAAGATGAATATATTATGTTATACACATATTATATGTTATGCCTGCGAGCCAGTACCTTTAGTATAAGTAGATATCAGATTCTAAATATGAAATCTGACAGGGAAAAAATTAAATTTTCACTTAAATATTTTCGTGAAACTGGCTGTAAATTTTTAGTAATATTAGATATACTTATTTTATTACGACGGTTTTGAAGTGTACATCCCTATTACATTTGTCAATGAAAGTAAAATTTATAAAAGCATTAAAATAATAGAAAACATTTATTTACTTATTTGTATCCATATATATATATCAGGGTTGGGCAAGCTGCATTCAATTTTGATTGCATTCAGCAATGCAAATGTGATTTGGACTACCAATTAAAAATGTGTGCGAGGGATTTGGACAACCATTCATCATTTAATAGCAGTTAAAACCTGTGACCATAGTTAAGGTATTAAGTGGCTAATCTATTTATTAACGGAAAGGAAGTTTATGGGATATTATAAATATGGAATTAGGCTTAGCAAAGTAAAGGGAAACCAACACGGCATAGTAATATGTACATATTTTCTATGTTATACCTGTATGTAAAAGTATTTCTTTCAACTTCTGAGGTTATAATTACACAGTTCAACAAATTTGCAAAAATTTTACTCAACACGAACAAACGCTAGTTATTATGAAAGAGGATGCCTCTCAGACCAACTTTTCCGAATAGAGTACTAGTCGAGTGCAAATCACATTTACAGTGGGAATGCAATGAATGGGAATGCATTCACCTTTGCATTTGCATTCACTATTGAATGGTAGTGCAAATCACATTGGCATTCCCATTCACCACTGAATGGTAATGCGAACCACATTTGCATTCCCATCCACTACTGAATGGTAATGCAAACCAATTTTGCACTACCATTCACTATTGAATGGTAATGCACTTTGAATGGTAATGCAAAAATGCCCATCCTTGATATATACATATATATATATACATCCATATACTAGCATCTTTGATCACACTACAGCCTCACGAAATGTACAAGAACGTCGCGCACACCCCTGCACATATTGCTTGCTGCAGGTATACGTATGTATGTATGTACATAAAAAGTTGCATTATCTATTTTACTAGACCGTCTATTGTGCTACAATAATGATTTGGTAAAATATAACTACTAGCTACCTATTAAGTGATAAGCAGGTTGAATTACATGCACATACATACATAGGTATGTATGCGGTGGTTAACATCACCATGCATGCGCTCAGGCACACGTTGGCGGTACACCCTTAGTGGAACGTAGGCAAGTTGCTCGAGGTCATGTCAGAAATGAGTTAATATCTGTTGAACCATAAAAGTCTCCACCTTGAAATAAAATGCGTTTTTTAGATGAAAGTTCAGCGCATATTATGTATATTTTTTCGAAAATATTCGTTGACCCGATCAGTATGTAATAATGCTTTAAAAAATTTAGTTTGAATTCATTATTTGGATTTTGTAAAATTAAATATTTCTTCAACGCTGTTATTAAGTAAATATTCTTACCTTCAAAATAAAAAAAAAATGAACAAGATACGACGAGCCGAACCAAAGATATGGAATTTTGAATGTGGGCATGTTTGCTTAACTATCGAATCTTTACACATGCAGATCTCTGAAAAGAAAAAAAATTTGCCAAAATCCTGATATAGGTGTTTACTTAAATTGCGAAAAGATTCCAAGAAATAAATTTGGTGTCTTTTAAAAATGTGAAATTTTTTTTTCAACAAATCCGTACGATTTGTAAAATAATGACCCATATGTATGATCTATAAGAGAGTGTTAATATGTTAACTGAATAACAAAGAAAATTCCAAATACTCACTCTCTCGCTCTCTGCAATTCGGGTCCAGCCATTCAACTTCGTCAAGCACAAACGGTGTTGAAGGCGATGGTAACAACAGATCCGAAGCCATAAAGCTTCGTAAATATTTTTACTTTTTTTTTAGATATGAATTAACCAATATTTTCGTTAATATAACAAATATACACGTTGGGAGTCATATAACCGAGTTTTTAGTCCATATAACCGAGTTTTTAGTCCATATAACCGAGTTTTTAGTCCATAAAATATCCTTTTTGTTTCACATGAAAGAAATCGCTAAAAATAATGTTTTTATCAGATATCTTTGATATTACGTTAACAATTAAACGGGCTAATTTTTAAAAAATAAATTTTTTCTGATTTTTTTTTTTTGAAAATCAAAACTTTCAAAAATCGGAAAAAATTAAAAATTTTGACATTGACCAGATGTCATTTAGCGAGGTGTGGTTCAATTACTACAAGTTGTATATCGTTAGAAGCGTGGATTTTAGTCGCCTCTTACGACAGACATTCCTTACCACGGGTATAGTCTAAGCCCCCTAACCCGCTGGGGTATTAATTTTACCAATTTGATATCGAAATCCAACTCCTCCCTAACATTCAGTATTCTTCTCTTGGGACAAAACTACAAGAATGAGTAGGGATAACCATCGATAGTGGAAAAAAACTATCGATAGTGACACGAACAAAAAACTATCGATACTATCGATAGTGCCATCGATAGTTTTGCAGCTCAAGTACAAACTGCCTCATTTAAATGCCCGATTATACTTGCATAGCATAGCTAAACACGATAGCGCATAGCATGTAGCGCACAGAGCTGATTGTACTGTACTTCGCCGAGCCGTGCAACCTTTCGCAATCAGCTGTTTGTGAAATTCCATCCACGCCGCTTGCTACCGCCCTGGCAGGAGATGCTTTATTGTAAAGCAGATGGTGCGCCCGCATACATTCAATTAATTTTAAGTCGTTAATCATCTTTTTGCTTTATTTTCTTAATTTATTTTAACTACCCAATAAACACAACTGATTCGCCTCGAATTCGCGTCGGATTCGCTTTCTCTGATTATATTATCGCGGCAATAGTTCGCGACGATAGATCGGCGAATCCGAATTCGTAGGCATGTCATCTGGCGATTCGAATTTTTTATCATTAGCGATTCGAAAATTTTTAATTTATCTGATCGTTGGCGATTCGAAAACTGGTTCATTCTCGGATCGTTGGCGATTCGAAAATTTGTTCACTAGCGATTCAAGATTTTTTTATAAATGGCGTTTCGAAAAATTTAAAGTTCAGAGTTTGGTTTACTGACAATAGGTTAAATCCCTATAAAATAATACAGAGCACTTAAAATATTTTTATAAAGAAAGTTCATGAAATAGCAAAAGCTTTTCAAGTAAATTTAAGCAGTAAATGAAGTCCCCTTATTTAAACAATTTTGAATTGGTTTTTCTACATACTCGTATCTATTTGATTATAAACCGATTTGATCTACTTTCGCGAACTCGCCTAGAATTCGCCACGATAACATCTGCGGAACTGTGATATTCGAGTTCAGGTATAAATCTCGAACTTGCCGCGAACTCGAGGCGAGTCCGAGAAATTACATTCGCGAAAATCTGCTTTCGCGAACTCGCCTCGAATTCGCCGCGATATCATCCTCGCGTCTGTGTTTATTGGGTATTTTCATCTTTTTCAAACTTTTTGTATTCTTTGCCGCTTTATTAAAATCACAAATAAATGTCAATTACAAAATGTCGTGTGTCTGTGACACATATTAATGAGATAACACAGAATTTAAAATTCAACAGACTTGTACGCTGTGCCTTGTGCTTTCATGCGTCGCGCAATCGATTACATGCAAAGCCCATTAAACAGACTTCGTATGTGGCAGTTCTTATGTTGTGCGCTGTTGTGCCATGCAAGTATAACCGGATCTTAATAAACATTATTAGCATATATGTATGTAGTACATACCACAATAGCAGTTTGCCTAATAGTTTTTTTATACCTTTCATGAAAATTTAATGGTATTATAACTTTGTGCCAAAATATTGTTGTCGAAAGTACCAAAAGGAGAAGAGTTAGACCCACCAAAATATATATACCGATATGATCAGAATCACGAGCTGAGTCGGTTAAGCCATGTCCGCATATCCGTCCGTCCGTCTGTGTGAACGCAAACTAGTCCCTCAATTTTTGAGATATCTGCTTGATTTTTAGGAGAAGCTGATCATTTGTCGGAATCTGCCGAATAACATATAGCTCCCATACAACCGATTGTTCAGATATAGATATTTATTTTTTTAAGTTTTTAAGACACAATTTTTTCTAATAAATCTTTCCATAAACAACCCACAGTATTGAAATCTATATTATTAATACGCCAACATAAATTTTGTTCCATCTTCTCCGTCGAAACTACTGAACCGATTTTAAAACTAAGCACACCATTAGAAAGGTATTGCTCTCAAATATAACTGCGCCAATTTTCATTAAAATTGGTTGGAAAATGCGCCCACAATCGTCGTTGGAAAATTCCCGTGTGGTTGTTGTTGCATGCATTTGAACACTACAGAGCTGTATCAATGCGCGTACATTAGGTAAATTTGTGATTGCTCACCAAACTTACCATGGAATTATGAACATGTTTGGCTGGAAGTGGTGTGTAGTTTGAAAGAAATAGAATCACAAAAAAGTAGGAAAAGCACTAAAACAAAACACAGTCATTAAATAAGAAGGATAAGAAAGAATAAGTAGGAAAGAAATTCAGGGAAGAAAAGAGCAGAAATAGAAAGAAAGAAGTCGGTAGGAGAATTGTGAAGACGAGTAACGACAACAATACCAACAACAAAACCAACTAGAGAGTAGCAGTGACAGTAACAATAAAAGGAGCAGCATCAACAGGAACAACAACAAAATAGTAACAGTGACAATAACAACAAACAATTATACAAAAACTATAGGTTCACCTTAGTCATTAGACAGTAGGCATCACTCTAGTTATAAATTAAACTAAATCAGGCTATGTACATACATAGGTAACTTTTCATTTCCCCATTCATGAAAGGTATGCAGTCTTCGGTACGGCCGAGACAGCCGCGCTCTTACTTGTTCAGTCTCAGTACGTGACTGACTGGGCGGAATATCAAAAATAGTCAGCTATCATCAGAATACATTATTTACACGCGCCGCTCTCTTTGGCTAACTTTTTGAATTTTTTTTTTTGTTATGAGTATATAAAATAAAACAAGCAACAACTGTTAAAAAATAACTATTATTTCGCCACAAGGTTACATACAAAGTTTGTTTTGTGTGCGCCCATAATAGGGTGTGTTCAGTAGTTTGACTGTTTCAATTTATGGCTGTATGCATGTACATATGTATGTATTAAACAACTCACCTAAAAATGGCAAATCATCAGCCTCGCCTCTTACAAAACTGGAAAGATTAGTATGTACACATTTACATTTCTTATTTTTCTAACTTTTTAGTCGGTTTATTTGATATGTGCACCCATAATAGTATTTTCACACAAATTTCCAAGTTTCAACATACATAGACAAATGCACAGCTTTTAGTGTTATTAGATGTGTCCTATACTTTTATCTCCTCTTCGGTAAATCATAGGCATATCAAAGGCAATATCTTTAACAAGTGATTTTTTTAGAATATAATATTATAGAAAAGACCAACCGATAACTAACAAAGTACGATTTTATAATGACCCAAACCACTGAGCAATAATATTGTCATACAAAATGTGAAATCGAACTGCTTTGCATGGGGCAAATACGCTACCAACTTTACTATACTCTCTACAGAAATATACATAAAAAAGACATTGCGAATGGGTCACGCTCTTTTTCGATAAAAGCTCATTCGCATGCAACCCTTGGCACGTCTCGTCATTTTACTCAGTGCTCATAAACACGCAAACACACATACACATCTTCCTGTTGCAAAAGTTACTCATACGCTCCGCCCAAAATTGCGCATGCGTCACTATCGGAAGATGCATGTACATATGTATGTAAATGGCGATAGCAACGAACAACAAAACAAAAGTGTAAAATTTCCTACTCAAAATCAACAAAACTGAGCAAAGCTGTTGGTTAAGGAAGAAAATATGCAAGCTCAGCATGAGCGATGTGGGGGAAGTTTTTTAAGTTTTCTTTATATATTGTATGTATGTATATGTACATACACATATCCTCATACGCATAATACAACGCTGTAACTTTTCTCGCTCTTCTCTTATTTGCCTTTTGCTTGCTTCATCACAACTCCCTCATTTTCTTTGAACATAATTGGTGTTGCGGGGGTGGTTGAGAGGTAACTGATTTTTCTATTTTCCGTGTCGCCTATGAATTTACCGATGTCTCGCACTCACGAAATATGCACTCTCATTGAGGTTTAAGAAAATTTTCCCCCAGGATTCAGCAGTAGTTGTAGCAGCAGCAGAAAGGGATGAGCAAGGCCAAGCACAAGAAAAAGTACATAACAACAACAATAATCAGTTTCATTGCTTTTGCCCACTGCACACATACATTCATTCATACGTATGCGCATGGGCAAATGCATGCCTGTAAAAATTTGTGCGAATAGTCTCGAAAGAGATTTCTCCCGGACTCCTCTCTTTCGGGTACAATTAGTATACAATTGCTCCTCAATTGTACCCGGAAGGGTAAAAATGTAGACTAATTGTTGACAATTGTACTCAAACGGTTATAAACGAACTTCGGAATATGCTTTTGTTCAGCTATAAAAGCGAAAAGGGTACAATTAGTCTCCCCATAGGACATGCTCAAACAAAAGGGAACACTTCACTCCATATAAAGAGACAACAAGTTGTATTAGTCGCATGCTCCCTAGCGAGTGATCCCGGACACATCCCGGATTAGTCGCATTTTTGCAGGGATGTACATAATAGATTGTTGGTAAATTTAATAACGTACAAAGAATTTGTATTCTGGTTTCCCGTTGTCTGGTTGCATCGGTGTTGCCTCTTTCCCCACCTTCTTGCTTTTTGATCTAATCAAAATACATACATATTTGTTTTTGTTCATGTTGGCAGGAGCAACAGTGTTTTTCGTTTTTATACTCAGCTGTACTAGTACACAGAGTATTATAGTTTTGATTTCCTAACGGTGGATTGTAACAGAATGAAATAATCGAGATAGATATAGGCTTATATATATAAAAATGATCAGGGTGAAAAGAGAAATCGATTGAGCCATGTCCGTCCGTCTGTCCGTCTGTCCGTCCGTCCGTCTGTGAGCACGATAACTCGCGCAACAATTGAAATATTTTGATGAAATTTGGAATGCAAGACGAGAACGGATGGTATTGAAAACGGGCGAAATCGGACCATGACCACGCCCACCTCCCCTATATAGTAAAAATCCGAAATTTTGTATCTCAGTAACTAATAGAGCTGGAGTGATGAAATTTTACCCACGTATTGAGCTCAGGCCCTTATGAAGAAATATGGTGAAATTTTGGAAAATGGGCGGTGCCACGCCCACTTATTAAGGGGCAAACATTGAAAGTTTTATGAGTCATAACTCAGAAACCGTTGAAGACATATCGATGAAATTTGGTAGGCGTGATATACTTACTTAGGCAAATGTTTGGACGAAAAATTGCCAAAATCGTTTGACGACCACGCCCACTTTTATATATGGGTATTATAAAGTGGCCTAATAAAAACATTTTAAGCGATATCTCTGTCAAATATAAAGATATATCATTGAAATTTTATGGCAGGAGTCCAACTATGGACATAAAACAAAAAACACAAAAATTTTGGAAAATGGGCGTGGCACCGCCTCCTTTTAGAAGCAGGAATATACGAGATTTCTTAGCCCATAACTCGACAAATAATTGAGATATTATGACGAAACTTGGTGTGTACACTTTTATCACTTGTGGTAATAGGCACGCAAAAATTTATTGAAATCGATTTATGACCACGCCTACTTTTTAACAAAGATATTTCTGAAACACCCTTTGGGAATTTTTAACGTGAAATCTTTGTAACTAGAACTCGTAAAGGAATGAAATTTTGCACAAATAATAATATTCATATACTTAGTTGGATAACTGATAAAAATTTTGGAAAACGGGCGTGGCTACGCCCACTTTATGCAGCACTCACTTTATATAAAGTACAACGTGTTTCCATTAAACGCAAACAAACAATAAAAGCATACAGCTGAGTATCTAATGTTCGATTCCACTCGAACTTAGGCTTCCTTACTTGTTTTTCCTTCCTTTGGCTGGTTGCCCAATTTGAGGCTTTTTCCGAGGAAAAGAAAGTTGGCCTAACCGTGCGGCATTCAAAAAGGGGTTCAATGTACTACACAAACATAAACACAAAGAGCCACACATGTAAGCAGTGTTTGCCCCTTTTTCTTTTTTTTTTTTTGTGTTTGAATTTTTTTTGTTTTTGCCTTTTTTGCTTTCATAAGTAGGTATGTACTTGTTGCATTGTGGCTTTCGTGGTTCGAGGTATGTATGCCATATTAAGTTATTTGCTTGGCAAACATTTTGTACAAATTAAATGCGTTCCGTTGACCGCATTTGAAAAGTGAGTTTTTGTAAGGGCTCCGTTATTTATTTGTTTGCATATTTGGTATATTGGAGCTTTCTCAAGAACGGACTAACACAGTTCTTTTTTCTTTTCTTTTGTCGCATATACATAAATATGTATGTACATACATACATATGTACCCACATATGTACATATATATTTTGGTCCAGGGTACGGCTGTCAAATTTATTTGCTCTGTTTCCATGCATTTTGTACATTAGTATGAGGATGGTCTACCTAATTGCCATCCACAAAAACCATAAAAATAACACTGTGTGACAGGGAAAAAATAACTTTTGCGATACATATATATGTATGTACCTCAAGTTGTAGGTCTAGTCAAGTATATAAAAGCTGCAAACTTAAAATTTCCAATACACACTCAAAATCTGAAGTTAGGGGCCCAAAACCCACTTTTCATAGATTATGACAATGGCCCATAACTTTTTTTTGGTTAATCCATGAAACAGATTTGAATGCCATTGAAAGGAAGGCGTTTTGCCGCATCTAGTGATGTATAAATTTATTATTTTGCTTACAAAATATATTTACTAAATAAATAATAGCTTAAAAAAATAAAAAACACGCTTTAATCTTAAAAATCGTACTAAAAATTGAGAAATAATTTAATTAGAAACAAAACGATGAACGAAAATATATGTAAGTATTTAAGGAAAAGCGTGGGGTGCTCAGTATGTCAAAAAATATTTAAAATCGGTGTTTTTTTACTAATAATTTTATTTTGACTTTTTTGAGATTTCATATAACGTACTCTTTAATTTCGCAACTAGGTATATTTTTGTACTAGTTGTACGAATCGAATATTTTCATGTTCAAATATTATTGAGCACCCCACGCTTTTCCTTAAATACTTATATTTTCGTTCATCATTTTGTTTCTAATTATGTAAATTATTTCTCAATTTTTAGTACGATTAAGATTAAAGCGTGTTTTTTAGTTTTTTAAGCTATTATTTATTTTTGACTTTTTAGTGAAATTTTTCATTAAAGGATGTTTTACGCGGACGCAAGAATAAAAGTAAAAAGAAGTCTGATGGGATGTGGTGTTCTCCGAAATAAATCTACATACATATGTATTTATAACTTCTACCAAAAATCCCAATATGCAGTGAAGTAAACTAGCTTATTATGCAATATTTTCCAAACCCTTTTATTCAAGGTTTTCCAAACTAGTTTGGAAATACCAAATTTCCCAAACGTTTTGTTATATTTTACATTAAGGGTATTCATTTAAGAGTATAAGTTTATAAAGTGTAAATTTCTATCAGTTTACACACACTGTTATATGAACGCACCTAATAATTTTTTTTCGTAAACTTGTCATCAGCTGTGCTATTGTCAAAATTTATTTAAAACTATATCTACATATATTAAAGACATATATTAAAATATGCCAAAAATAAGTGAGAAATCCAAATTAAAACGACTTTACAAGGAAATTTTTGTAAATGACTTACTGATGCTAGAGGTTTCTGTTGCGCAAGGTTGCTTTTTTCGAGATTACAGCGTTTACACACTGAAATGTGCGCGTAAATTTCTCAACCATGCGTAAATGATTTTCCATACAAAATTTGACAGTTCGTTTACAAACTTTATAAATTTACAAGTTTACACACTTTACGAGGCATTTATAAGGTTAAATGAATACCCTTATTGTAAAATTTGTAAAATTTACAATCAGAAAGTGAAGAGAAGTTGAGGTGAAGCATTTGAAAAGAACAAAAAAAAAAGAAACCTGATTGAATAAATTCGAATTTAGACAATAAAGCTCCGAATACGTTTGTAGCGTAATGGTGAGGTATGATGCCTACGGACCAAGGAGCTCAGGTTCGAGTCCCGAGTGGCGCATTTTTTTTTTTTTATTTTAATTTTTTATTTTTTTATTTTTAGAGAAATTTTTTTCACCTCACGTTTACAAAACATTGTATGTATAAATAACAAGTAAGGAAGCCTAAGTTCGAGTGGAATCGAACATTAGATACTCAGCTGTATGCTTTCATTGTTTGTTTGCGTTTGTTCGATATAGGGTGTATTTTATATAAAGCGAGTGCCGCATAAAGTGGGCGTAGCCATGCCCATTTTCAACATTTTTATCAGTCATCCAACTAAGCATATGAATATTATTCTTTGTGCAAAATTTCATTACTTTATGACTTCTAGTTACAAAGAAGTCTTGTTACAAATTCCCAAAGGGTGTTCCAGAAATATCTTTGTTAAAAAGTAGGCGTGGACATAAACCGATTTCAATAAATTTTTGCGTGTCTATTAACACAAGTTATAAAAGTGTATAAACCAAGTTTCGTCATAATATCTCAATTATTTGTCGAGTTATGGGCTCCGAAATCTCGTTGATTCCTTTTTCTGAAAAGAGGCGGTGCCACGCCCATTTTCCGAAATTTTTCTATTTTTTGTTTCCGCTCTATTGTAGAACTCATGCCACAAAATTTCAATGAATTATCTTTATATTTGACAAAGATATCGCTTAAAATATTTTTATTAGGCCACTTTATAATACCCATATATAAAAGTGGGCGTGGTCGTCAACCGATTTCGCTAAAATTTTGAACATGTATTACCACAAGTAATAAAAGTGTACACACCAAGTTTCGTCATTATATATCGATTATTTGTCGAGTTATGGGCTCAGAAATCTCGTATATTCCTGCTTCTAAAAGGAGGCGGTGCCACGCCCATTTTCCAAAATTTTTGTATTTTTTGTTTTGTGTCCATAGTTGGACACGTTCCATACAATTTCAATGATATATCTGTATATTTGACAGAGATATCGCTTAAAATGCTTTTATTAGGTCACTTTATAATACCCATATATAAAAGTGGGCGTGGTCGTCAACCGATTTTGGCAATTTTTCGTCCAAACATTTGCCTAAGTAAGTATATCACGCCTACCAAATTTCATCGATATATCTTCAACGGTTTCTGAGTTATGACTCATAAAACTTTCAATGTTTGCCCCTTAATAAGGGGGCGTGGCACCGCCCACTTTCCAAAATTTCACCATATTTCGTCATAAGGGCCTGAGCTCAATACGTGTGTGAAATTTTATCACTCTAGCTCTATTAGTGACTGAGATACAAAATTTCCGATTTTTACTATATAGAGGAGGTGGGCGTGGTCATGGTCCGATTTCGCCCATTTTCAATACCATCCGTTCCTGTCTTGATACCAACTTACATTTCAAATTTCATCAAAATATCTCAATTTTTGCGCGAGTTATCGTGCGCACAGACGGACAGACGGACAGACGGACGGACATGGCTCAATCGATTTCTCTTTTCACCCTGATCATTTTGATATATATAAGTCTATATCTATCTCGATTACTTCATTCTGTTACAATCCACCATTAGGAAATCAAAACTATAATACTCTGTGTACTAGTACAGCTGAGTATAAAAATGTAATTAGGATTCCTTCCTTTTCGTTGATTCAGCACTTACTATTGAATGAATTACAAACAAAACCAGTTCTTGCTTTGCATACATATGTATGTACATGCGATTGTTTTTATTGCAAACACAAAAACGACAAAACAGAAAGCTTGTTACACAAAACACAAAACCAGTTCTTGCTCTGCATACGTATGTATGTACATTGTACATGCGGTTGATTTCATTGCAAATACAACAAACCCAAAACAGAAAGCTTCAAGCTTCATTTTTGAGTGAATTTATGCATTGAGTTTATCGCCATCGCTATGAGCGATTGCTGGCTGTTGTGCGTTAGTTCGCTAGCTATTTGAGTGGTTATACGTTTTTCTTTGAACATTTGTTTGTGATTTGAGAAGAATGTATTTTTGAGCGTTCGTGAGTGAGTTTTTCCGTACCCTGAAAGCTTGTTACTTATTGGCTTGTGTACGGGAGTGAATTGAAATTCGTAGAGGCTATTTTGAAGAAAGGTAACATAAAAGCCGCAATGAAGCATAAAGTATAATGTTGAATGTCCTACTATATGATGCCGTTGGGCTGTTGCCCTGCTAGAGTTGTGTGACCGAAACTACTAAAGCTCCTGCCAGACGATGCAATGAAAGTGCTTTCAGAAAGTGAAAAAGTAAAATTTTCTCGTGTAGCCACCAAAAAAGTATTTTCTGAAAGTGTTTTCCGAAATTTCAGCAATTACTTTCTTATGAAAAACTTTCATCGTCTAGGTGCGAGAAAAATACTTTTCAGAAATACTTTTCACTTTCAATTGTTACATCTGAAAGTGTTTTACTTTCTGAAAGTTGCTAGCTGATACGAGTGTTGTCTAAATGGTAGAACCGGCATGTAAATGTTTTCTTTATAAAAATACATATGTATAAACAAAATACAATTATTAAAATAATTAATTATCACGTTATATATTTCATATGAACACAAAAAACACAAAAGTCTCCACCATCACCATTCCACGCCCAGCTGTTTGCTCTTACCGTAGCCATACACGGTGCGACCGTTGACCCAACTCGGTTGCAATCGAGTTGGACTGGTTGCCTACATACGGTGCAATTTATTGTATAACCATGTTGTACAATCTCATTTTGTAAAAAATTACTTTGAGTGAACATGGAATAGGATAATATTGCGCTTGTAGAAAGAAGAAGAACGTACAGCAAAAGTACGATAATTAAAAGAAAAAAATAGTACAAAAAAGTGGTTTCTGCAAGCTTTCCATTTTGCGTTATTTATTCTAACAATATTTATGTTCTTTGTGTTGAATTCGCTTATTTTTACTTATTTTAATTTGATGTGTTCACCTCAAGAATTCTCATAAAATGAAATATTGAACAACATGCCCCAAACGATGCAACCAAGTTGTACAACTTGCCAAAAAATTAAAACTTTTTGATTTTTCGTACAACCGATACACAACTTCATACAACAGCCCCAAAAACGTTGCGATTTCCAACGCAACTTGCTCAAGTTGTACAAAAAATTGCAAGGTGTGTGGCTAGCATCACACTGTGTGAATCACACAACAAGCTGTTTGCTCTCCTACATCTGTCTTGCTCTCACAGCTGTTTGAATTTAGTTTGACAGCTGCCAGAAAGTACTTTCAAAAACTCATTTCCCTTTCACCGTATGGACAAACGAAAAGTAATTCCTGAAAGTTTTCGGAAAGTGGAGGTAAAAAGTGCTTTCTCAAAGCACTTTCATTGCGTCGTGTGGATACTCATGAAAGTTCTTTCAATTGATTTGACACTTTCGGAAAGCACTTTAATTGCATCGTCTGGCAGGAGCTTAACACTATTACAAAAATATAATATTACCAACACATTTGCACTCGTATGTGTTCTAGCCAAGTTCAAAACCAATGAGATAGATAAGGATAGAATGGAATTTGAAAATACACATACGCGAACGTGATGAATGAAACGGTCACAAAAGTTACCGACGCCCTTAAGAATGTGATAGCAAATATCCCAAAACTTTTGGTCATGCCTGCCGGTCATATGACCGGTCAAATGACCTGCACAATTCTTGCAGGGTGATGTCATGTCTCGAATCCGGAGGAGAATAGAAATAATAGAGACAACACAAAAAAGTGAATGTTTGAAAGATATAATAATTTAGTTAAATGTTGCAACTTTTAGGATGGGATGAAGTTACATACATACATACATACATACATACATACATACATACATACATACATACATACAGGTGAAGCTAATAAAAGCGTGTTAAAAAGGCGAATTTCTAACGTTTTCTTAATAAATGAATTATGCAAAATACTTCTGAGAGCCACTGTATATATTTTTTATATATATACTTTTTTAAATACATATGTACACACATACAAATACATATATAAATACATAAATATAGCAAGAATATTTAATTCAGTGTAGTTTTGTGTAATTATAACCTTATAACTTCACTTCAACCGAAATTCCCTTGTCAATCCCATGGATTAAAAACCCCCTTGCCCCCTACACTGGGGACGCTGCCGTGTTAAGCTTAACTTAAGCGTCAGTAATGTCTGAAATAGGACGTTTTTGAATAATTGTCTGAAATAGGACGTTATTGAAACAAATTCTGAAATAGGGCGTTATTCAAATAATTTTTGGAATAGGACGTTTTTGAAACAATTTTTGAAATAGGGCGATCTTATTCTCAGCCGTCGATGTATGAATATATTCAAGCTTATACATATGTACATACATATAAAAAAAAAATACCCAAACGGAATGGAAGTTTTAGTATCTGCTATTTTCGACTTTTCAGTTTCCATTCTCAAAAGTCCCTATGTCAATTTTTCAAATTAATCCACAAAGAAGAAAAAACAAAAATGTAATTTTGAATGTGTACATATAAAATCTATAGAGACTTTTGAAAGTGTAATCCTTTTTAATGCTTTTTTTCTGAATAGGGAAGGATTTTGCAATATTGCATATTGTACCAATACCTACACATCTGCAGTAGCAGCGTTTTGGCAGCGCAGTAGATACAAGCTCATTTACGGGTATAACATGCATAGAATATACCCGTGCATAGGCATTGCGCGACTTGGCTGCATTTACTTGATCGCCTATAACTTTTGCATTTTACCATTGATTTTCTTCGTTGATAGCTTATCTTTTTCCCAATAGAATGGATCTTCACGTAAAGGAGGTGAAAACATTGGTTTTAAAGATATTGCCTGACAAAGTCAATTTTTTCTTCAAAAAATCGTAAAAAATCGAAAAAATTCAAATTGAATCGTCAATATTTCAGAAACTATAAGAGTTAGAGAAAAATGTTATAGCAGCCATGAAATTTAATTTTCTTTCGCCTGATTTCACCCCAAGGAAGATAGCTCACTGCGTTAAAGAGATATAAAGGATTAAGTGGAGCCATTGGCCAAATAACGGTAAATTGCCGATATCTCAAAAACCTTCCCATAGAATTAAAAATGATTTCGGAATCAGCGACCGATTTAACATATAGATAGGATAGTCGCGTCCAAAGTACAGACAAAAAATTTCATTTTGTGATCCAGTGTTCTTAATGGACATTATATACGTTTAAATACTGTTACATAATCCATCAAAAACTCAATATCGAAAAAATTTCACATATCCAATTTTGAGATTGGACTACTCATAATATAAATTACATTGGAATCGTTGAATTAGATGAATTCATAAAGAATTTCCCTCAAAGGGCATAGAAAAGAATATATATTTTTTTACATACATAGATACATATGTATGTATATGTGGTCACAAACACTAACCGCTTAAATCGAATTAAGAAAAAATTTAGTTATACATATATACCACGTTATTGTACCTTAAAAACTCTATATTTCCGTAAACACCTCTGTTCATAATTTATTTCAATCAAAAGATATTAATAAAATTAATTTGGCTTAACTTACATTAGGGCTATATTAAATTTGCTACAATAACCAAAATATCTGTGGTCCTCTGCAATTACCGCTCAAGTCGACTTAGGAAGATTTTGAGTTATATATACATACCACGTTATTCTCCTTTTAAAACTCTATATTTCGGTAAAACCCCCATCCTTATAACTTAATTCAATGAAAAGAAATTAATAAAAACATTTTGGCTTAACTCACAATGGAAATACATATATTAAACTTGCTATAACAGCCAAAGTATATGTATATAAGTGCTTAATTAAATTTCTTCATAGTATGTATGTATGTATTCATAGTTTTTAATCGACTTTTATCATTTACTAGCTGACCCGGCAAACTTCGTTCTGCCCAAAATAGATTTTTTTATTAATTTCATTTCAAAAATTGTTATTACATCAGTTTAAGGCTGCACGATACACAGCATTTTTAATTTTCTGTCCCGGAGCGTAAATAAATAGCGAGGACGGTTTTCCAACACGGGAACACGCCATATAGAGCTGACCATGTGAAAAGCATGGTATTTCTAGGTTTATGCCGCATACTTCCAACGACCGCCCTCGTGACTTGTTAATTGTCATCGCAAATGCAAGTTTCAATGGGAACTGCATACGTTTGAATTGGAAGGGCAAATCTGTTGAAGATAAGGGAATCCGGGGAAGTAAGCATTCCTCTCCCTTGGACGGGTCTTTCAAAATGCTTGCCACTATTAAATTGTCCATTAGCTTTGTAACAATCAGTCGTGTACCATTGCACAGTTTCGGAGCATGAAGATTGCGTAGCATAATAACAACAGACCCAACTTTGAGTCGCAAATGATGAGAAGGCATTGCAGGCAAATCCAGAGAGTTTAATAACTCCACTGGGTAATTTACTACTTCGTCCTCATTTTCAACGCGATCAATAGATTTATAAGAACGCAGATCTCCCGGAATTTGATTTTCAATCGTCCAATTCAAGTCGTTGACATCAATATTTTTTGCTGCTAAAATTGCGCGTGCGGCTAACCATTCGTAGTTACCATAATTTTGAGCGATATTTGGATATACACTGCTAATTAGTTCATCCTTACTTGAAGCGAATTGGTAAATCGCAGTTGGAATCGATATTAATCCACTGAGAGGATCTACCGGAACTTGTCCATTGCCGATTCGCAGCAGCTCTTTTGAAAGAGCGTCTGCATTGCTATCGTGTTGCAGCAATACTCGCATATTGATGGTCAATGAAATGGTTTTAACAAACCTCCACAAATGCGATGACTTCAGACATGCGTTTATCTCATCCACCGCTGTTGATTTTGGAATCACGGGTAGTGTTTGTCTGAAGTCGCCCGCCAGCAATATCTTCACTCCTCCAAAGCAACGATCATTATTGCGCAAATCCCTCAATGTTCGGTCGAGTGCTTCTAATGATCGTTTGTGGGCCATTGTGCACTAATCCCATATGATCAATTTACAGTTTTTGAAAACTTGTATCATTGCTGATTGCTTTAAAATATTGTAAACAGGACTTTCGTGTATTTGCAAGTTTAATGGAAGCTTTAATGCTGAATGTGCTGTTCTTCCACCTTCCAACAGTGTTGCAGAAATTCCGGTAGATGCAAGAGCTAATGCAATACCACGGGCGCATCGAGAAAAAATATGCAACCGTTTCCATTATCTACAGCGTTTATTAGTTGATTGTACGCACTGCTTTGCTGTTGATTCAACAGTGGAAAATTTGTTTGTACTTGTTGTTGCAAGTGAGTTATATCGTAAGCACGCTCGCCATGAACGCTTTTAGGGATATTTAGCCTTAAAAATTAAGATCGCGTGGCAGGTGCTACGCCCCCTTTTCCCAAAACAACTGTTTTTTTTTCATAAGCATGCTATTTATATCGTTAATCTCCTGATCAATTTTCAGGTCCCAACCTTAAACGCTTTTATAGATATTCAGCTTGAAAAATTAAGTTTGTATGGGAGGTGCCACGCCCCTTTACTGATAACCTACACTTTTATGTGCAAAAATTGTTTTGATATCATATAGCTGTGTACCAATGTCCAGGTCCCTGCCTTAAATCCTTTTAGAGATATTCAGCTTAAAAAATTAAGGGTGTATGGGAGGTGCCACGCCCCCTTTTTCGATAACCCCCACTTTTATGCGGGAGAGTGGTTTTAATGTCATTTAGCTCTATAGTAATTTTCAGGATCCTGCCATTTATTCTTTCTGATATATTCAGCTTCCAACGCTAAGTTTGTATGGGAGGTGCCACGCCCCCTTTTCGTATAACTCCTATCATTTTGCGTTAACATTTTTTAATTTTTTCTTCGACTAAACCTTCGCGGCGTAACAACAAACAAACCCCCCTAAGGAAGCATTTGATTTGGTTCAGCCGTTTTCAAGTTTTAGCGTTACAATTAAATACCAAATCATTTTTATATATATAGATTAAGAAACGCCTTCGAATATAATAATAAGTGAATATTTTAAAAATATAAATACACGCGCGCCATCTGTTGGAACATAGCGGTGGTTATAACCTAAGCAAGAAGTTACATACATACATACATACATACATACATACATACATACATACATACATACAGGTGAAACTAATAAAAGCGTGTTAAAAAGCAATTTATCTCGAAAGCACAGTATTAGACTTAGGCGATTATTCCTTGTGACCACAGATATGTATGTATGTCCGTCTATTTACGATATACATACATACATACATACAATGAACATGAATTTCATATATGCATAAATTAAAATTAAATGCTTGCGGGAAAATGTGTCAACAATTCAAAAGCAAGTACATACATATATGTATACATACATAGCAACTATACGCGTACGTATGTACGTATGTGTGTACATGTTTTTAAAATGGCTACAAATTGGAATGCATTGATCATGTCAGAAATAAAACGGAAGTGACTGCGAAAAGGAAGCAACCCTTTTCAAATTTGATTCTGCACCTATATTTGCATACAAATGTATTACGTCCATATGTATGTATATTCAGACATATGTATATGTACATATATACATAAATATATGTATTTGATATCTATTGATTTATTCGAAATAACTCAGCTGTAAAATATTTCTATATCTCTTACCCCAATTAAGACCAATAAGAACACTTCTCCTCCTATCATTTGCCAAAACAATGCAACACAAGCAAGGTCAGGTTTGATTATCCTGTCACCGCAGGAAAATACCGTTAGCACTGATATGAAGCAATTTGCATCTGGGCAAATCCTGGGCGTTGCGGACGTTACGTTCGCACGATTTTTTGAATTTTTGAGGCAGAAATATCGCGAAATATTGTATCGTGTTATTATATAGGGAAAGATTTAGGCCACATCTGATGATAAAAATATGTTCGCGACACAAATTTAGTTTAATACCTTTGTTTTAGCTACTTAAACTGCGTTGCGGACGTTACATAAAATGGAAGTGGGTTTTAGGTTATTAACTAAATCAGCGATTTTCTGCGAATTTCGAAGTATAAATGATAAAATTCATTAGAGAGAAATTGAAGAGAAATGTCAAGGGTTGTTAAAAGCCACTACAGAAATAAGCCAAGAACAACATCTGATTAGAAAACGTTACATATATGCATATACATTTTACATTTTTTGTCTATGAAATATATAGTACATATAAACACTTTCATATCCATGATAATCAGTAACTAATATCGCCAGAGTGATAAAATTTCATCCGTGTACTGATCTCGTTATAAAGAATTATGCGAAAGTTTCGAAAGTTGTAGCTCTAATTAAGGGACAAATTTTGAAAGTTTTCTTAGTCATAACTCAGATACCGTAGGAGATATATCGGCGAAATTTCCTACGCGCGATGTGCTTGCTAAGACAAATGTGTGGACTAAGATTTGTCCAAATCGGTTAACCAACACGCCCACTTTTATATATGGGTATTATAAAGGGGCCTAATAAAAACATTTTAAGCTACATATATCTTTGTCAAATATTAAGGTAAGTCATAGAAAAATTTTGGTATGAGACATAAAACAAAAAACTCTAAAAGTTTTGAAAATGGGCGTGGCACCGCCTCTTTTCTGGTAATACATGTGCAAAACTAATCGAAATCGGTTTACAACTACCCCTACTTTTCAAAGAGATATTTAAAAAGCGCTCTTCAGAAATTCGTAACCTGATTTCTGTGTAATACAGTTATACAGGGATGAAATTTTGCATTAAAAATAAGATTTATAAGGTTAAGGTTAAGGTCTTTTAAAATGGGCGTGGCTACGCCCACAGTTTTCCTATTTACATAGCTCTGCATAAAGGTATACAACCGAGTATCAAATGATCTATATTTATATATTTATACTGTTTTTTGCGCAAATAAAGAAGTCATGTGCGTTATTAAGATCAACATTTTTGGTTCTCACTATATCCCAAACTTTTCGTTTGACATAACCATAGTTAAATTAACCATAAGGCAAAACTTCCTTTTTCTTATAACACACCGTTGCGGACGTTACAATTTTCACAAAATATTTTTAGGTCAAAAAAGCGTATTTTCGCGAAATCTTTTTATTGTTATCTAATCACAGAGCAAATAGCTGTTTAGGTATATATAACATTTAATATAAATGCTATCGGTTTTTCTGTAATTAAAAAAAAAACTGATTTTTGCGTTGCGGACGTTACACCTCAGGAAGGGGTTTAAAATTTCAGAAATTTCCGCGTAATTACAAATACAGGCTATTTTGTAATATAGAACTCAATATAGCATAGACAAAAGATGCGAAAAATTAAAAATTGACAACAAAATCTCTTTTCTGAGGTTAGTGAGAGCTTAAAGAAAAAGACGAAAAAATAGGGAAATACTTGGCTTTGAAAAGTGGACATGAGAATTTCCATTTTTTTCATTAAAAATCAAGAAATATGGTAATATTTGCTC
Source organism: Urophora cardui (assembly GCA_960531455.1). Classification (NCBI taxonomy): domain Eukaryota; kingdom Metazoa; phylum Arthropoda; class Insecta; order Diptera; family Tephritidae; genus Urophora; species Urophora cardui. The sequence goes on along the minus strand of OY482670.1, from coordinate 166,278,312 downwards.
TTTTACAAGATAGATTAAATACTAAGCTCCTTTCATAACAGCAGAACTGTACAATTAAAACAACTTTAAATTTTCGTGCTTGGTTGACTTTTCCTGGGAAATGCCCATCTGCAAACTAAAATGCGTGAATTCCTGGTAGAGATATGGGGATAAAATTAGGAAATATCCAACCTCAAGACTCCTTGGTAGAGAACTCTCTGTGGTACATATTTATGCGAAGCGATTTCAAACACTTTTGTGGTAAAGTATACTTGGAATATTAATTCTGTAACATCTACGTATCTCTATCAGAATTTTATACATATGTATGTATGTATGTATGTACAAGAGTACACTTAACAATCCATTTAGTTGCTTTCTACTCTGTATTCTTTTCGTATTTACATACATATCTATCCATTACACTTTAAAAGCCTTCCATCAATATTTTATTATGCCTGTTTTTGGCTTTTGTCCTCCAATCTACTAACGAGCAATACTTTTTAGATAAATTGCAATGAATTTCAAAAAAGTTTTCCACTAGCTTTCATCGCTTACGCCTCAGCGCACCAAGCCGAGCTCCTATTTCGACCATATCAACGCATTTTTATGTATGAATGTACATTAGACCGTATCGCAAAAAACAAAGTTCGCCGTACGCCCCCGCATATGATGTCTTTTTGGAAAACATTTCCGGAAAATTTTTTAATTTTTTTTTTGGACGCCGCTAGATGTCGCTAAATTTTATTTTTCTCATATTTTCGGTATTTATTGTCCGATATCTAAGTTTAATACACCGATGTCTTTGGCTTGAAAGGGCGGTTTATACTATCGAATATTATTAACCATATGTGCGCCATTGGGGTCACTACCACCCAGTACTTAGTTTATACCACCATAATATACGTTTTTTATGTCTGCATGTTCAACGTAGTCAAAAATCATTAATCTTTTGCAAAAGAAGTACTTCGATCGCTTGAGCAGAACCCGAAATAAAACACGTTCAACATTCTGAGGAATATAGGTTTTTCGGTTCCTTTGGTCTTTTAGGTTAATTTTACAGAAAAATTTTAAGAAGAGACCTCTAATAAAATTGTATGCCAAATAATTTTTTAAAACATTTTAACCCTCTAGCGACATTAAAAATATTATTTTTCCTGATATTATAAAAAATAGGTGTCAAAATAACCCTTTATTGGCGGTGCTAGAGGGTTAACATGTTCTAGAAAATTATTCGCCATAAAATTTCAGTAGTGGTCTCCTCAGAAGAAATCATTGTAAAATGAACCTAAAGAACCAAAGGAAGCGAAAAACTTATATTCCTCGAACTGTTGAACGTGTATTATTTCGGGTTCTACTGAAGTGATTGAAATAATTCTTTTGCAAAAGATTCATGATTTTAGACTACGTTTAACATGCAGGCATAAAAAATTGCATTAGGGTGGTATAAACTAAGTACTGGGTAGTAGTTACCCCAATGACGCACATAGGGTTAATAATATTCCATAGTATAAGGCGTCCTTTCAAGCCAAAGACACTGGTGTATTGAACTTAGAGATCGGACTATAAATACCGAAGATAAATTTTAGCGACATCTAGCGGCGTCCAAAAAAAAAATTAAAAAATTTTCCGGAAATGTTTTCCAAAAGACATAATATGTGGAGGCGTACGGCGAACTTTATTTTTGCGTCCCTATAAGGTGAGACGGCCTAATGTACATATATGTTTTTTCGTTCGAGTGTAACTGACTGCGACCCTAACAACTGCGAAAACTAAGGGAAATGTGGAATATTATAGTCGTTTCTTTCCTAACTCAGTTTAGATTTACGACTCGATTATTGGGCTCCTGCAAGTTTACAAGAGATGTGCCGCCCTTACATATATAGGGTAAGTGCATCTACATAGTATAAGTGAGCACATCAAAAAGTTTAACTAGAGAAACTGAAAAAAGGCACCAAAAAGAGTTTAGTTGTTGACTTTCACGGAATAAGAAACACCAATTAGCTTTGCAAGCATCGATATAGTCCAAAAAACAAATTTCAGCGTTCAAGTAGTTTTCTGAAAAAAGAAATAAATAAAAGAAAATAGGTATTCGCAATCATGCAGTGCTTCTGACGTTTCTGGCGGAGAGTGAAATACAACACCCTGAGTCTCACTTTCCTTGGTGCCTCTAACCGGTGTTGCGCATACAAATTTTATTGACGGTATATGTAGGTATACATACATATGTATGTACAACAGTTGCTTAACCGCCTACTTTAATAGGAAGCTAACGCTAAGCGTTCGCTTCTAATAATAGTCATTAATCAAATATAAATACTTCACTTTTTCGACCAAACACTTCCGACTAAAAAGCTGTATTTTCGGTTTGGCTCCAACATTATGCAATCTCCAAACATGTAAAATGACTTCCGCTATGTAAAAAAACATACAAATGCATGTTTGTGCATGTACATATGTACATACCTATATGTATGTACATATGTATGTTTATGTTGGAGGAAAGCCAACAAACATACAGCAGCGAGTCATTGGATTGGGAATTCCAGCAGCATACAGGTGGGAAATGAGACATAGCCCCTCTCTTTGCCTTTCGCCTTTGCCTACCTCAACTCAGCCGGCCGTAGCAAGTCCCTAGAGATTTTGCAATTCTTACCATGATAAATACTTTCACCCATCGACGGCGACTTAATTTTTGTAGAAGCCCATACAGCCGACCGCAAACCGCAGCTCAAAACATATTTTAAATTAGAGCAAAGATGGGTAAAAGTATTCAAATGTGGAAATGTAAAAATCCGTTTTATAAAAATTTACTAAATCAAAGCAAGCTACATATATTAAGTAGATATCTATGTCCCCGGCCAAACTTAATGCACAACACGGTTATAAATATGGGCACTGAATGCCATTGTGCGTGGTATTTGAGCCTACAACACATTTACGTGCAATCCATGCCGCTGTTGACTTCGTTCATTTTGTTTGCTTAAAACTGTAATCGGCGGAAAGTGGTGTTAAAGGTGTAGCTGGAACTCTTTCAAGAATTCTCTATGTTTAATTTATACACTTTTAAAAGTCTCTATCTAAAATAGGTTACTCATACGCCTTGGCACACACTGCTGTCGCCTCATATGTACATATGTAAGGGGCGCCCTATGAAAAATAATTTGGCAAGTTTTTTTCTTTTCTTGCATGGACATTAGACATACCTATCCTTAACTTGTATTTCTAAAAATTGTGAAGATCTGATCATTATAACATATAGTTCCCATACAACTGATTGTTCAGATATATGGATTCGCACCTTTATTTTCTTATAACTCCGAAGATAGTCATTCTGCGTGAATATACTCTGAAAAAAAAGCTGTAAATCTAAAGACTTTCGCTGTTAAATCAACTACTTTCCGTAGTTGAAATGTGCCCAACAACGCTCCGTTGTTGTTTCAAAGGTGCGAGCGTTGTTGATTTAAGTCAATAACGGAGATTGTTGGAAAAAATTTTCACCAAAAAATAAATTTTTGTTTGCATTTTACTCTTCATCTTCTCTCCACCCGGGTCCCAACTGCAAATATGTAGCCTCCGCTTGTTCTCCTATTCTTCTCTCCTTCTTATCATTCATTGGTTGCTATCTTTATTTCTTATTCTGCTTTTCCTTCTTTATATTCTCCTCCGGATTCGAACCATGACATCAACCTGAAATTCTATCCAATCATCACATAGTGGAACATTCAACATTATATTGAATTGTAGAAACCTATTTATACTTCCATTTCCTAAAAAGGAATCCATGAATTATTTGAATCATTGTAAAAACAAAATTTAAAAAAATTTGTTCTCATTAGTTTTGTTTACAACGGAAACTGTTGGGTCAAATACTTTTCCTTTAAATCAACAACGGGGAGAAAATTGTTGCTAAAAATGAACTTTTGTTTGGATTTTTCTCTTCATATTCTCTCCATCATTATTTTTTTTGTTGGTTTTTTCACAAAAAAATGTTTTCTCACAAAAAAATTTTTAAAAGCAAACAAGTTTTTGAAACAACAGCGCCCATTTTTGAATCAATTGTTGGATCAAAAACTTTGCTGTAAAAACAAATACTTTTGCTGTTGAATCAAAGACGGAGATTCAACAGCCGAAAGTTGTTGGTTTAACTACGGGTATTTTTTTCAGAGTACAAACAATTTTCTTTTATCGATTTCGATGTATCTACATAACTTAATGTACTTTTGCGCAACCAAAGCCGAATTTCACAATAGGCATTTTTTAAGCCTACTTATTATTTTTATGCACTTACATACATATATTGGCATATACAGCAAAAATATGAGGGCCCATTCCACAAAAAGTACAATTATTTTAACATATGCACATAAGTTTTCGCCATTAAAACCAGGACTTAATTCATTTTTTAACAATTTTTATTTATTTTTTTGGAAAGTGGCATAAGTTCTTTTGGTGTAAGGAACCACGGGAAATTATTAAAAAAAACCGAAAAATTCTTATTGCATGATAAAGTCTAGTATATTTTAAGTGTCAAGAATAAAACTCATACTTATTAACGGCTACCAGTATTTTTGAATCAGTCCAAACGCAAACCCTTCAAATTCTCGATACAATAAACGATAAAAATGGGCTTAATTTCAAAAGTATTGGCTCATATGTACTTAGCATACAACTGAAGTTTCATATCGAATTTAAACTTTGAGAGCTTCGCCTGCAAAACACAGTTTTTAGTACAGTATTGCACGAAGCGTCGATATGTACATATGGTCCAGCTCAAGCTCCTTTTTTTGTTTTTTTAATTAACTTTCCACTCAATTATATTAATTTACAAAATCATCCAATAGAAATTCCAACACGTTGAAATAGCATTGTGGTAGACATATACGCCGCCGATAAACGCCGCCGCCGCCGCGCCGATTACCTTCATAATCGGCCGCCGCCGCCATAATCCGTGAAATCGGCGTATCGGCGCGGCGGCGTGCGCTGGCGCGCCATACCCGTAGGGAGCGAGATGTGTACATATTTTCCTAGTTTTGCTAACTGCTAAAGTTCTTCAAAATTAAAAAAAAAATTCAAAATATGAAATGAAAAGTAAAGGTGATATAGCTTCTTCTTCGGAAATTATCCGTCCACGAATCAAATGTCAAGGCAAAAGCTTCTTGCCCGGATACCTCACATATAACTTGTTTTAAAACTGCTTCATATACATCGTCTAACGCTGTTGTTGAAAGTGTTTTGTAATGAGGAATGTCATCATCATTTACAACTACCTTATATTTTTTCAGGAAATCTTTAATTCCATTGTGGGATATAATATTGAATGGAAGCAGAAAAATCATTGGATTATATGCTCCATTTGTGGTAAGTTGGAGTACTTTCAAAGTGACCACTAACATAGCCCAAGCGACCGATAGCATGGCGCCACTCACATGTGAGACAAACTGATCGCGAAAACTAACAAAGAATTCGCGAAAACAATTTATCACGAACATTTTTCAGCTACGTTGTAGGGAAGGATATACATACATACAAGCAGATTTTCGCAGTTGCCTTAGCCAGCCATTTGCGCGTACATATGTATGTATATTCCCACCAAAAAATCTAAGCCTTTTTAAGAATTAAAACCGCAGATTTTAAGGCTTCCGAAATCAGGCCTGAAAATTATAAAGGTAGCAAATTTGTATGGCGTAAGGCTTAAAATAAGGCTGATTTTCCTGTGTTGATGTCATCACGCCATAAGGAGTACTCTCTCTCTGAGAGCACACCTTATTCCTAATGCTTATCAGCCATGCGAAATAAGGCCTAGATAATAAATAATGCCATGTTAAATGGACCATATTTTTTATATGAAATGTGGCAGGTTGAGGAGTACTCGGTTGGTCCATAGCGAGTACTCTAAACACGCGTGCAGGGAGTACTCGGCTTTTTTGCAGGGATTCTTTTGTATGCATACACCCAACCATAATTCATTCATCCTTTCATTCATTTATTCGTTATATATATGTATGTAAGGATATACATACATATGTATGCGCAAGTGCTTGGCTAAAGCAATCTGCTTGCATTTCCTCCCATACAACGCAGACGTTTGTTGAAATTTTAGATTTTTTGCATTTCAACTCCCGGGGGTGGTGGGATCACGTACTAAAGTATTTTTTATATGAAATAAAGTTTTGATTCAAAATAATTTTTTGATTCGAATCAAAAGTTTGATTCGAATCAAAATTTTATTCGAATCAAAAATTTTATTCGAATCAAAAATTTTATTCGAATCAAAAATTTGATTCGAATCAAAAATTTATTAAGAATCTTGATTCGAAATCAAGTTTGAATCAAGAATCAAAAAAGATTTTTGATTCTTTTGAGAAATGAATCACAAATCAAATTTATCTTTGATTTGAAAATAGTTTGAATCACGAATCAAAGGGTATTTCTGATTTTTTTTTGAAACGAATCACAAATAAAAATTATTTTTGATTTGAAAATATTTTAAATCAAGAATCAGAAAATATTTTTGATTAGTGATTCAGTCAAATCAAAATCACGCAACCCTGAAATGAAGGAGCTTCAATTAAACTTTAGTTTAAATCTAACTGCAGCAGTAATATTGTAGTTTATTTGAAAAAACAATCGAATTTAAAGTTTGTCCCTATTATTATTTCCAACTTAAATTATACATTTCATTGTTTTTATTCATAAAAATTAAATTATTATACAAAAACCACCCCAGAGTCATTGAAGCATGTCCATCAATATATGGTAATTATTATTTGGTCTTAAAATGAAATAAATGGAGAATTGCAAAATTTTGTCCCTATTATTTTTTCCAACACTGTATATACATATATTTATTTTAAAGTGCCATATATATATAAATATGTATGTAAATATATGTATGCAATCATACTATGCATGTTTATTATCATACAAAATAAGCAAATGAATTTAAATTTACCCTTACATATGGATTTGTGTATATTCTTTAATATTTATTTTCTTTATTTTATATTTTAGTTTATGTAACAATTGTTTTTTTGCTGTTAATAAAAAAGTTTCAACAATTTATGGTGGAAATTAGTTTATTTATTCCATTCAGTCAGCGCTATCAAGGTAACTAAATAAAATTAAGATCTGAATAAGGATTGTAATTTGGAGATTTCCAGCAGGCGCGCCGGCGCGAAAAAGCACGCCGGCGTCGCCGCCGCCGCCGAAATTTTTTTGGAATCGCGCCGCCGCCGCCGGAATCACTGTCGGCGTATATGTCTACATTGTGGTGCCTATTAATTACATCGAATTGCAAACACAATTTGCAAATCAACAACCCCATGGCACAACTAGTGCCATAATTGACACTTTCCTTCCATTCTTTGGATTGTTTGTGCTTTTAAGCTTTGACCTCTCCTCAATGGCCGACTCTATTCAAGTATAATTTGTCATAGAATTGTAAAAAAACTTGTGTATGAATGTACATATGTATGCTTTGCGCATTGAATTCCGAAGCGTTAAATTGGTTTTTTCGTAAATTTGCAACGCTCACAATGCCGGAGGAGCAATCATCAATCTGAGTGCCGTACAATTGCAATACAATTCAAAATGAGCAGCAGTCGCAGCAGCCAGAGCAACACATCAATAAAATGCAATTGCATGCAATCATAAATGATAAAAGTGGTGTGAGTAGATTGTGTGTGTGTGTGTTAGGGCCTGAAACAACAACACCAACAACTATAAATGCAGCCACAAATGTCATCAACAGTGCACCACAAACGAGTATGTGAAAGTGATTTGTGGAAGGAAAGTATCAAATAGTCTAACTGTGCAGAGAAAATAAGAGGGAGAAAAGTCGGCTCCAGCTGCGGCACTTACTTTGCCTAGATATGTGCACATGTATGTACATATGTACATCGCTAGCTTAGAGTGCAAATTGCGTAAGTCCTTTTTTCAAACTTTACAGGAGAGACAAAAAACAAAAAATAAAAAATTTCGAAATAAAAAAAACCCGCGTGTAGCATAGTACACGTGATAGAAGTTAACTTCTTACATCTTGTTCAATATTTCAAATAATTGTGTTTTCAATTTATATTGGCTCGAAAGCAACAAGTAACAAGTTTCATATACATATCATATGAGAAGCGAATTTGAAAATACATCCCTGAAAAAATGTGATTAATCCGGGACTTGTCCGGGATCAATCGGAAGGGAGAATGCGACTAATACAATTTTACATCCCTTTATATGGAGCGAATTGATCGCATTTGTTCGAGCATGTCCTATGAAGAGACTAATTGTTCAACTTGTATACCCGAACGGGTACAAATGTAGATTAATCACTAACATACCGAACGGGTACAAATGTAGATCAATCTCTTTTATCTCGAATGGGTACAAATGTAGATTAATCGCTTTCATCCAAAGTTGTAAGCCAAGGCTATTTTTTATGAAAATGTCTAAAAATTATAAATTGTTATATATATTAAAAGAGTTTATTCGATGAGATTTCATCTTGTAGTGAAATCTTTTAAAAAAATTAAGTATTTTCTCCAAATATTTATCGTTTTGGGAATGCATTATGCGAGTGAAAAAGATATGTGAGGAATATTTCAAAGTTGCTAGCCAAGGCTATTTTTTATAACAATCTTTAAAAATTATAAATGTTCATGCCTATTTAAATAAAGATTATTCAATAAGTTTTACTTTTGTAAAAGAATCTATTCAATAAATTTAAATTTTTTAAATAGTCAGTTTTCAGTGTAATTGATTTTTCAATGGATATTTTTGGTAAAATTTTGTCAAAATTATTATTCATCATTGTTATTAAAAGAAAGCATGTTCAATTAGTTTTACCTATTGTTTTTTCAATACATTGAATATTTTTGTAAAATTTCTACATATAATCAATCTAGATTTATACTCGTTCGGGAACAATTGGTCCACAATTAATCTACATTTATACCCGTTCGGGACCAATCGGGGACTAATTCTGGACCGATTACTCCCGAAAGAAATCAATCCGGGACAAATCGATGTATATCGGGATTAATCGCACATTTTTTTGCAGGGATATTGCAATGAAAACTATCGCATGTACATACATGTGGTTGTGTGTTTTTGTTTGTACAAATTCTATTTATAGAAAAGGCAATGCTTGTTCTTGTTATTAGATTTTGTTTATCGGCAGGCTCATCCGATTGGTTTTTATATTGGTTGTTTGGTCGTTTTTATTTTAATAATTAACTAGTTTGTAGTCCCCGATATTCGGGTGGCACTTTTATTTAATAAAAAATTATAAAGAAAATTATTTAATAGAAAAAAAAAGGAACAAAAAAATTGGCTGGACCTGGACTTGAACCACCTTCACTTAAATTGGAAGCCAAGCATCTTACAGCTGAGCTACTGCGCTAGTTACGCGAGTTGTTTCAAACGGTGTACTTTAATTTCTGCTTGTGTTATTAATATTCTCACCACGCTTATTTCACCACAGCGCTGTTATGTACTTACACGTATATGTACATACGTGAGTGAGTTGTATAGCATTTTCAGGTCAAATGAAACCCTTTTCAAGTCAAGTGAAACTTTTTTTAAGTCAAGTGAAACCTTTTTCAAATTAAGTGAAACCTTTTTCAAATAAAATGAAACCTTTTTCAATTTAAGTGAAACTTTTTTCATTTCAAATGAAATCTTGTTTAGTTAGTACAATAACATCTATATATATAACAAGTAAGGAAGCCTAAGTTCGAGTGGAATCGAACATTAGATACTCAGCTGTATGCTTATTGTTTGTTTGCCTTTGATGGAAACACGGTGTACTTTATATAAAGCGAGTGCTGCATGAAGTGGGCGTATCCACGCCCATTTTCCAAAATTTTTCTATTTTTTGTTTCCAGTCTATTGTAGAACTCATGCCACAAAATTTCAATGAATTATCTTTATATTTGACAAAGATATCGCTTAAAATGTTTTTATTAGGCCACTTTATAATACCCATATATAAAAGTGGGCGTGGTCGTCAACCGATTTCGCTAAAATTTTCAACATGTATTGCTACAAGTAATAAAAGTGTATACACCAAGTTTCGTCATAATATATCAATTATTTGTCGAGATATGGGCTCCAAAATCTCGTATATTCCTGCTCCTAAAAGGAGGCGGTGCCACGCCCATTTTCCAAAATTTTTGTGTTTTTTGTTTTATGTCCTTAGTTGGAATCTTGCCATAAAATTTCATTGATATATCTTTATATTTGACAGAGATATCGCTTCAAATGTTTTTATTAGGTCACTTTATAATACCCATATATAAAAGTGGGCGTGGTCGTTAACCGATTTTGGCAATTTTTCGTCAAAACATTTGCGTAAGCAAATATATCACGCGTACCAAATTTCATCTATATATCTTCAATATTTTCTGAGTTATGACTCATAAAACTTTCAATGTTTGCCCCTTAATAAGTGGGCGTGGCACCGCCCATTTTCCAAAATTTCATCAAATTTCTTCATAGGGGCCTGAGCTCAACACGTGGGTAAAATTTCATCGCTCCAGCTATATTAGTGACTGAGATACCAAATTTCCGATTTTTACTATATAGGGGAGGTGGGCGTGGTCATGGTCCGATTTCGCCCATTTTCAATACCATCCGTTCTCGTCTTGATACCAACTTGCATTCCAAATTTCATCAAAATATTTCGATTTTTGCGTGAGTTATCGTGCGTACAGACGGACAGACGGACAGACGGACGGACGGACAGACGGACGGACATGGCTCAATCGATTTCTCTTTTCACGCTGATCATTTTGATATATATAAGTCTATATCTATCTCGATTATTTCGTTCTGTTACAATCCACCGTTAGGAAATCAAAATTATAATACTCTGTGTACTAGTACAGCTGAGTATAAAAATCTCATGTAACATTCTTTGTGCAGGATGAACCAATTTTGATAATATTTGGCAGTAACATGTAATTGTGCCCCGATTGAGTAGTCAAATAGTTTTTATTTAAATTTTTGGTCAAACAGCGTAAATTTATGTAAAAATGTGTAAAAAACCAACCAAAATTAGCTTTACACAGCCATAAATCAAAACCGGATCGACCGATTGAAATATTTCTTCTTGGAAATGAAACTTTGAACCTTTTACTAAAGTTCTGCATTCAAAAAATTAATAAATTATCTTTTTAAATAACAAATATTTTACAAAGAATAGTATCAATTTTTGAAAAAAAGAGTCATGCGCATGGTTGGACGCCAAAAGCAATCGTTAAAGCAGAAGACAAAACAACGAGAACAATAGATACCTACGTACATATGTACATAAGCAAAGAAATTACACGAAGATACATACATATGTATATATGTACGACCAAAAGTAAAGCAATTCGTTTAAATGATACAAACGGATTCGATTCGTTTTGCATGCAAATGGTAGGTTCGATTAACATTAAAATGTTTTGGTTTTTTGAATTTCACTTTATTTTTCAATTTATTTACAATATCTGGAAAGGTAAGTATTTTCCTAATATTATGAACAATCATTTTTCTTTTACAACAGAAATGAAAATTGGAAAATTATTTTTAAAGTTTGACCTCAGATATGTATATACCTATTTTTATCCATTTACGTATATCTGTAACCGAATTTTTCATACTCCAAATCTCTGGAAGTGCTCTGGCCATAGATTCATACATATCTCTATTTACGTACATATACATATATGTATATATAAATCTTATGTAACATTCTTTGTGCGGAATTAACCTTTTAACTACTCAAATAATTTTAATGATAATAATTTTTATTTTACAACAGAAATGAAACTTAGAAAATTATTTACTGTTGAGTAATTCCGCTCAGCTCAACAGTTGCGGAGCAGCTTTGTCTTAGAAACTCACCCATAGATTCAAATATGTACTGATATTTTGCTGTGAAAAGAAATAAAACACAACAGCGAGACCTGGCGGGAATTGACGAAAGTCAGCACTGCGTGAGTCAAATCCTTTTTGGTTTCATATAATGAATCAATTTTATTTCTGATTTCATTCTTTCGATAAAATGTAATATTTGTAATTTGATTTTCAGTGTGACGTGATTCGGCATTCAAACAAATTTATTCTTTTTATTTGTTATTCTACTGAACGTCAAATTGCAAGTAAAAAGTGCCCCTTATAGTTTAAACAGAATCAACGTCGGACGAATTTTCGTCGGCCGCGGCGTTCTGTCACACGATTAAAATACACGGCAGCATATAAGAATGAACAGAACGAAAACGCTGGCGAAAATCGCCCGACGAAAATTCGTCAGAATAAACTTATTTCTAATTTGGACGCTATCGCCTGCCAAATAAATTATTTGGAACTTGATAAAAAAAAATGTAATAAAACAAAAATATATGTTTTTTGATATGGAAAAAATTGAAAATGTGGACAGAAGAGAAGAGTCAATGCCTTGAGTCAATGGAAGAAGTAAGGAAGCATCGTAATTATAAAAATATGCATATGGCAATTTCGCCTTGATTCTGTTTTACTGGGCGATATTCGCAAACAATGTCATCGCCGCACCACGCGAAAACATGTCCGGCGATTGGTTCTGTTTAAAGCTTTATGCATAAAAAATGAGCTCTTTCTCATGAGACTCAACTCAAACTTAATCTCGAGAAAAATCCAAATAATTTAAATTTATTGGATGGGGTTTTATGATTTTTTAATTTTTCTATGAGATTTGTTTTTCTATAATTTGTTTGGTAAAATCAAGCAATTTTAATAATTTTTATGCATACAAAATCTACATTTTAGAAAAAACTGAGTATGAACTAAAGCTCGATTTTTATGCATTAGGCCCACATATTTACCTGCATACTGATCCAACTAAAAATTGTGGAAAGATTTTTTCAATTGGAGGGGAGCCCCGGTGTAAGAATATTTTAGACTCTTATATTTCTATTAAAAAGTGTTTTTTTTTTTTTGCTCTCCTGAAAACTTATTATTTTGCAGCTTAGAACATTATTCGCGGATACCCTTCAATTATTGACGGCTGATTCTCTTATTTACAAATTAAATAGTGGGTAGAGTGCTCGCCTGCTATGCCAGAGGTCTCGGGTTCAAACCACGGTCCGAGCAAAACACCAAAACAATTTTTCTAATTAGTAAAAATCCAATTATTGGGTTTTTTTAGAGCAGCGGTCACCTCTCGGCAGTGGGCGGCATATGCTCCGAGTGTATTTCTGCCATGAAAAAGCTTCTCACAAAAAATGCATTCGCCGTTCGGAGCCGGCATAAAACTGTAGGTCCACCCAATTAGTAGGAAAAACAAAAAGGAGCACACCCCGAATTGGGAGAGAAGCTCGGCCATAAAACTCGTCAGAGTTATAATAGCGCCATTGTATTATATTATATTACTAAAATTAAGTAGATCGAGCTCTTTCAGCCCAGCAAACATTCTTGAAATTCTCATAATTTGGAGTCTGATATGAGTCCGAAATATATAGGTGTGACATATGTGGTATAAAATAGGCATGGGTAACACTGCGCTGCGCGGCGCAATTGCGCTGACACCAACCCTGGGGTTATTGCGCTAACTCCGATTTGGGAAATGCGCCAACTCAATATAGCGCCAACTCAATATAGCGCCAACTCAATGTAGCGCCAACTCAGTATAGCGCCAACTCAATGATGCGCTATTGCAATATAACACTGACTCAATTTCGTGCGCTAACACCAGCTCCAATATAGCGCTAGTGTAAAATGGCGCAACCACAACGCCAATAACAGCATCATAGTATATGTATACGTATGACAACGTCACAATTATGTGTGCTTGATAGTGATCTAAGTGACTCTAATTTCCAGCATATTTTCACATATATACGGAATATTTTTCCAAATGATTATGAAAATTAAAATTAATTGTGCCCTCGTATATGTAAGCAGAATTGCGCCAAAAGAAATAAAACGGGGATGGTAAACAGTAACAAGCGAAAAAATGTTATTTATCGATTACTCGATGACAATTGCGCTAAAGGTGTTATTGCGCCAGTACGTGAGTTGGCGCCACGGTTGGCGCTGGGGTTATTGTATCAGCGCCAAAAAAATTGCGCCATTACCCATGGCTAGTATAAAATAATAATAATATAATACAATGGCGCTATTATAACTCTGACGAATTTTATGGCCGAGCTTCTCTCCCAATTCGAGGTGTGCTCCTTTTGTTTTTCCTACCAATTGGGTGGACCTACAGTTTTATGCCGGCTCCGAACGGCGAATGCATTTTTTGTGAGAAGCTTTTTAATGGCAGGAATACATTTGGAGGGTATGCCGCCCACTGCCGAGAGACTGCTGCTCTTAAAAAAACCAATAATTGCATTTTTACTAATTTTTTTTTGGTGTTTGCTCGGACTGTGGTTTGAACCCGAGACTTCTGGCATAGCAGGCGAGCACTCTACCCACAGCACCACAGCGGCTTATGTGGTATATAAGCTTAAGAAATGTTTACTGACGCTTATATGAGTCCGAATGTTTGCTGGGATACAAACAATAAAACAACAAAAACATTGAAATGCAAAAAGTTCTGAGGTGATGTCGAACTTTTATACATATTGCTAGCTTAGAGTGCAAATTGTGTAAAATATTTTGAATTGTTAACTTTCCAAAAAAAGCCGTGTTCAAAAAATTCATATAAGAATATTATTGTATTAACTAAACAAGGTTTCATTTAATTTGAAAAAGGTTTCATTTGAATTGAAAAAAGTTTCATTTGAAATGAAAAAAGTTTCATTTTAAATGAAAAAAGTTTCACTTAAAATGAAAAAGGTTTCATTTTATTTGAAAAAGGTTTCACTTAATTTGAAAAAGGTTTCACTTAATTTGAAAAAGGTTTCACTTGACTTGAAAAAAGTTTCACTTGACTTGAAAAAGGTTTCATTTGACCTGAAAATGCTATAATTGTTAGTTCAGTTTTAGTGCAGCATTTGACATATCCAACGCAGATGGTGTGATGGCGCAGCGGTAGAGTGTCAGGTCTGGAAGCGAGGGGTTGTAGGTTCTCGAACCACGCGATATCAAGGTTGATTTTTTTTTAAATTAAAAATCAGCTAAAATGGCTGCTATTTCCGGGGCCAACTTCCGTTGCATCAAATTTCAAATTTCACTCTCCATAAAAACTCTGTATCGCCGCCTAAGAAGTTAACTTCAAAAAAATTCTGTTCATGTAAATATTTTGGACTTACATAATTTTCCTCGCTTTTTGGACTTAGCAAATTTGCGTATCACTGAATAACAACGAGTGGAAATGTGACAAGTATCAGAGACTTGTTTAGCGTGGTGCGTATTACATTTCTCTAGCGTTCTGTATAAAAATACACTTTTTCATAAAAGTGGACTTACACAGTTTGCACTCCAAGCTAGCGACATGAATGTTCATAAATACCCTGCAAAAAATTTGTGATTTATCCCGAAAAAGATTTGCCCCGGATTGATCTCTTTCGGGAACAACCGATCCACAATTAGTCCCCAATTGTTTCGGAACGGGTAGAAATTTTACAAAAATATTCAAAGTACATATTTAAAAATTTTTATAACAATAGGTAAAACTAATTGAACACTAATTGAACTCTTTTAATAACAATGATGAATAGAGTAGACGCTCACAAATTAGAACTCTTAGTAATTAGAATTTCCAGAAATTAGAATCGACTTTTTGAATACATTACACGCTCTGAAATTATAATCGAAAATGCTAATTTCAGCACGTATTTTGTTTTTTTTTTTTTGTTGCAAAATAGATATGTACATATAAAAAGGGAATCCCCAATTTATGCATACTAGAGTGCTGCCTACTGTCGAAACTCGACAGTTTTTCCAGATGTTTCCTTATGACTAAGGTGCAAAAAAAAAAAAAAAAATCAGGCCGATGACTGAAGGTTTCAAGACCGGGGCAAATTCCTGCCGGAATGATAACGACGATCTGGTAACTGATATCCAGAGTGTACTTAAGTTGTTGAGGGATCACTTCTCCTCCTTGCTAGATAAGGGCAACAGTGAAATTGCTGAAGGAGAAGATGTACGACCCGAATCCCCAATAGCAGATGATGGTAGGCATGTTCCACCACCCGATCATGACGAAGTGCGAATAGCAGTATCTCGGCTTAAGGATGATAAAGCACCGGGCACTGACGGCTTGCCAGCCAAGCTATTCAAACATGGTGGCGAAGAGTTTATGAGGAGCATGCATCAACTCCTATGCAGAATATGGTCGGACCAGCGCATGCCCGACGATTGGAACTTAAGTGTGCTCTGCCCAATCCACAAAAAAGGAGACTCCACAGTACGCGCCAATTATCGTAGGATAAGCCTACTGAATATCGCATATAAGGTCTTAGCAAGTGTATTGTTCGAAAGACTGAAGCCCATGGATCTAATTGGACCTTATCAGTGTGGCTTCAGGCCTGGTAAATCTACCATCGACCAGATCTTCACAATACGCCAAATACTGGAAAAACCCATGAAAAAGGAACCGACACATCATATCTTTGTCGATTTTAAAACCGCTTTTGATAGCACGAATAGGAATTGCCTGTATGCCGCAATGTCTGAATTTGGTTTGCCTGTAAAACTTATACGGCTATGCCAAATGACGTTGACTAACACCACCAGCTCCGTCAGAATTCGGAAGGACCTCTCCGAACCGTTCGAGACCAAATGAGGTTTCGGACAAGGTGACTCCCTTTCGTGTGACTTCTTCAATTTGATGCTGGAAAAGATAATACGAGCTGCAGAACTTAACCATACAGGAAGCATTTTATACCACAAGAGTGTACAACTGCTGGGGTAAGCCGATGATATCGACATCATGGGCACTAATACTCGCGCCGTATGTTCTGCCTTCTCCAAGCTGGATAAAGAGGCTAAGAAAATGGGTTTGGCGGTGAACGAGGACAAAACGAAGTACCTCCTGTCATCACACAAAGAAACAGCACGCCTTGGCAGCCACGTTACTGTTGACAGCTACAAATTCGAAACTGTTAACTGCACGGAGATCCAACGAAGAATCACGCTTGCCATTAAATGCTACTTTGGATTAAGTAGGCAACTGAAAAGTAAAGTCCTCTCTCGACAAACAAAAATCACACTCTACAGGACGCTCATCGTTCCAGTCCTCATGTACGGCGCAGAAGCATGGACAATTTCAAAATCAGATGAGATGGCACTATTCGAGTATTCGAGAGAAAAGTTCTTCGGAAGATTTATGGACCTTTGCGCGTTGGCGTGGGCGAGTATTGACGGAGATTTAACGAGGAGCTGTACGAGCGTTACACAGACATCGACATTGTTCAGCGAATAAAGATCCAGCGGCTGCGTTGGGCAGGTCATGTCGTGAGAATGGATGAAGGCACTCCGGCCAAGAAAGTATTTCTATCGAAACCCGCTGAACGCAAAAGAAAAGGGAGACCTCCACTGCATTGGGAAAATCAGGTGGACAGCGATGCTGCCTCCCTAGGTGTTCCCAAGTGGCGCCATGCTGCACGAAACAGAAGCAATTGGCGCACTCTATTGCACTCGTTCAGAAATGTCTAGACGGTTAAGCGCCAATCAAGAAGAAGAAGGTGCAACTATAGTTTTTATATAATTGTTTGTTGCTATTATCACTGGTACTATTTTGTTGTTCCTCCTGTAGATGCTGCTTCTTTTGTTGCTACTGTCACTGCTACTATTTTGTTGTTGTTGGTGTTGTTATCGTTACTCGTCTTCACAATTCTCATACCTACTTCTTTCTTTTTATTTCTGCTCTTTTCTTTCTTCAATTTCTTTCCTACTTATTCTTTTTTATCGTTCTTATTACATGACTGTGTTTTTGGTGTAGTGCTTTTGCTAATTTTTTATGTTTCTACTTCTTGATTTAGATTTTAAGATTTTATTGAAATAAAAAAACGTCCAGGAATTAGAATTTTTCAGAAATTAGAATCACCCTAAAAACAAAGTGGTTCTAATTTGTGAGCGTCTATTGTAATAATTTTAACAAAATGTTACCAAAAATAACCATTGAAAAATCAATTGCACTTGCATAATGCATACTCAAAACTGACAATTAATTTAAAAACTTAAACTTATTGTATAATCTTTATTTAAATAGGAATGAACATTTATAATTTTTAAAGATTATTATAAAAATAGCCTTGGCTTACGACTTTGAAAAACTTAAAATATTTGTAGAAAATACTTAATATTTTTAAAAGATTTCACTACAAAAAGAAAACTAATCGAATAAAATTTATCCCGTTCGGGATGAAAGCGATTAGTCTACATTTATACCCGTTCGGGCATCCAAATTGGAAAATTAGTCTCTTCATAGGACATGCTCGAACAAATACGATCAATTCACTCCATATAAAGGAATGTAAAATTGTATTACTCGCATGCTCCCTTGCGATTGATCCCGGGCACGTCCCGCATTAATCACAGTTTTTGCAGGGTATGTTCTCTGTATGTGTCATATACATACATATCGCACCCTAAATCATAAAGTGATACAACTCAAAATTCAAAAATTTTCTGGAGACCAAAAAACTGTTTTTCTTTACAAGCAATTGTATGAAGATAACCATTTAATTATTGTGCTGAGATGGTTTAAATTTTTAATAATGCCACTTTCACTATTTAATAAAAAAAGATAATAAACGAAAAAATCGTCATTTGTTAAGAAAAATCGTTAAATCGTCATTGCCTAGGTAAATCGTCGAAATGACGATAAAATCGTCAATTCGGTAATGCTGCCTACGATGCATTGCATTTTTAATAATCTGGTAACTACATATAAAGGTTGTTCTCTCTCTGTGATTTTGGCCTGGCAAATTTGCCGAGATGACATAAGTGTGATAAATTTGCCGAGCACAACAACAAAATACACGTCTTGTCAAATTTGGAGCTTCGGCAAATTTCTCATACCCCAACCCGTGATATGTGATATCATGAGAAAAATATCACGGGAAATGCAACCATGTTATTACATTCACAATGGTCTTCTATGAGAAGTGAGTTTGACTTTATGTTTCTAGTTCTTTTTTTTAAGTATTTTATTTTATTCAGATAAAAAATTAATTAATTCGAAATTGAAGCAAACAAAGCAAAGCGACAACAGTTGTATAAAGAGTGGAAAGGATATGACTAACATGCTAGTTCACAATGAAGTCAGTTAGAATTTTATTTTCTTAAAGGTGCGCTCTCTCTGTGTGGCAAATTTCTCAAGATATCATTGTTGCGCTTGTTAGCGCGGCGATTGATCAAGTCCAAACTGAGGAAAATAAAAACACAAACTTTTATAGCGCGTGCTGCTGTACGCACTTTTAAAACCTTTTGTATTTCTTGATCAACTCACTCTAATTTTTGGCGTTTGCCCGTATTTATAGTGAATTTTATCGTATGATATTACAGTTAGTAAAGTGCGCAATATGTACATATGTCTATTAGCAAAATGAGAATTTACAGCTTTTTTATGTTTAATTATGAGAAAAAATATGAAGCGCAATAAGAATGTTTTGGCATGAGATAGAGAGATAAATTAATAAAGATGAGACAAATTGTCGATACATTTACTGTCATCGGATTTTACGGCGGTATTACGGCGGTAACATTCCCTTGCCCGTAAATGAGTGCGTATCCACGAGTTTACTCTCCTGTATACCGACGTCAAGAACTGCCACTTTCGTCACCGGTCTATGAAGCTTTCCAGATATGGTTTTCACCACAACGCTACGCACTTGACCGTCCTTAGCTTGGACAACGCTTTCGACGATACCTTTCGGCCAACAGTTCCGTGGAAGGTCTTGGTCTACTATTACGACTACGTCTCCCACGCATACTGGCTTTTGTTTGACGAACCATTTGCTGCGCCTCGAGATAATCGGTACGTACTCCTTAATCCACCTGCGCCAAAAGCAATCGGCAAACAGTTGTGTTTGACGCCAGCGCTGTCTTAAGTCTCTGCTATCGTTGCATATTGGCTTAAATCCGTCAGATGACCCTATCAAAAGGTGATTTGGAGTCAGAGCTTCATCATCACTATGTTCGAGCGAAACGAAGGTTAACGGGCGGGAATTTATGATAAACTCTACTTCACATAATGCGCAGCGTAGAGTTTCATCGTTGAAATTCGAATGTGGTAGTATTTGATATAAAACTGTTTTCGTCGACCTTACCAGCCTCTCCCATATTCCACCCATATGGGGAGCTCCTGGAGGGTTGAATCTCCATTTTATTCCATCAAATTTTGAAATGAGGTTCTCGAAGTTTACGCCTTTAAGGCTCTCGCGTATAAGCTTTTCTGTGGCTTTGAAATTAGTGCCATTGTCAGAGAATATCTCTCTTGGATAACCGCGGCGTGCAATAAAGTTTTTAATGACCATGATACACGAGTTTGTATCCAGGCTGTGTGCAATTTCAATATGTATCGCCCGTACTGTCAGGCAGGTAAACAAAGCTCCCCACCTCTTCTCTCGCCATCTTCCGACGATGACTGACAGTGGCCCGAAGTAGTCGACGCCAACGTACGTAAATGGCCGTTCGAATGCTGCAAGCCGCGCTGCGGGTAGTGTTGCCATTTGTGGTATTTGAGGTTTCGCGTTCGCATTTTTACATTTCTGACATGTACGACGTACCTTTCTGTAGAGTACTCTCAAGCGGGGTATAACGTATTGACTACGTATGCGATTGATGATCGTCTCATGCATCAGGTGATGAAGGCTTTCGTGCATCCACCGTACTATCAGTAGGCTGATGTGATGAGTGTGAGGTAAAACTATAGTATTCGTGATTATTCAGATGTTCCGCTCGACTTCGACTTCTAATAATTCCGTCGCCATCTAAGTAAATATTCCAAGAGTATAATTTGCTTGACTTTCCTACAGTCTTATCGCGTTGTAAGCAATTGAACTCTTCACTGAATTCATTACGTTGCGCGTATTTCAGCAAGAAATTTCGTGCGTATTTCACATCTTCTGTTTCGATCGCAACATTATACGACTTGGTATGTTTTATATTTGCTTTTAATTTTTTCATATATAATATAAACGTAGTCACTGCTTTGCATAAGCGCTTCCAGTCAGAAAAGTATTCGATGGTGATAGGTATTTCTCGCAATTGAAGCTTTTCGATGTGAAATACTACACGTTTGAGTTCTGGAATGTCGCTTTCGGTCGTATTTGTTAGTTCGCACTGTGGCCATTGTTGCGAATCTGAGGTCAAAAAACTGGGACCAGCAAACCACATCGAGTAGTCTTTTCGTGTTGTAAATTTGGTGGCTAAGTCAGCGGGATTGGCTTTTGTTGCTACCCAACGCCACTGGTCAACATTCGAGCTTTCCAAGATTTCCCCCACTCGATGCATGACGTATTGATGAAAATTTTTTGGGTCCATGCGGATCCATCGCAGTACGGTTTTGGAGTCTGTCCACCAGTATCGAGATTTTATAGGAATACGTTTCACGTTTGCTATCATGTCCGCCAACCTTACGCCGATCACTGCGGCTTGAAGTTCCAGTCTTGGGATCGAGAGCGGCTTCAGCGGCGCAACTTTTGATTTCGCAGCTACGATGGAAATCGTCACCTCGGTGCCTTTTCGAACTCGTAGATAGCTGACGGCCGCGTAGGCGCTTTCTCCGGCATCAACAAAGGTGTGAAGCTCGACATCTTCTGCGTTTTGGAGTAGTACGGAAAGGCATCTTGGCACGTCTACGTCGCGTATAAGCTGTAAAACAGTCTTCCATTGGCGCCATTTATTGCTTAAGTCGTCGTGTAGGGGCTCGTCCCAAGTGGTGCCGGCTCGCCATATATCCTGCAGCAAGATTTTAAGACCAATTGTGTAGCAACTTACGAATCCGAGCGGATCGAAAATTGACATAAGCACTTGTAGAATTTCCCTCTTCGTCGGTTGGAGAGGCTGATTGACGACATCTCTGCGTAGTCTCGAGAATCTGCAAATATATTTGAAATTATCTTTAAAAGGGTCCCAAAACATACCCAGGATTTTAGTAGTAGAACCCCATTCTTTAATTTGTTTTGCTGTGGATGAACGTTCCTCCAATTTCTCGAGTACTGTCGCCGAGTTTGATGACCAGCCGTGGATATCGAAGCCAGCAGCGGCATGCATTTCTTTGATTTGCTTTGCTAGCTCTAGAGCGGTGTTTTCATCGTCAACGCTTTCAATCAGGTCGTCAACGTAATGGTGTTCCTTGATCGCTTCGACTGCTCGGGGAAATTCGTCTTTGAAGTCGTCGGCGTTTTTATCACGAATGAAGTGCGCAATACAGGGTGCACAGTTCAGTCCAAATGTCATGGCTCGCATAACGTAAGTACTTGGTTGCGTTCCTCCGTCACGGTCATCGTACCATAGGAACCTTTGGGAGTGTATGTCGTTTTCGCGAATTCTAATACGGTGGAACATTTCGGCGATGTCGCCGCACAAACCAATTTTGCCAACTCTAAATGATAAGAGAATGTCCACTAATGGGTTTAATAAGTCTGGCCCCGGTAAAAGAAAGTCGTTAAGAGATGACCCGTTTGCCTTGGCTGCTGCATCCCATACTAAACGGAGTTTGCCGGGTTTGTTCGGATTCCTCACTACGAATATCGGTAGGTACCATACCTTTTCCGGCTGGATAAGGGATTCGGCTGGCGAGAGTTTGCGGGCGTAACCTTTTGCGACTAAGTTGGTGATTTTTTCCTGGATGATGGATTTCATGGCTGTATCCTTAGCTAACTTATTGTTCAGGCAATTAGCTCGTTGCAAACAGTAACGATAGCTTTCTGGTAGCTTTTCATTCAGTTCACGCCATGGAAGACCGACTTCATAATGACCATCGACCTTCTGGCATGTTTCGTTTATCATACTGATAGCCTTGGTGTCGTCCTGCGACAATAGCTGAGATGGTTTCGAACATTCCATTGCGAAAAATTCTTTCACTGTTTGATGTAGCTCGTCGTATCGTTTCTCACAATCGCACGTGTGAATGTTCAGATGGTGTTTATTCGCGTTGCTCGCACTGTATCCCTGTAGAGTCCAGCCCAGACGCGTCTTTGAAGCTATAGGCTGGAACCATAGTCCTTCTTTAATTTTTTGTGGTACTGCCAATTTCCAGTTATCTACCCCGATCAACAAGGTCGGTTTTACTTTGCGGTATGATGTAATTGGCAAGCCGTTCAAATATGGGTACTTTTTGCACATGGCGGACGCGTCGATCGATTGCATCGGTAGATTGAGTTCATCAACGGTATGTACGTCCCTCAGCGAAAATTTTTCTTCGTTTGTGATGCTTGAAATTTGAAGTGTTGCCTTCATAGATTCTTCCTCCACTCGTTTTGTATCTCCCGTCCAGCGCAGGCATATCGTTTCCCGTTTCGCTTCGACGTCTAGCTGTTCGAACACCTTTCTATCAATAAGGGTAACGGAGGATCCTTCGTCTAGAAATGCAAAGATATTAATTATTTTGTTTTTAGAGTAGATGCGTACCGGAACGATTCTAAAGAGTGGTTGGTCCTCCGCCGGAACGTTGGTATGCGTGTTTACTTGTCCATTCGACGACTCCTTTTGACTTACATAAGTGGATGAATTCGGATTGTGCAAAAGCGGATGGTGTTTTATTACGCAACCGTTTTGCCCGCAAGGCTTACTTGACAAACATTTTCGCTTATGTACGTTTAGGCATTGCCGACACAAATTTTTGGCTTTAACGATTTCCCATTTGCGTTGAAGAGTATAATTTTTGAAAACATCGCATTGCGTCGCTTTGTGTTCACCATTTTCGCAGACTTTACATAGCTTGCCGTTTTGCGAGGTTTGAGGTAATGCTTCCGCCCGGTGGGTATTAACCGTACCGCTGCCTCTAGTTGGTGCTAAATTCACGACGGTGCTTGCTGCTTCGGCCAGTCCGTACAGCCAATCGCTGAATTGTTTGACGACGGGGATTTTAGCATCTTTCGGATGAACAGCCCAGCTTAATTTATGATTGTTCGATAATTTGTCAACCAGTTATTTTACGAGAAGTGGGTTGTGCAGATATGCATGCATCTGACAGCCTTCCATGGTCGTGCAAATATTTTTTACGTATAGCGCGAATTCAATTAAATTTTCTAATTTGTCTTTGAGAGGTGGCATACACCGAGCTTTGTTCATTACGCGTTCGAGTATATGCTCTGGTCTGCCGAAGCACATTTCGAGTGTTTTTATAATGTCTGGTACCATAGACGGTAGGAAAAGTTTATTCTTAACCATGTCCCGTGCTTTTCCTTTAAGACACGCCTGCAGCCTAATAAGGTTCTCGGCATCCGAATAGCCCGCACACGAAGTACTGTTTTTAAATGTGCTATAGAATAATGGCCACTCTTCAGGATCGCCGTTGAACGTAGGGAGCTGCTTTGGAATGGCTTGTCTGGCGGCCAGTTGTAATGCCGTAGGCCCATTGCTTTGTGCTGTCATAGACGAATTAGTGAGTGGCAGATCATTATATTGTGATAAAATTTTGTATTTTTCTTCCAGATAGCGCTGTTGAACTTTCATTTCTTCCTCCAGCCGCCCAAGTTGAAGGTCTCGGAGCGTTTCGGAGTTGTTCGTTGAAGTCGATGCGCCTGTAAAGGGGGTTGGAGCAACGTGTGCCGATACCGTAGCCGGGTACATCTTAAATGGCCCTGTATTCACTGTCGTTATAGTCGGTACTTGCTGAGCTTGGTTGCTCATTGCATAAGGTGCAAAAGTCGACGCTAATTGACACATACTTACGGCGGTGGTGGGTGGCAACGTAACGTGAGGCAACATAGTTGATGTAAAAATGGGTGAATTTAAAGTTCTTAATTGTGGATTAATCTGAGCAGGCAAGCCTAAAGTTTCCGATGTTTCTCCGCCTGATACGGCTGGAAACGTTGGCGCAAATTGCACGTGTCGGTCAGCGCTCGATGTGGACGGTGATGACGAAGCTCTAGGTTGTGTACCGGTGGGTGATTCGGAACGCTGGCATGTTTCGCAAAGCCAGCTCACATCTGCTACATTACTATCCACTGCGACACACGAGAAATGATACCAACCATTGCAGACGTCGCACTGGACCATCCTATCGTTGTCCACTTCCGTACACTTTTTGCAACTATACGTATCTCCAGGCATGGCTTGTTTTTTTTTTTTTAATTTTTGGTAAAATTATTATCAACCGGATTTTAAGAATATATATGTATTTATTAAAGAAAAGGTTTTAAAAGGATGTTGCGCTTGTTAGCGCGGCGATTGATCAAGTCCAAACTGAGGAAAATAAAAACACAAACAATCAAAAATTTTTTGTTTATATATTTTTCATGCCAATATATTTCGATTACTTTCAGTAATCGTCCTCAGGGCCACTATTAACAATTAAATAAAACAATACATTATAAACAAATCACAACAAATCACAAAATTATAATTATAAATAAATACAAAATTACATACATTTATATGCACGTCCGTCCTGTATGACGTGGAGTTGTCAACTATCTGTTTTTAATAAATGTTTGTATATATGAGCACAATTATCTGTGTCCGTTTTGTAATTTAATCTAATGTTTGTCGGTGTGTTAATTATATGTAACATTTCGAGGGTAAAACGCTTGCTGTAATGTTGTTCTTGTTGCAGTATTTTTGTCTTCTCAAAATTTGGCAAGTGTCCGCTACTTGCACAGTGGGCCATAAGCGCCGTTTTTTGGTTTATTATTAAAAAACAATGATTTCCCCGAAAAAACAATAAAGAATTTATTAAGAAAATATAAGTCGCAAAATAGTCAAAAAGCCAACAACCCAGTGATTTTCAAGTCAGTAACTTATGTGCCAAAATTATCAGAACGACTAAAACAATCAGACTGCTACAATAATGACAAAGTAAGAATCGCACATAAACCAGAAAACACATTAAAACAATTTTTCAATAGAGTTAAGTCAAATATTCCCCCATTTGAAAGAAGTAACGTAGTGTATCAAATCCCCTGTAACGGTAATAACATCGAACCATGTAATAGTGTATATGTAGGCACAACGAAATCTAAACTAAAAACTAGACTAGCGCAACATAAATCAGATGCAAAAAATTGTAATAAAATAATAAACCAAAAAACGGCGCTTATGGCCCACTGTGCAAGTAGCGGACACTTGCCAAATTTTGAGAAGACAAAAATACTGCAACAAGAACAACATTACAGCAAGCGTTTTACCCTCGAAATGTTACATATAATTAACACACCGACAAACATTAGATTAAATTACAAAACGGACACAGATAATTGTGCTCATATATACAAACATTTATTAAAAACAGATAGTTGACAACTCCACGTCATACAGGACGGACGTGCATATAAATGTATGTAATTTTGTATTTATTTATAATTATAATTTTGTGATTTGTTGTGATTTGTTTATAATGTATTGTTTTATTTAATTGTTAATAGTGGCCCTGAGGACGATTACTGAAAGTAATCGAAATATATTGGCATGAAAAATATATAAACAAAAAATTTTTGATTGTTTTTCTTACGACCTGGAGCCGGCAAACAACAAATATTAACCAATAAAGGTCGCCAAACATAACATAAAAACACAAACTTTTATAGCGCGTGCTGCTGTACGCACTTTTAAAACCTTTTGTATTTCTTGATCAACTCACTCTAATTTTTGGCGTTTGCCCGTATTTATAGTGAATTTTATCGTATGATATTACAGTTAGTAAAGTGCGCAATATGTACATATGTCTATTAGCAAAATGAGAATTTACAGCTTTTTTATGTTTAATTATGAGAAAAAATATGAGGCGCAATAAGAATGTTTTGGCATGAGATAGAGAGATAAATTAATAAAGATGAGACAAATTGTCGATACATTTACTGTCATCGGATTTTACGGCGGTATTACGGCGGTAACAATCATGATATCTCGGCAAAAATATTAGACACAGAGAACAACCTTATAATGTTTAATGTCACTTAGAGCCCGTGCACAATTGACTTCTACCTCGCTTTGCTTCAGAGTTTTGCTTTGACAGTTTCGTTCAGCATGTGCTTTTCAAAGGGACATGTTCACAATTGAGGTGAAGCGAGTAAAGCAAGGTATAAAGTTAGCCATCTTTCAACTTTTTTACACTTTGACAAACATCTCCCCTTGTGTGTGTGTGTGTATGTTTGTATAGCTACACTTATTTTAGCGATTTCGCGCAATTTCGTGAGAAGTGAACAGAGAAAAGTAAAAAATAACATTTGAATAAGCAGAAAAAAGCTAATTCCCCAAATATTTTACCAAAAATCAGGTTTATAAATTAAAGCAAAGAAGTGAAGTGGAAATTGTCAAAGTGTTAATTGTATCAAGCATCTGAAATTTCGCTTTGCTTTAAGGTTTTTTCTATCAAAGTTGGAGCAGACAAAGCCAATTGTGCACGGGCTCTTACGCCGAAACTCCACAAGAAAGAAATTTTGTTAATAGTGGTTACAATTTACTTGTCTAACAACCATTTTTTCGTGAGCGTGGGCACTCATGTTATGACAAAATCATTTGTAAAATCGCGCCGAATTGACATGCCGTGTGCGCAGAAGCACTTAGAAAGTTAAAAAAAATTGTTTAAAATTGGCAATGATGCTCGCAAACTGTAAATATGCACTTAATGTTCTTTTTATTTATTTTTTTAGCCAAAACACTCAAGCAAAATGGACGCCGTGCGAAATTTCACGTTCGCTGTGAATTTTTCGTTGAAATGAAAAATTAGCTGTCAAATATGTGGACATTTGAAAGAACAACCTAAGTCGACCTAAGTGCATTTTCAGCTTTTTTTTATCATAAAGATACATTCTAAAATACGCTTCTTTCTGTCTAATCGGTGTTATGATATCATTTCGGGTTCAGGAGATATGATGAATCGAAAATCATCTTAAGTCCATATTTTTCACATATGCATTTGCAAAAGCCACTTAAGATAAGATTGAAGACTTCAATTGAAGTGATAAGAAAAATTGCAAGAATTCCTCTTCAAAAAAGAACCTAATTTAATTTAGGTGGCATATTTTTTTTCAATATGCTTTTGAAAAGCCAACCTAATTACCAACTTAAGTCGATTTTCTATCATATTTCAGTTTGCCAAATGAACTTAAATCCAATTAGGAGGCTAAAATTCTATAAAATTTTGATGAAAATCAATTTGAAAAAAGAACCTAAATTGAGATAAGTTGGTGTTTTTTTTTTTCAAAAAACAATTTGGAAAAACCACTTATTTTATTTGAAATCCATTTAAACAAAAACCGTTACGCCAAAAAATAAAAATTCAATTTAAAATGAACAACAGATGATTGTTTTATCATGCCACGCCCTTACTTCTATGAAACTATATGATGGAAAGACACTGTGCACTTGCCAAACTGTTTTTTACTCTCCTGCAAAATTAAGAATTTAGACTTAGGTTGCTTTTCCAAATGTCCACAGAAATCAACCCATGTTACACCATAGATGTTAAACCAATTGCTTTGACAACTATGGTATACCAGAAGACAGAGTCGGTCTCCATTTGAAATCTATAGGGGCATTTCAGTTATTACATCTGGGTCTGGGTTAAGATAAATTTTTACTGAAACAATCCGGCTCATAATGAAAATTGGCTGCACTTGAAAAGAACTAAAAAGAAGAAGAAATATATACAACATATACCCAGCAGTAAAAAAACTGAAATGAATCCTTTATGAATCACTGATGAAATTCATCATGAGGAGGCATCAGTGAATGCTTTCATATAAAGGCTGCTGAATTTTTTCAAATAAATGGTTTGCTTTCCTCATGCCTATATGACTCCGTTCGGAGCCGGCATAAAACTGTCCAATGGTAGGAAAAACAAAAGGAGCACACCTCGAATTAGGAGAGAAGCTCGGCCATAAAACTCGTCAGAGTTATAATAGCGCAAAAACAATTCTTCTGTACGTTGAAAAGAGACAAATACTCCCTCAAAAACAATTTGACTGACTTTAAACTTCAAACTAAATGAAAATATCTATTTCAAAAATTATTTTTTTGGAAATTTGAATTTAAATTACTGAAATAAATTATGAAACTCAAATGGCGGGATAGCTATGTATTCCATGTTATAAGGAGAAGCCAGTGCGCAGTATAATTTTTCTTCCGGACTTCTTCTTCCCCTTACGGCTAAAGCAGAAGCTTACAAGAGGCAAATTTGAAATTTTTATTTCCATATATTTTTTATTTTAAATATAATTTGTTTTATAGTTGTCAAATTGAAAAATTTGTCAGAAAAGCTGCCAAATGTCAAAAAAACCTACCGAAATACAAGCTGGCTCATGGGTTTTTAAACCGCCTAGATGGTATTTCGTTTGGTTTTTCAATATAGCTTGCTTGCTTGCACCAACGCAAAACGATAGTGATGAATATTCAACAAAGAATGATCAATGATCATTTAGCAGTGAAACAAATTTACTGCAGGGTATATGTATACATATGTATACATACACAAATGTCACTTTTCAGTTCTGCCAAATCAAAAAAGCACTGTGCTGCCAAATCAGCACGGAAAAAACAAATCGAACAGGGCGGATCAAAAATTGAACCAGCAATTTATCTGGTTTAATCGAGCTGAAATCTTTGTTGTTGCATTTACATGCAAAAATTTTTATCTGGGTTAGGATCACCGTATGTGAAACACGGCTTATGTTAAGGCTGGTATCGACCTCTCAAGAAACAGCTCAAGAAATTTTTGGATTTATTTCTTGAGTAAAAAATAGTAGTAGGCAAGAAATTTTGACGTTTAGTAATCCACCGTGAATACCAGGTGAAATGAAGAAGAGCATCAAAAACGTAAACAAAATAAACCTTTTTGTAAACATAAGCAATTAGTAAGTTCTTAAAAAATATTAAATAAAGGCTTTAAATATATGTTTTGAATAGTTTTATTTTGCTGTTATTTTAGGAAATCATCGAAAGCGACGAGGATGACCTTATATTACTGGTAAACTGTGCTATATTGATGGCCGGAATGGAATAATATATGAGAAATCGATGCCAACTATGCCCTTGCATCATTAGAAAAATTGTGCATTCTATTTTTCGTTTCTTTTTTGTCATTTTCACTAACGATTTCCACGATTTTTTTTCAACACGCAACAAACGTCAAAATTTCTTTAAGAAATAAATGCTCGATGATTTATTTCTTGGCAAAACCTGTGTTGCTGTGTTCGCATAACGTTGAAAAATAGTATTAAAAAAGTGTTGTAAATTTCTTGAGAGGTCGATACTCGCTCAAGAAAGTTTCACAAGAAAAATTTCTTGAGCATTTCTTGTACGTCATTTTATATGAAACTTTTGCGTTTCTTGAGAGGTCGATACTAAGCTTTATAATGGTGCTTATGACGGAATTATCTTTTGTGGAGACGCCGGGTAATATCAAGGCAGATTTAATAATAGCGTTTGTTGACTGTAGGAAAGTGTAGGAACTGCAGGAATTTTACCACAAAAGAGCAAGAGGATCAGAGGATGTGAGCGAGAAAAATTTTTAGCTATTTGTAGGAATCCGCACACAGAATTTGTGTGGGTACTTTCCTAGAATGTGTCAAAATCTGAAGAAGAGGAAAAAATTGTAAACAGAGTTGTCACAGCCTCAAAAAACTTGGTACCACAAATTGATGCATTCATCGTTTTTTCGTTTCACCGAAAAATGTTTGATAAAAAAAGTTAAAATTAATAAAATATGCTGCTTTTGGGATTCTAACCCGTTTCACAATTTATACCTACATGTTTTTTTCGTATCACCGAAAAATTTTTGAGAAAAAAATTAAAATTAATAAAGTAAGCTACTTTCTTGGTTTTAACGATATCTTTGTTTTTTTTAATAAAATAAAAATATAAAGATAATGATTAAATTTTACATGCAAATATATATGAATACTTGGGTACTGTACAGAGTAATATACAAGTTCTATAAAATGCAATGGGTCAAACGAGCTGGGCGATCTAGTTGCCAGAACTGATTCTGGAATTGAATTGGATTCATTGAACCAGTTCTTAAATATTTGTCGCGCTGCCCTCCTTTAAGTCAAAATGCCTGCTATAGGCAGTGGTCCTACCAAAAGTTTGATAAAAATAAAATTTGTTCTAAGCCAAAATAAAAATTATCTACGTATCATTCATATGTAATTGTGCTTAGGTGTTTTTTTGATAAATTTAAGTACTCCCTGATGAAGACGATGAAGGAGTTCCTCGCAGGATTACTGTGGATGGGTACGTAGATTTTGCCCCAGAAAGAGGATTGTGTGGTCTTTTCAACCAGTTATGCACCAAAATAAAGGTATTTTGAAAAAAAAAAAATATTTATATTTCCAAAACGATCGGCCTCCGGACTGTTCCGACTTCAGATATAGGATCGGAGGACAGTGCAACGCCCCTTTTAAAAATGGTTTTTACACCCCCTGGATCAGTAAAGGAAAGCGTGACCACGGAAAAAACACCATGAAGGCATCAATTTGTGATACCAAAATTTTTGAGGCTGTGGCAACACTGTTCCTAAGCGTCATTTTTGACATTAAATAGCATTTCGCACAAATGCGTTTGTTGAACATTTGCCTTCATCTTCAGTTTGACACATGGTGGAATTATCTATGGTGGAAGCAAATGAAGTTATGCTTCTTACTTATTAATCAGCTGTTGTACAAATGTGCCAAATTTTCAGCCATTATTGTTTTGCTTTACGTCTTCTATACATATTTCCGAGAAAAGTAGTGAAATCGCGTTTGCAACTAGTTTTTCTGCTGCTATTATTATATTATTATACACTTTGTGTGATTTCTGTGTTGATAATTATATAATTATTTTTCATTATTTCAAGCGGTGAACGCTTGTCAGCCATTTTGAAGAAACTTTTCGAGCCGATTCATATATTGCACGAATTTCAATAAGTAAACAAAACAAAGAAAAACACGTGGGCTAGAGTTTCGACCAGGGATGCCACTTTTGGGCTTTTCCTACCAAAACTGGTAGGTTCTTTTCCTTTTGGTAGGTTGGTGAGACGATTTGAATTTTGGTAGGTTTTTGCCTTCGTTCAACTAACATCACTGATTTTGTACATCTGGTCACTTTGCCACAACACTGTTGAGAAAACAGAAAACGTGTCTTCTCAGTAGAGTTTTGTTACAAAAATCTGCTAAATAGAAACGTTTTCTTCGAGCCTAAAGTACACTTGCCCCCACAGACACAACTGGAGGAGATTGAAAACAGGAAGGCATCTGACATTTTACGCTATATGAAGCAAACAAGGTTGTGCGTCTACATGGTGTGTAATAAAGAGCTCCATGTGGTATCACAACAGGCTATCAGGCCTGCCTAGGTAGTAAATAGCTCTGTTCAATAACAAAAAATTGTTACGAATTTTTCGTAAAAAATGACAGTTCTCCATATAAAAATGACACTTTTTATGAAAAACTCGTAACAATTTTTTGTTATTGAACAGAACTAAATGTGTTTGCTGTACCAAGTTGGAAACAATGGCCGCTATTTCCCTCGATAAATCTTCTTACGTTTCCTTCGGAATCAGTTGCTTGCCCTCATTATTCCTCAGTTATTCCACAAATTGTAAATCCTGATTTCCTCCGCACTGGACGAGCAGTTGCAGCCACTAATATCCAATCCAACCTTGTCCGAATATCATTTAACGCCAACTCAAGTTTTTGTTTATCTGGAAACTACTGCTTCCTCCTCCTTTCCTTCACATATTTATCACTCATTCCAAAATTAATTGAAATTTGTACAAATAATATTAAATTTAATACTAAAGCTTTCAAAATCAAAAAAAAAAAATTTAAATTTTTTTTATTTTAAGCGGTACAAAAAAACAAAAGTGTCCGGTAACTGCAGGGTGTCCAGTAAACTGGCAATTACCATAAATGAATTTATTGAATATGGTTAAATCTCACATTAAAAAAAATTGGTAGGGTCCAAGGCAGATCTATAAAGGTAACAGCACGGTGGCCATGTTGAAAATCTCTCGTCTAAAACGTCAAAAAGCACGTACGAAAATGTAAACAAGACGGAAGTAAACAAAATAAAAGCAATACGATTTGACAATTTAGCCAAAATGAAAATGAATCAGCTGCTGAGCTTATATTACCGGTATAGATCTGCCTTGGTAGGGTCGAAGCCATTTTGGTAGGTTTTTGGTAGGAAAAAAATTTTTTCAGTGGCATCCCTGGTTTCGACGTCGATATCCACTTTTTGAAAATGCGAAATAATGGCAATTTCACCACGAAAATCAGTTGGAATGTGGCTAAAATGCAAGTTCTAGCTTTAATTTAACTAAATAAATCATTTTCACAGATTTTTTAATTACACAATTCATGTAATTTATTGTTAAATTCACCCTTCCCAAAAGCAAAATTTCATGTGGGAAAATTGATTCAACTGCCTTTGGAACGATACTTTTTATACAAGTTTTCACTTTTATAACTTTTAATTACATTTAAACTTCGATTTTATTTATATTTTCGGGAGAATTTTTTAGCCACGGTTGGGCAGTATGTCCGGACTTTGGTGGCGTAGCCCAGGGTTATTTTAAATAAGCGCGGCCGAAGGCCGCCAACGCAGAAAAGTTTTTGACAATTTTTATTTAAAAATACCAAAATTTAATAACAAATCGCGCGGTGTACTACGCAGAAAGAAATCACCGTGGCGGTAGCCACGGTTGGGCAGTATGTCCAGACTTTGGTGGCGTAGCCCAGGGTTATTTTAAATAAGCGCGGCTGAAGGCCGCCAACGCACAAAAGTTTTTGATAATTTTGTGTTACACGATTTTCCCCCAAACGGCAATACCCAACCCAACACCCAAAGGCAATCCTGGCGAGTGTTAAAAAAAAAAAAAAAAAAAAAAGACCGTTTTTTTCTAGCCGGGGTATCGTCGTCTAAAATTTTACCTATAATTCCACCTAGGGACACGATATCGAATCAAAAGCATCGATCTGGTACTCATTTAAAACATCGGTTAAAAAGAATCGCGAACCCGATAATATCGAAACTAAACTACTCGATACTCAAAGTATCGGTATCGAAAGCGGTAATTTTCTAGAAGGTGCAACCTTAAAATTTCCTCTAAAATAGTTAAAAGAGGTACTGTTTCAACGGGGATCAGACCAAGTTGAAATAAAAAGAAGTTAGACACTCTTGTTAGACGTTATAAATCGTATTTATTGCATATACATATAAGGCATTTGATATATGTACGTATATATGAATGTGGTATTTGATATAGGCTAATTAGGTATTTTACTTACAGAAGTTGATGGAGGATCGCCAAAATTTTACTTTGTAGCTCGGATTGAAAATCGCAATTAAAAAATATAAAAAAGCAATAAACGGATTTTAGTCCACAGTTAT
The DNA here is from genome assembly GCA_960531455.1 of Urophora cardui. Classification (NCBI taxonomy): domain Eukaryota; kingdom Metazoa; phylum Arthropoda; class Insecta; order Diptera; family Tephritidae; genus Urophora; species Urophora cardui. The sequence continues at coordinate 166,243,938 of OY482670.1, read as the reverse complement.
GTGCGCTATTTCGAAAGCTTTGGCACTTGCAGTGTTGCATTTGTAGGGTTGCCACAAGGGCGGGCATGTTCAGTGCACATTAGGGTGCCTCGGAATTGGGTTTGGACTGCTCGCCCAAACTGGTACCAATCGACGCGTTCTGACCTCTAGATTATGAATTCTAAAGCGGAAACAAAATATTTTTCCACATTTAAAAAATATTTATTAAAACGGTTTAGAGTTGCAGCGTCTTCTAGAAAGTTACCAAAAACGCAATAAAATTGCATCCTGAGGAATATCGCTGTATTAGTGCTAGTTCCATGGCATAGTATGCTATGGCTGGTTCCAAAGTTTTGATTTTGACGTAAATCCTTTTCCAACTCATAAGATTAGTTCAAGCTGATTAAAAAAATTATAAAAGTTTATTAAGTTCTTGAAAACATTTTTTACAAACCCACAGCTTTTACAAAACAACAGGTATATCTAATGCAATCACAGTTGTAAAAAGATATTTGCAAAATATTTAGTATTTTGAAAAATAAACATCTTAAATATTATCACACAATTCATTTTCATTGAGATTATATGTATGTATCCATTATTGAATTTTTTTTTAGAAATTTGAATTTAAATTATCGAAACAAAAAAATTATGAAACTCAAGTGGCAGAATAGCTGTGAATTCCATGGTATAAAGAGAAGCGATTGCGCAGTATGATTTTTCTTCCCGACTTCTTCTTTCCCCTTACGGCCAAAGCAGAAGCTTACAAGAGGCAAATTTAAAATTTGTATTTCCATATAAATATTTTATATTTTAAAAATAATTTATTTTATAGTTGTCAAATTGACACAATTGTCAGAAAAAAGTGCCGAATGTAAAAAACCTATCGAAATACAAGCTGGATCATTGGTTTTTAACCGCCTGGATGGTATTTCGTGGGTTTTTTCCAACATAGCTTACTCTCTTGCACCAACACAAAACTGTATTTGACCACGATTTTTTGCTGAAATGACGATTTTTTGTTTGCAAACGTCAAATTATCGTATGAAAATTAAAAATATATCTCCAGTTATCATTATTTCAGCACGTGGAGCAGACCAGGGTACACTTATTGGATCAGACCTATTTTTCGATATGTACCAGTGATGGAAAATTACTCGTGCTTGTGCACTTTTCGGCCCTTTAGGAAGCAGCTTTTCACTTCTGCACACTCGACCGATTTTCGGCACTATTTTGCGTTGCACCAATATGACACAATTTTAATTTTCCATCACAGAATGTACTCATTTGTTCGATACCGTGGTTGAAGTACTCGATATCAAAAAATATCGTTGCAAAAGAATCGAGTAAAAATAATCGGTATCAAATGCAAAAAATATCGATTTGGTATCGTATCGTATCGAAATTCGTGTCCCTAATTCCACCATGAGTTTGACATAAAATAGCATTCTACCCAAAACCTCACCAAACAGACCTAATATCATTCACGATAGCATTTGACAGCTCCAATTTACAACCGGCGCTGTTTTGACAACTATCCACTGGTAAACGTTTTTCATGCGGTGCATTTTCCAAAACTCGTGCAAAGCGGTAAATTTTTATTTCTTGTTCAATAAAAGGGTATTGTTGCTTAAATTAATAAAATTGTAGTTATAAATTGCAGTCGTTTAAATGTGAATACACCTGAGGTTCCATCGCTTCGACGCAAAGCAGCAAATGGTCAAGATGACCGATTCAGAAGATTTACGCGTTTTCAATTATAATGATCTTAATTTGGATTTCTTTGAGCTTTCGCCTCCACGAGCTACGCCTGTAGCCAGGATTTTAAACACACATGCTAGCACACCAGCTTTTCGACCTTCAGCATTCAAAGCTAGACAATTGGCCCAGAAGGTAGCCCAAAGTGATGAACTGGTGAGCAAACTTGATGTGGTAATGAAAGAAAACTCTGAAATGCAAAAAAAATTGAAAGATTTCCAAAAAACTGCTGTTCAAATACAAGAACTGTATGAAAGTGAAAAAACCAACTGCAATGAAGCACGGAAGAAATATGCGGAGGAGGAGCTCAAGTCAAAAGAACTGCGAATGCGTTGTGCTCGGCTTGACGGAGATTTGCATGAAAAAAAGTTGCATTTGGAACAATTGGAAGGGCAAATAGAAAGGGAAAAGGGGCCACTAAGCTTCATCGACTTGTCGCTAAAATACCTGAAGCTCTGTCAGAAGAGCGATGAGGAGGGCCTAAATATTCGCAGGGATAAAACCCTCTTGGCTGATTTAAGCAAATTTTGTGAGGAAAACGGTTGTAAAGTTCCACCGATGAAAGTGAAATGTAAGAAAAAAAGCGCAATTAAAAAAGAGATCAGCATACAATGCAATTTTTTAGAGCCAATTGGTCAAACGAACTTGAAAGAGTACAAAACGCAGAGTATACAGACCGAGAAAACAGCAAATACGACTATGTACATAGAAACGGAAGCACAAACCGAGTTTTCAGTGATGTGTGCACAGACGCAAACAATCCCGCAAGAAAACACTGCCGCAACAGAACCAAAGGCAGTAAAATGCTTAAAAAGTGAAGCCGTTCAAACAGAACAAATTGAATTACATTCACAGGGTACACAGCATATATCAACAACAACAACTCGTGGCACATCGACATCGTGTTTTATTAAAAAGCATAATGTTAGTACATGTTTCCCGGAGCCAACCTACGTAACACCGGTGACAGCCATGGTAGATGAGCTCTTGGAATTTTATAATATATCTCCATTAAGTCCCATTACAGATCCGATTCTGCCAGAAAATGCTTTGCAATTAACCATCGGCGAAAATTTGGTGACACCGCTTACACCACACCCTTCGGTAACATACAAATCCACGGGCACCTGCACATATTTATGTAATATACAGCGTCAAATTGATTTTATTCCTTTAATGACGACGATTAAACGGTCCCAATCTAATTCGCCATCGCCCTGCGTAGGAACATTTGTTAATATCAAACGGGAGGCAAATACCACGCCTGCTCCCTCACCTTCACCCCCACCATCATCACAATCTGTACCTGCTGCAGAATCGCTTAATTTACAAACCCCGGCTGCAGCAGCTGAACATACAAGGCGTGGAGAATCGGAAGTAGGAGCTGCTCCCTCTTTGAACCATAATTTAAATACTATGCAACCAATGTTGAGTGCATTCAATCAGCTACCGGAAATGCAACCAGAAGTATTTTCGACCATTTGGCAAATGGCCGGCCAAATGTTTATGGGACTGTTTTATTCACCATCTAGCAGAAGCAATATGCGGCCGGCACATTTAAATATACACAACAACAACTCAATCGATCAGCAGCAATTTAACAATTGGTTATATACATTATATGAATCGATGCAACAACAACAACAGATACCTCAACAGCAACAAGCTTCAACGGGCGTAACACACTCGTCGGGAAACCAACAAGATTTGATTGGGCAAGGAACCCATTTTGACTGCAATTCCGACTCGAATGATATAACTAATACTGTATCACATCAAGAAGGTAAGTAAATATTACACTCGCGTTGTTACATTAACTAACAAAATTTCTACTTCAGAAGCAGCTCTCAATCACGAAGTCTACAACGGTAACAGTGCCCATTTATCAACAAACTTTATTGATAAACCGAATGACTTTGGAACGGACGAGAGCACTCAAACAGATAATAATTCCCGTACAACACAAAACTCAAGTTGGACAGAGCAAAAAAATCGCACGGATTGTGTATTTAAGGAGCCACTTGAAATTCCAAAGCGATCCGTAAAACAAGCACGAAACCGGAAAGCTTCCAGCGCAGAAATAACATATATGAAGAAAAATCAAGGGAAACAAATAAGTAAAAAGAGAAAACGGGAGAAACGGAATAAAATACAATTAAACACATCCATTCAGCCAACCGGTGACAGCGAGGAAGAAAAAGATATTAACGATGAGAATGGCCAGTCGGCCTTAGAATTAAGTAGCATTCCACAGAAGAATGAGCGGGACTTTGCTACTGCTGTGGAATTTTGTGCGAATTTATATAGTTTTAATGAGGATTCTTATAATCCACCTAATGATAATGAAGAGCGTGAAGAGGGCGGTTATGGCAAAATTGGCATATCCGATAATACAGCGAGTGCAGAGGGTGTGTCGTTGAACGCTTTGGAGAATGTTAAATGTGATAAAAATGCTAACGCTAAAAGCCGAGCAAATCAATGTAGTACGAACTCAAGCGAAGGCGAACCCAAACACCGTAAAGAGTTGGGGTTAATCCATAGCGGCGACATGAGTTCTATGCAGTTACCCCAAGATGCGCACACTTGTGGATATGAGAAATTAAAATCAACGTCCATTCTCAGCTCAGCAAAATTAAATATTACAGTGGAGTCCGCTGAAAGGGACTGCTTACAAACCACCGCGGCGAATCAAATTAATCATTGTGAGAGTTTACAAAACAACGAGTTTATAAATGAGCCGAAATCCAGTGGAAACCCGGTGAAACAAAACACTGGTGCTCTCAAAAACGTGTTCAGAAGTGTTTCAGAAGATGAAGACTCAAACGAGGATCTTGAAAACGCATCAGAAACCATGGAATCCCAAAAGGCGAAGGAAAGATTAAATCACAAAGACGAAGTGGAAGAAAGAAAAAATGTTTCAGATGCAGTAATGTCTACAACTCTTCTGAATCAAAGCGAAACGGAGCCTAAGAAGCAAAACAATAACCAAGATCCGCAAGTAGCTTACAATCTAGCACAAGAACATATACTTTCTGATCTTTCTCTAAGTGATTCGGACCAAGAGAAGAATGAAGAGGCCGAGGAAGTCAAAGCTGTGAAGGAATTTTATAACAATCCCTCTCATGAAAACCACGACGATGAATACGAAGAAGCCTATGAGCCGGCGCTTGTAATTGTTGAGGAAGAAATTACTGGTAATGAAACTAAAAAGGGAACTGACTCGTTATTTGACGGTCGCCAAACCAATTCTCCATCACCTTCAAAGATTTATTCATTAAATGGTAACGACGTTTCTGATAGTTCCCTGCTGTTGGACAATACACTGGTCGATGACTTACTATCCAATACCACGACACGAAAATTGTACAACAGCATATTGAAAGAAACGGCGAGCAGTGTTACCATTGAAACAGTTTCGGACTTGCCGTCGTCGCCCAAACAAGGACTTAAGCGCAAAAGTGAATTAAACGATATGACATTTTGTAAGCGTTCGGCAAGTTGGCGTGCCCAACAACAAAACCAAAATGACCATAATTTTATAAGTTTTGAGAAACGTGATGCGCTGAACGAAGAAATCGGAGATGCAAACGCCGCCACACTCGAGGATCCAAATTCACATTCGACTGAAGACCAAAAGCCTGGCATTAGTTTGCAGAAACGAGAGTCACACTCAGCTTATGCGTCTCCAATTGAACAAATTGATGTTGGAATAAGCGATACCGCGTGTACGTCAGCAAAAGAATCTTTGAACTTTGTTTGCTCCGAACCTAACAAAGATGCCGCTCAATCCCAGGCATTACGCGAAACAAATCGTATCGACTTTTCGGAATCACCTGCTTCACCGCCACAGCTTGACAGCAACTCAGCGCTTGACGGATTTGTTCGGGAACAGGCGCACTGTCCTGAAATTCCCTTGGAGCTGAATAGAGATTATTATCCCAATCAGCGTGGCACGATTTTACAACATTTAATAAAGAATTATTCCGCTGATATTTATAGCATAGTAATCGGTAAAAAGAAGAAGAAGAGAAGTGATGATAAAATTGCACTCGAGTTTGAAAACTTCCTAAACAACACACGTGATCGAGTTGATGTTGCCGCAGCCACGCTCGCATTTTCACTGCATGTAGATATTCCTGATACAGAAGTGATTGCCAATTTATTTATTGATCAGCTAATTAATGCGCCACGACCTGAATGCGAACTCAATTGTGAATTGGCGAGTGTACCACCAAAATACATTGGCACACATTTGCGCCTCGCTTCAATTGTGCTGCGTCATCTACAAAATAGACACCCAGAGATGGCTGGTGTGCTCTTGGCACGAATTGAGAATAAATTGTTTAACTATCAGAACATTGAAGGCGTTAAGTTAGAAGCCGCTTTGAATCTCACCCAACTCTATCTACTGGTATTGCCTATGCATAATGCAGAATATAATGCAGCACGTCTTTTCATTGCCAAATGTTTGTATTACTACAATGCAATAGCACCGCCAATGATTTACGAAGTGCTCTGTTGGTACCCAACCGCTCTGCCGAGCCGCGAAGAGACGAGCTATGATCGTTCGGATGCACTCATCACCGTCATACAGCATTTGCTCATGTGTACAACTTACAATATGGATTCCAAAGATTTGCGTCATCGCGAGCTTTTATCACTTTTACGTTTCGAATATCATTTTGAACCATTCAAACCGAAAGCCCTGGAGGTACTCACGAATTTGGTGGCGAAGCTCAAAGCCGCTGGCCAGCTGGCCAGCAATCTCAAATATGCATTCGCCATCTTCTGCAAACGACAACCCAAACTTGTGGATATTTTGTTGCAACAACAACTCTTACCACTAGCCGATGAATATTATAAGCTGGTGCAGCACACAAACGAGTTTGATGAGCGCATTTCCGCTTTACTTGAATGCATTTCGGCTGTGGTGAAGCCTTTGCCGCTCAATACTGATGTCTCGCTCTACCATTCGCTGTTTGAACGTTTCCTTTCGGCGGTGCAACGACCCGTGGTGCAGGAGGCAGCTGTATTGGCAATATTACGTTTGCAGCGTTTCGGTCAAAATCGTTGCTTCTACGCGCTGGCCAACTTTCGGCCTCATTACTCGCTTCAATTGCTCACGAGTAATGTTCTGAAAACTTTTATACATAAAAAGCCGCTAGTGTATTGGGAGAGCCTGCTAGCACAAGAACCCAAAAGCTAATTGCAGTGATTTATTCGATTGAAGTTGGATTTGTGGAAGAGAATAGAAGAATCGCAGCTTGAACCCATGGTGCTATTTCACGGCTAAAAGAGTATGCCACAAGGGAAGAAAGCTACCTCCTGTCATATACAAACTACATTTTTCTAAAAAAAATTTCGCACCAACATACATACATGCATCCATATATCAAAACTTTAACTGCTTAAGTAATAGTAAATATCGATCGGGTTAAACTCAACCGAAACTCAATATTTTTTTAGTAACCGACATACATACATGCATCCATATATCAAAACTTTAACTGCTTAAGTAATAGTAAATATCGATCGGATTAAACTCAATCGAAACCCAATATTTTTTTAGTAACCGACATACATGCCCAATTTGAAATTGTTGTTCGGTCGAACCATACAAATTAATAATATTAAGCTTTTAGTGAACTTGTAAATCTTTTTATGGCTAGTATTAATGTATTTATAATTTGCTTGTATGTACATATATATTTTTAATTAATTAGGTTTAAAAGAATGTAAAAAGGAAATTGTATGTAAAATTTAAAAAAATGTACATATGTAATTTTTCCATGAAAAATTATAATATGAAAAACTTTTGTACAAAAATTTGAAATGTTAAAAAAAAATATAAGTGGTAGTTTGTTAAACAAGAATTAAATAAATATTTCACAACTTTATTAAAAAATAACAAGACAAAAACTTTTTTAAAATTAGAATTGTTGCTGTTTTTGGAGCCCAAAAAAATTACATTATTGAACAAGGGGCGCGTCTAAGGTAATTCAGAAGTGGAATACAGTTTGCTGTTTAATAAATACATAGGGTATGTTCAGAAACGCGGCATGAAACGCAACATCGGCAGTAATTATTTTTTTGAGGATTGTGATGAGCGACGCTTCATGCAAAATTTACGTTTATGAACGCTCTGCTCGTACTACAAAATCAGGTTACGCTTCACACTGAGTTTCTGAACATAGCCAATGTCATAGCCTGTTACCTCATACTAGTGCTCTTGGAAAGAAAATCATAGGTTTGCTGCAATTACAGCTAAGCTTTGAGATCCTTGAGAGCGCAGCAGTAGAATAGGTAGCCCAAAAAAATGTTCACAGTAATACACCTTGGTTTTTTTTTTGTTTTTTTTTAATTAAATCAATAGCCAACATATTTGAAATATTTTATTTATGTATTTTATGTATACATATATAAGTATGTAGGTGTAGGTATATACACGTTTTCATATAATTGCACAATTTTTATTAGTAACAAAGTCATCTCGTAATATGTACCAAGTGAAAAAAAAAACTGACAAAAATAAGTTAACATTTTAACTTACATACATATGTACAGTTAGCGCTTGTTGTTACGTATGTTATGCGAATACCTTTAAAAAAAATTGTCAAAACATTGTTTCGTTTTTTGACGCTAACTGCACATATGGGGTATGTTCAGAAACGCAGCATGAAGCGCAACAGTGGCAGTAATTATTTTTTTGATGATTGTGATGAGCGACGCTTCATGCAAAATTTACGTTTATGAACGCTCTGCTTATACTACAAAACCAGGTTGCGCTTCAAACTGAGTTTCTGAACAAAGCCATGCTTACATACATATCATAGTAAATTTAAATATATATATATTTATGTATACATTCTCTGCGCCAATAAAAATATTTAGCATTTCTGAACAACTTTTTTCGGCAGAAAAAATGTTCAGTGTTCTTCTAGTAAATACCTAATTTTTTCCTTGGCGTAGCCACGATAAAATATATTTTTTTACAATTTGCATTTACAAACAACACAGATAAATTAAAGCTTATAAGGAAATGAACTAATGATGTCAATAACCGTTAACCAATGTTAAAATTGCATTAACATTCCTTTCTGTGGAAAAATCTTTTCAGATATTTTCGTTTTGCTACTACACCATTTCCAGGTGGATTTTAGAAAGCATCAACTGGATTTTAGAAGGAGTCAATTGGATTTTGGAAAATTTAAATTGTTTTTCCAATCAACTTTTCTAAAATCCATCTGGAAATGGTGTATTGAAATTAGAAAAAAGCGTCAGTGGAAAAGAAATGTATATGATTTTGTTATGTAAATAATATAAGCTATTTTAGCACGATTTTCTATATATATGTCTCTATATTTAAATTAATAGTCATTAGTAAGTAGTTATATGTATATTTATATCTGATACTCTTAACATGACTCATAAGCAAAAATATGTATAAAGCAGCTGATACTTTGCAGAGAACATGGTAACATGCACTTCTTAAGTCGCTACTCAGACCGTAGCAAAATTGCTTGCTCTTATAAATTGCTTCGCTTGGTCGTGTTATTATTTTAGATTTGCTTTTTGTCGCATTCCCCTCGTATACACACCAATTCGCTACCACCACAAGGGCGTTGCATAGATTTGCTCTATTTCTTGCTATAGAATTTTGTTCAGCTGAAATTGATTGGAATGAGTAGTAACCATTTTTTTTTATTTTTTTTTTGTATTAACCCACCAGTGAGCGGCGTTGATGTTCCTTTTCGAGTGCAACTTGCGTTTGCTGTGGTGAGAATTTCAAAACTGCTGATATGACCTTGACAAGGGTTTCGTTGTTGCCATTCGCAGATCCCGTCAAATACTGAAATCATTAATTATAAATAATACATATTCTTCTTTGTAGAATGTTCGTACTAAGGTATACGAAGCTCCGTAGAAAACTGATCCGTTTTTTTTTTTCTTTCAAAACATGTTTCATTTCTACCAAAATATGCTCTAGAAAACTTGAAACTCTTGATTTTGAAACTAGCGGTTGAAACCCAAAGTAAATTCAATCTCACCTGAAACATAATATTCCGTAAGTACTCGAATTCTGTATTCGCCGTTATCCCTTCGTTATGCTGCATTGAAACCTTTATAATTCCAAGAAAATTAATTAAATTGCCTATCAAAGCGGTATAAATGTATATACATATGTATGCACTCTTAACAAATACACTCACCAGTGTTTCATCTAATTGCCGCGACAATTTCGCATTTTGAAGTTTCAAACGTTCATTGGACTGCTCCAGTATCAAATAATTTTCACATTGCTGCTCCAGGAATAGATTTCGCTCCGACACATCGCGCACTTCATTCATGATTTCGTGCAACTTTGCCGCCAACTCAGCCTTTTCGTGTTGCAGTGTCTCTTCTTGATTTGAGCTTGCTTCAGTTGCGGACCGTGATACACCAGGTTTCTTGGTGGTTTCGTTGGTGTTTGCTGAATCGGGTGCACTTAATCGCTCCACCTCCAGCAGCCGCTCAGCCATATGCTTGGCATTGCTCTGCATATCTTCGATTTCTTGTTGCAACTCAGAAATCTTCGCGGTAGATTTGTATTTGAGGTCTTCCAACTCACTTTGCAGCGCTTCGTTAATGCGTCGTAAATGCTCAGCATCGTTACCTGCTACTGCAGCAGGCTTTTGTTCACTGTTTCCCGCAGTTGCTTGTGCCAATGCAACCTCTTGCAATTTGCTTCGTTCATCCAATTCAATGCGCAAGGCATCCAATTCCTCTTGGAGCTTTGCGTTTGCTTCAAGCTCTGCCATCACGTTTTGCAACTTCGCACGTAGTGTGGCTTCTTCTTGCACCTTAGCTGCCTTCTCTGTCATATACTGTGATTTCATCTCATCGAATTTTGCACTCAAATCATATAATTGCTGTTCAGTTTCAGTTAATTGATGCTGCTTTTGCAGTAAATCACTTTGTATAACATCATTTTGTTCTGTGATATATTTCGTATGCACCAACTGACGTTCCAATTCAGCGCGTTCGTTTGACAGCGTTTCACGGAGCTCTCTACACTCGCCCTGCGCTTCATCTATAACTTTTTGTTTACCTGCCAGTTGATTATCAAACTTGGCGGCGTTCTCACGCAACACATAAAGTTCGCACTGCAGTGACTTCAGTTTTTCTCGCAAATCTTGCGCGTCCTTCAGCTGATTATACGTTTCAGCACGCTGCGCTGCCAACTCTGCCTCTAATTGTTTCACATACTTGTTCAGGTATTCATTTTCGATTTGTATTTGCTCTAGGTTCGCAAGCTTCTCAGCGTCGACTTTCCAATTTGCAAGTTCTTGCTGAAATCTCTCATTGTCCTCTCTCAGCTGCTTCAATGCTGCTTCAAGACTTTGCACTTGCAATTCGTTTTTGTTTTGCAATTTTTCCATTTCTACTTGCATGGCATCATTTTTTTCGTGCAATCGCTCTATATCACTGTTGGCGGTGCTTAGTTTTGTTTCCAACTCGAGTATTTTCTGCGCCGCCGATTCAGTCGCCTTTGCTGCTCCAGCTCTTAACTTCGCTTCGTTGTCTTGTAGTTTTTGAAGTTCCATCTCCGCAATTTGTAATTTTTGCGCCATAGAACTTGCGCTCTCCAACTGCTCTTTTAATGATTCCACTTCTGAATTTTTATTTTCTATATCTTGATTTCTCTCTTGGGTTTCAGCCATTAACTTGTTTACTTCAATTTTTAGCGCCTCAATTTCTTCATCTTTTGCTCTTTTTTCTTGTATCAGCTCTTTTTCTTGATTTTTCTGCTCTTCCATTTCTCGACAGTTTTGCTGAGTTTGCTTCAGTTCCAAATTCAGTCGGTCTATCTCCTGGCATAAATTATGTATTTGTCCTTGCAACTGCTCATTTTCAATCTTTCTTTGCTGCGATTCAACTAAATTTGCTTCAATTTCATGCAGTTTCTTTTTGAGTTTCATATTCTCTTTGCTAGCCTTCTCTATGCTTACTTTAGTCATGTTCTCCTTTTCACTCAGCTCTCGCTCCAGTTCTTCAATGCGTCCTTTTTGATTACGCATTAGTGCTTGGAGCTTCTCTTCATCTGATTGTGCAGCTCTCAGCTCATTTAGTTCAGTGCTTAACGCTTTGTTCTCCCTTTCCAGACGTTCTTTTGCCTTTGCCAACTCCTTCAACTCGCCTTCACACGCTTCGGCATTCTTTTTTACCTCTGCACATCTTTCCTCTGCGTTTTGCAATTGTTCCACGGTTTCGCACAACCTCGTCTCCAGCACCAACTTCCGCTCTTGCATGTGATTCAGCTCCTCTTGTAAACACGCCAGCGCATCTTCTGCTTTTAAATGCTTCTTTTCCAACGCGTTATATTTATCCTGCAATGTGCGATGGTCGTGATCCATAAGCTCTTGTGCATTGTGCATACGCGAATTTTCATCGAGTACTTGTGACATTTTCTCATTCAATTTCTGCATGGCAATTTCTGTGGTATCCAATTTCGAGCGCAATTCATTTGCATTCGTCTCCTCCGACTTTCGTTGGCGTTCACATTCCGCTAACTGTTTTTCCAATCTATTTTGCTGCTCTTCCAGCAAACAATTACGCTCGGCCAACTGTGAGTTCTCTGTCTCGACATTCTGTAATTTGGCTTCCAATTGTTGCATTTTGTTTTCCGCTTCCTTTAATTGTTCACGCCAACGTTGACTGTCATCGCTTACACTTGGCGTCTCTTGCTGCATACTCTCAATCAATTTTTCTAATCTCAGTTTCTCCGCTTCCAACTCACCATGTGACTCCTTTACCGCGCGCATTTCATCTTGCATTTGCGAGATGTCCTGCAGTATATTTTGTACTTGCGCCTTTAATCTAGCCTTCTCGGCTTCACCTTGTTCTTCTCGGGCAAGTGCTTCATTTTGCAAATTACTAAGATGTTGCTCGTGTTTTACGAGCTCAGCTCGTAACATCTCAATTTCGTTATCTTGTTTTCGCATTCGGTTGTGTTGATTTTCAAATTGTTTCTTCTGTTTGGCCAATTTGTTTGCATGAGATTTGAATTCTTTATCTTTGCTCGCAAGTTGTTCTTTCAGATTTCTCTCTCTTTCGGCCATCTCCTCGTTTAACTTTTGCAGCTCAGCTTTCAACGTGAGAATCTTTTCGTTTTCAGTTTGCGCCGTTCGCTCATTAATTGAACCCCGTTCCAACTCCACCTGTTTTACTCTCTCTTTTTGTTCTTCACAATTAGCTCGTGATTGCTGCACTTCCCTCTGCAAGTCTTGCTCTCGCACTAACATATCATTCCAACGTTCCGCTTCTTCGTTTTTCTCTTTTTGCATCCGCTCCAATTCCTCTTTTTGTTGACGTACTTCTTCTTCCAATTTTTGCAGTTTTTGCTCACTTTCACTCAGCGCGGATATTAGATTATCGTTTTCGTTTTTCGTTCTATTCAATTCGTTGTCGATCTCCGCCAGAGATGTTTCATTTTGTTGGTAGCTCTGGATCATCTCATTTAGTTGCGTTATCTGCTGTTTCAGCTCCTCGCATTTCTGTTCACTGTCCTTGAGCGCCTTTGCTGATATTTCTTCATTCTCTTTAATCTTATAGCCCTTGGCTGCCTGTTTTTGCTTCATTTCCCTCAGCATGTGTTCGGTGGCTATAAGTTTGGCATCCGTTTCTTGTTTACCCACTTGTACGCTCTTAAATTTCTCACGCATTTCTTTCAATTCATCAGCGTGTGTACTGAGGTCGGCTACTTTCTTTGAAGCTTCTTGCAAACTATTTTGCATTGTTGCAATTTTCTCTTCAAGTTTTTTCACTTCACTCTCTTTGTTTTCCAACTCGGAGTGTATTGCTTGTTTTGTTTGTGCCAAAAGTAGTGCATTCTCTTCTTCTTGCTTCTGTAATTGCGCTATAGTTTGCTCGGCTTTTAACATATTCGCCGTTAATTCTTCGATTTTTCGCTGACGCTCTTCCAACTGCGCTTGCAGCTGTACTAGTTGGGGCTCACTATTTTCCACAGTAACTTGTTCGTTGTTATTAGAAATGTTTTTTTCAGTCGAATCTTGTGTCTGATTATTTACGTTTTCATTCAGATCTATAAGCGACTCGCCGCCAGTAACATGATCGGTCAAGGAGCGATTAGCTGATACATTGTCTGGGTTTTCGCCGAGAAGCTTTAGTTTGGTTTGGTAAGCTTGCATTTTACATTGCATATCATCCATTTCCACGCGTAGCGCTTCCTCCAGATGTGCCTTTGCTTGCTGTTCTAAGGAACATTGTTCGCGCAATTCGTTGATTCGTCGAATAGCCTTCTCTTGAGTCTCCACCAGTACGGACTAAAATTAAAAGATAATTAGAAATTGTTGAATTTACTGTATACAAATTATACTTTGTATGTAGTTAGAAATTATTTGTGAACATAATTTTTTAAGCTATGCATTAAAATCATACCCTCGCTTTGCTGCTGTCGCGTTCCAAATCCTTATACTTCTTTGCCAAATCTGTATATCGGCTACGGTATTTGTGATAACGATCCAATGACTTTTTGTAAGCATCAAACAATTGCTCTTTAGTAACTACATCTAATTTTGCCGTGGACGCAGTATCTTCGAATTCACTACAGTTCGACTCCAAATCGGATTGTAGATGATATAGCTGAAATATTCATTTATAATAAACAAGTGATAAAGCAAATGTTTCAATACCCACAGGAGGCGATTCGTAGGCTGGTAGCCGAAAGGATACATCACTAGCCACTGAAGAATTTGATAGTTTCCGCGTGCGCTGTATAGCCCCTCCAGCGCCAGCAGGTCCATTGTGGTGTAAGCGTGCCCCGACTGAATTAGGTGGCAGCTTCAAAGGCTTATATGGTGAATTTTGTGGTGTATCTGAGAATTATATATATTTTGGTTTTTAATAGATTTTATATTTTATTTAGAAATTAAAATACTTACCTTCCTCGGTGATACTAAAAAAATTCTCATTTGTTGTAGTTGTAGTAGTGGTAGATTCTGAGCCGCTGGGTGTTGTGCTTGCTGACGATGAGACGGCAGCCTAGAAGCAAATAAAATAAAAAAGTGTAGAGTAAATTATTAACAAACGGGCGAACAGTTAATACCCAATTGCGGGTTGTAAAAGCAGTCATAAGCAATTCTCCTCGTACAAACTGTTTTTGTTGGCTTAAATTTTTATTTATTTCTTTGTTCGCTAGGATTCCTAAGATCCTAGTCTTAATATTTAATTACAAAACGCTAGGCACCTTATTTTTTAACACGCTTTTATTAGCTTCACCTGTAGGTTTGTGTCATATAGGTACATCTTTCTTTTTTCAATTACCTACCGCAAATTGCTGAAATTTGGACGGCGATGCTTTGACTTCTTCTATTAATTTATTTTTCAAGTTGGCAAACATTTTCGTCTAAATTTCCCAAATTTTTTAACTTTTTATCGAAGTTTTACCACACTGCAAAGAACATCGAAACACCAAATTACTACGTGTAAGCAGATTAGCAAAAATATGTGAAAAAAGTTAAATATCAAATATAGCAACGTAGCAAATTGCTAAAAAATCAAGTATTCGGAATTTTGAAGACATAACAGAGAATACACAGGGGTTTGAAAACAAGGAACAGAGTGTCACGAATGATCACGTCAAAGGACGTTAATCACACTGGCTTGGATGAACCAACGAACCAATTTCATTTATTTGCAAGCTACTGGGAATTTTTCATTGAAACTTTCAGGAAATATTCTGTGGATGATAATTCATTCAACTATTATAAAATTATGACACTAGCTGAGTTTCCGTGGCAGTGATCCGGATCCGGATACGAATTTTGCAAGCAAATTCAACAACCATTTTGTGATCCTGATATTTATCTGGATCAAAAATATCTATACTAATATAATTTGGTTGTGAATAGGGGCATTTCAGTTATTACATCTGGGTCTGGGTTAAGATAAATATTTACTGAAACAATCCGGCTCATAATGAAAATTGGCTGCACTTGAAAAGAACTAAAAAGAAGAAGAAACATATACAACATATACCCAGCAGTAAAAATCTGAAATGAATCCTTTATGAATCACTGATGAAATTCATCATGAAGAGGCATCAGTGAATACTTTCATATAAAGGCTGCTGAATTTTTTCAAATAAATGGTTTGCTTTCCTCATGCCTATATGACTCCGTTCGGAGTCGGCATAAAACTGTCCAATGGTAGGAAAAACAAAAGGAGCACACCTCGAATTGGGAGAGAAGCTCGGCCATAAAACTCGTCAGAGTTATAATAGCTCAAAAACAATTCTTGTGTACGTTGAAAAGAGACAAATACTCCCTCAAAAACAATTTGATTGACTTTAAACTAAATGAAAATAACTATTTCAAAAATTATTTTTTTGGAAATTTGAATTTAAATTACTGAAATAAATTATGAAACTCAAATGGCGCGATAGCTATGTATTCCATGTTATAAGGAGAAGCCAGTGCGCAGTATAATTTTTCTTCAGGACTTCTTTTTTCCCCTTACGGCCAAAGTAGAAGCTTACAAGAGGCAAATTTGAAATTTGTATTTCCATATACTTTTTATTTTAAATATAATTTGTTTTATAGTTGTCAAATTGAAAAAATTGTCAGAAAAGCTGCCGAATGTCAAAAAACCTACCGAAATACAAGCTGGCTCGTGGGTTTATAACCGCCTAGATGATATTTCGTTTGGTTTTTTCAATATAGCTTGCACGCTTGCACCAACGCAAAACGATAGTGATGAATATTCAACAACGAATGATCAATGATCATTTAGCAGTGAAACAAATTTACTGCAGGGTATATGTATATATATGTATACATACACAAATGTCACTTTTCAATTCTGGCAAATCAAAAAAGCACTGTGCTGCCAAATCAGCACGGAAAAAACAAATCGAACAGGGCGGATCAGAAATTGAACCAGCAATTTATCTGGTTTAATCGAACTGAAATCTTTGTTGTTGGATTTACATGCAAAAATTTTTATCTGGGTTAGGATCACCGTATGTGAAACACGGCTAATACCAGAACATAGTGAAAATCACAACCAAACATATTTATCTAATGAGCCCAAACAAGTTCTCTGCTTTTGCTGATATAAATAAAGCAATTTTCACAATCTTCATAACTTCCACAATTTTTGCTATTTTCAAAAAAAAAATACAATTTTCAAAAATATGACTTGGTCAAGGTGATACTCGATCGGCAGACTTTTGGATCAGTTGATTCATTTGGGAAAACTTTTATGCACATGCATACATACATACATATGTATATACATGCATATGTACCTATTTTGGTAAATAATATGCCCGGTTGGTGTATAGGTAGGTACATGCATAATTAAATAAAAAATACGTAAAAAATTAAATATGTAAATAAAAAATAACTACATACACATGTATGTATGCATAACTTACATATATTGCGCGTAATCAATATATTGGTATGTACATATACATATTTTATTTCGCAACAAATATCTGTGCATACATATGTACAACCACGACTGTCCACCAAACCTTACAAAATATGTACAACAATACAATTTTTCATTCTTAAATCAAGCGAAATGTGACAACGTTGTCGTCGTGCAAAACGACATCAATTTCAATAATTTTCTAGTCCAACTAGACTTCAGCAAAATTCATTGGCAAGGTATAAAAGTGTGAGGGGACGAGCGACATACTGTTTTTTTATTTGTACAGCTCAACAAAAGCTGACAAAAGTCAAGCACACGCTATGTCACATTCGACGGTCGCGTCGATTTGCAGAAATTCATGACCGTGTCTACATACAAACATTCATACATTTGTATTCCCTTACATACCGACGAGCTCATACTCTGCTCGCCCCTCTACATTGCGCTGTTGTCCAAATGTTCACAGTACAAAATTTGGCAAAGCAGATTCTTTTCATAAATCACAGAAATTTCAAGTTCGGCTCGATTTCAAATCATGACGGGTAAGGCACTCAGCCATTCTAATCGCCCTTTGCAGCAAGTTCGACTGCTACAGCAGTACATGTAAATTAATAGCAATTGACAGGGCGCCCGCTAAAATTGCGGCCTATTCTCTGTGAACAGCGATTTCGTTGCCCAGAGTATGTTTTATTCTTGTTGTTGTTGGTTGTTCTCTCTGGTCAGCGAAATATGACAAACAAATCAAACCGCCGCTTGCTTACAGTGCGCAGGCCCGATTATTGCAAGTGGTCGCGCTTGTTGATATGAATGCGCACATAAGCAGGTGTCGAACCATTGCCATTGTGCGCGAGGTTCATCACTTTTGAATTACCCGCCTGTCCACCGACTTGATCTGAAAGCTATTTGGAGTTAAAATTTTACAAAATTGCTTCGTTTTGTGAAAAGTGAGGGACAACAGCGAAATGTAGCGGGGCAAGGAAACGCAGCACTTGTTGAGGTGTATGAACATTGTACAATAACAAAATCTCATAACGTTTGCCCCTTGTCACCTTGTCTCCTTCCCTATGAATTTATTTCAAGTCGAGTTGGACTAGAAAAAATTATTGAAATTGTCGTCGATTTGCGCGAAGACAATGTTGCCAGTTTTCTCTTGATTTTTTGTGATTGAGTTTATGAATGAAATTGTTATTGCTGTTTTTGATAATTTGGAGGACAGTAGGGTTTGCGTTTGGATAGCACATATGTCTGTATGTATGTATGTATATGTATATGGATGTACGCATGCTTTCAAGAGTTTGCGAATGGGATGTATGAGCACATGTGTACTTTTGCAAGTATGTATCTACATACCTACATACATATGCATATATTTAAACAAATATAGAGTATGTATGTACATAATATGAAATGCCGACGGCGGTTAGGATTTGGTATGTAATCCATGACTTCTGATGGTTGATGGTTGGTCATCAACAAATGGACAAGGAATTACATATTTTTATGGACAACATATTTTTATATGTTCAAAATTTCACAAATTTAATTACAATTGATAATTCGATAAAAACACTCACCAGTTTCATCTAATTGATGCTTTGTTGTATACACACCAACATCTTATTTTTAGTATAGAAAATGCTAGGGGTCGCGGGTTCGAGTCACACCAAAGTCATATTTAAAGTTTTTTTTTAAATTATTTTTTATCGTTTTTTTTAAATTCCTAAATTAAAATTCGATAGGAAAATTTTGAAAAAATTTAGTGGTTGTAAGAAATTGGTGCATCGATGGCATCGGTGTAATCTGGTGTAATGCATATAAAACAGAGAATGTGAGTTCTGTTCAAATTTTAGGATGGTGAATTACCTACCACCTCGTCCTCCTCACACTATTCGTAGTGGTTGGACCTTCTCTGGTTTTATAAGTTCTCTGGTTGAACGGATGCAAAAACCTACCAAAATTCAAATCGTCCTACCAACCTACCAAGAGGAATACAACCTACCAGTTTTGGTAGGAAAAGCCCAAAAGTGGCATCCCTGGTCACATCAGTGATGTGCAGCGATGCCGTTCCAAAATTTATGAGCGGAGTGAAAATTGACATATAGCGGAGTGTTTCGGAGTGACGGACGAAAGAGCGGAGTGAAATTGCGGAGGGATGTCAAAAATAAGGAAATCAACAAGAAATGTAAATATGGGAAAGCAAACGCAAAATTTTGTTTTCGAATTAAAGGACATATGTATTTATTAGAAATGAATTTAATTAAATTAAAATTGTGTTTTTATTCATAGCACATTTGTTTATAAACTTTTGTATACATAAATTAGTGCATGTTATGCATTAAATAAATGTCTTAGATATAAAAGTACAAGTATGTATATATAAGTAGGATAAGTTTTTTTTTTTAAATAAATTATGTATTTTGTGTTTTTGTAAAGACAATTCTGCCCTTTTATGACCATCAGAATTGCCATACCTTTCCAAATCAGAAATATTATTTCCCAACAATTTTACACAAATTTTACAGAAGCTTTTCTCATCTTTGTTTTCTAACCAACTAAATTTCATCTTCCATTTATCGATGAATTTTTGTTTGAACGGCTTTATTTTCACTGTCTTTGGTGTGAAAATCGCAGAAAACAGCGGCACTACAATTATTTACCATACATATGGTGTGAAAATAATTCATAGCAGCAGCACTACAATCACCCGAAACTATAGCAGCATCGAAGTCACCGTCTGTGGTGTGCAAATCATTCATAGCAGCAACACTACAATCATCGGAAACTATAGCAGAAATAGCAGCATCGAAGTCACTCGTACAGACGGCAGCAGCCACAGGATCCAAATCGTATACATAAGTATGGTCATTTGCAACAGCTACATCATAGGCCAATTTCTGTGTTGTAGCAGCAGGGGAATTTTATTCTTTGATAAAATAGCTGGAAAGAGAATATGAGGTTATGAAATATGGAAAAGTATCCTTTAGAAATATAACTTACCTGTCAATGTACCTTTTTTTGCATTTGGTCCAGGGCAAACTTTTCTGATGAAAACAAAAAAATGTAAAAACCAGCTAATGTGTTTTTATAAATTTTAACTCAGCTATTCATTTTAGAGCAATTGATTTGAAAAATTCCATGGAAGCGCGCACAAAACAAAGATCAGTGAAAAGTTGCCACTGCGGCAGACTTATAAGACGTAAACAATAACGCTGCCAGATTGTAATTTTATACATACAAAATTGAAAGTTGATTCCAAATTTCTGAATTTTCATACATGAAAAAGTGGGAGTGATTTAGTCCAAGAGGGAGTGGCGGAGTGAGGAGGTCAAAATCGGAGTGAAATCTTCCAATTGGAGTGACAGCGGCATGGCTGGTAATGTGTATAAATTTTAAGAAACAATGGCAACCCTGCGACCACGATTCGGCTGGAAAACGTTTGCACATTTTTTCTCCGTGTTTTTTAATAAAAATAATTAACAATTGTGATTATTTAATTTTAAAATTGTGTCCAGTATAAAATTTAACTAAGAGTTTACAAGGTGAGTGTATTTTTTGCTGTTTTTCCCCCCTATTTCGCGCATTAAACGCAATGAAAAATTGTATAGTCTGTAATAAGCAAAACGAATAGAGAACCGTTTCTTTTGTGTATCCAGTCGGCCGAGATTTTTTTCTCATACACCTTACTGCACTTTCAAATATTCACTTTGTTTTTGCAGACATCTGTGCTGCGTTTTTTTCAGTTCACACATAAAAAAGGCGTTGCAAAATGTCAATACCGCCTTATATGCTGCCGCCTAATGCATGGGCGGCACAAATTATGGCCCAGCAACATGCTCAGGCCTACGCGGCAGCAGCCCAGGCGCAGCACGCTCAAATGCATGCACACCAAATGGCCAATCAAATACAACAAATACCACCACCGGGGGCGCCTTTATCAGTACCGCTCACTAATGGCAATGTTGGAATGGGTGCTGGAGGGGCAGGTAGCGGCGGTGGAATAAGTCAAACTCAACTCGGTCAAATACCTACACCCCAACCAGACATTCTTACTGAGGAAAAAATAATGGAAAAGGCACAAAAATGGCAACAATTGCAATCGAAGCGATTTGCAGAGAAAAGAAAATTTGGTTTTGTAGATGCTCAGAAGGAAGATATGCCGCCGGAGCATATACGCAAAATCATAAGAGATCATGGTGATATGACATCACGTAAATATCGGCATGATAAACGTGTATATTTGGGTGCGCTCAAATATATGCCACATGCTGTGTTAAAATTGCTCGAGAATATGCCAATGCCATGGGAACAGATACGGGACGTTCAGGTGCTTTATCATATAACCGGTGCCATAACGTTTGTTAACGAGATTCCATGGGTTATTGAGCCAGTTTACATAGCACAATGGGGGTAAGTATCTAATAGATACTATCTAACTACCTACATACATATCTAAAAAAAATGTATCAACCGAAATTTAATTTCTGCTATGTTCCTTCCTATCAATCTCGCTGTCTATTACTTGGTATGAAGTCCCTCCAAACCAGAAGACAGATACTGTCACTGTCATTTGTCTTTAACATCATCTGTGGCTCCATTGATTGCCCTCCTCTACTTGCACGTATTCCATTTAATATCCCCGTCAGGCACCTTAGAAATCCACTCCCTTTCCATATTGCACATTTTAAATCGTTGTATGCTCAAAATGGTCCTGTTACTAGAGCCTTAATTGACTTTAATAAGCTATCCCAGTCTATTGAGATTGACTTCTCACTACCAAAGGGATTATTCATTTATTCACTTAACATGTTTCTTAAATAATATCTTACTATTTTCGACTGGGTCCTTTCTGGCCCAATGTGCCCTTTATGGCATGCTTGCCCCTTACTGGGTATACTCAATTATTTAATTATACTTTCTATATTTTATTAAGTACTCCCTACTGAGTTAAATTTGTATTCATTTCATTCATTTCTTTTAAATGCAACTATTGTTAATTCTGTTTACATTATTTTTGAAGTATAACAGATAATGCCATTATACCTTAGTTTATGTAGATACATATTTATATATTTGATTAGCCTTTAAGACTTACTTTTGTATATCCTGGCTATTAATAAATAAATACAAATACAAATACAAATATACATATGTATGTACCAGGGTTGTTAAGTAATGCATTCCTTTCGGAATTATAATTCCTCAGAATTGAGCCCAGAGGAATGCAATTCCTTTTTGCAATTCCGGGATGGGGAATTGAAATTTATTTCATAATTCCTTTTCCCAATTCCATGAATGAATTCCGATGGAATGCATTCCTTTCTAATTCCTTTGCAATTCCTTTCTATATATTCAAAAAAAAAAAACGAAAGAAACAATTTCAAACTTTATTAGTACACAAAAGGAAATGAAAAAACATTGTAATTTCATTTGAGGAATTTGAAAAGGAATTACAGTTCTGGAATGCAAAAAGGAATTGGAATTGAAATTTTATTTCACCATTCCGAAAAACGAATTAAGGGCTGCATTCCGAAAAGAATGCATTCCTTAACAACTGTTAAGGCGGATTCATCGTTAGAGTTCTGAACTAAAGTTGAATTTGAGTTAACTAATAAAAATAGTTCAGAACTTTTCGGAATTCCTCTCACACTCCGAAAACACAACAACAACCACATGGCAAAAAAGTTCTGAACTCGAACGATGAATCCGCCTTTATGTACATAAAACTGAAAAAATTTTTGAAACTAGGATTTCGAGAGAGTTTTTAAAGACTTGGTTTCCATTTTCATTTCAAAACTGCGATTATAAAAAAGGTTTATTGTTAAATTTCTTTACAATTCCAAATTCTAGCACAATGTGGATTATGATGCGTCGCGAAAAACGTGATCGTCGTCACTTTAAACGTATGCGTTTTCCACCCTTCGACGATGAAGAACCACCACTAGATTATGCCGATAACGTTTTAGACGTTGAACCTTTGGAGGCAATTCAAATTGATTTGGATCCCGAAGAAGATGGTGCTGTCTACAAATGGTTTTACGAGCACAGACCACTGGTGGGAACACCCTATGTCAATGGTTCAACATATCGCAAATGGAATTTAACTTTACCACAATTGGCTACATTGTATCGTCTGGCCAATCAATTACTCACTGATTTGGTTGATGACAATTTCTTTTACCTTTTCGATCCGAAGAGTTTCTTTACCGCAAAGGCGTTGAATATGGCTATACCAGGTGGTCCAAAATTTGAGCCACTTATTAAAGATCACAACGTTGGGTGAGTTAGATACCAGACTAGACTGTTGGTTGTTATAAAAAAAACATGTATTCTCGTTTCTTTCTGGCAATTAGCGACGAGGACTGGAATGAGTTCAATGACATAAACAAAGTTATTATACGGCAACCGATTCGCACAGAATATCGCATTGCCTTTCCATATCTCTACAATAATATGCCACATTTCGTACATCTATCTTGGTAAGTAGTTGTAGTATTTTGGAGTATAAGAATAAGCAAACAATTCAGAATTATATGTGCTTATTGTAGTTCCTGATTAACTGTCATTAGTTTTTATTACCTATAATAGATATGTACCAAATTTGTAAGAAAAACCAAAGCTAAAGAGCACGCCTCGAATTGGGAGAGAAGCTCGGCCATAAAACTCGCCAGAGTTATAAATGCGCCAGTATATGTATTATATTATTAAATGTGCATAGTTATAATACAATTACTTAAAAGTCTTAATTATGCTCGATTCTTATCCACTCTGAAACTCAGAAACTTGCAGTCATGATTTTTGACAATTCCAATTTGAGTGGTATAAAAAACAAAACTCATAAGAAATATACTACCAAAACAGCGACGAAATTTTTTTTTTTTTTTGAGGTACAACTTGTGTGCAAGCTGTAGACGAAAGCCCAATTTCTGCAACTGCTGAAAGTTGTATACAAACAAAAATAAGGAAAATAACAACGAAAATAAACATTTTAATTTTATTTCTATTTTTTTTTTCCTCTTTATTTCTTCCACAAGGTATCACACGCCTAATGTGGTGTATATTAAGACAGAGGACCCGGATTTGCCAGCTTTCTATTTTGATCCACTTATCAATCCCATTTCCCATCGTCATTCTAATGCTAAAGTCGTTGAACCCGACCTTGATGAGGATGAAGAGTTTGCGTTGCCCGACGATGTGCAACCCTTCTTACAAGACACTCCACTTTATACGGACAACACAGCGAATGGTATTGCATTGTTATGGGCACCACGTCCATTCAATTTGCGTTCAGGTCGTTCACGACGTGCCATTGATGTACCACTCGTAAAAAGTTGGTACAAAGAGCATTGTCCGCCTGGTCATCCGGTTAAAGTACGCGTTAGCTACCAAAAGCTGCTGAAATATTATGTGCTGAATGCACTTAAACATCGCAAGCCGAAACCTCAGAAGAAGAGGTTAGCCACATATAAAATAAGAGTTTTTTTAGTGTATGTTTTCTTTTTTTTTCATAATTTTATTAGGTACCTATTTCGTTCATTCAAAGCAACGAAATTTTTCCAAACCACCACATTGGATTGGGTAGAAGCTGGTTTGCAAGTTTGTCGGCAGGGCTACAATATGCTTAATTTATTGATTCATCGTAAAAATCTGAACTATCTGCATTTGGATTATAATTTCAATTTGAAACCGGTAAAAACATTGACCACAAAGGAACGCAAGAAATCGCGTTTCGGCAATGGTAAGCAGTCGTTTATATACACTTATTTTTCTTTAACATTAAGGGCCTTTTGGTTTTTGCAGCCTTCCATTTGTGCCGTGAAATTTTGCGCTTAACGAAATTAATTATTGATTCACATGTTCAATATCGTCTCAATAATGTGGACGCCTTTCAGCTAGCCGACGGACTGCAATACATATTTGCGCATGTCGGCCAGTTAACCGGCATGTATCGTTACAAGTACAAATTGATGCGACAGATACGTATGTGCAAGGATTTGAAACATCTTATCTATTATCGTTTCAACACGGTGAGTAGATTTTGTCGACTTCTTTTTTCTTATTATTTAAATTTATTATTTAAAGAGATTTTCCCCATTCACTCAACCAGCTGCACTAAAAAATTTTAATAGCAACGCTTTTCTTTCATATCTTATTTTTTAAACAGGGTCCAGTTGGTAAAGGTCCGGGATGTGGTTTTTGGGCGCCAGGTTGGCGTGTTTGGCTGTTCTTTATGCGCGGCATCACACCTTTGTTAGAACGCTGGTTAGGCAATTTGCTTTCACGTCAATTTGAGGGTCGCCACTCCAAGGGCGTTGCCAAGACCGTCACCAAACAACGTGTCGAATCACATTTCGATCTGGAATTGCGCGCATCTGTTATGCACGATATAGTTGACATGATGCCCGAAGGAATTAAACAAAACAAAGCGCGCTCCATATTACAACATTTGTCGGAGGCATGGCGTTGTTGGAAAGCGAATATACCATGGAAGGTACCCGGCCTACCCATACCCATCGAAAATATGATTCTACGTTATGTGAAGATGAAGGCCGATTGGTGGACAAATACGGCACATTATAATCGCGAACGTATACGTCGTGGCGCTACAGTTGATAAGACTGTGTGCAAGAAGAATTTGGGCCGACTGACACGTCTCTATTTAAAATCCGAACAGGAGCGTCAGCATAATTATCTGAAAGATGGTCCTTACATTTCACCCGAAGAGGCCGTCGCTATATATACGACCACAGTGCATTGGTTAGAATCGCGGCGCTTTGGACCGATACCGTTTCCGCCGCTCTCCTACAAACACGACACCAAACTATTGATTTTGGCATTGGAACGTTTGAAGGAGGCCTACAGCGTTAAGTCGCGTTTAAATCAGAGTCAGCGTGAGGAATTGGGTCTGATCGAACAGGCCTATGATAATCCTCATGAAGCGTTATCTCGTATCAAACGCCACTTGCTGACGCAGCGTGCATTTAAGGAGGTGCCACGGAATAAATATATATTGTTATTTTTGTTGTACTTTTATTGATTTTAATATTAACTTTGTTAGGTTGGTATTGAATTTATGGACTTGTATAGCCATTTGATACCAGTGTACGATGTTGAACCATTAGAGAAAATAACCGATGCTTATTTGGATCAATATTTATGGTATGAGGCGGACAAACGTCGACTATTTCCGCCATGGATTAAGCCAAGCGATACTGAACCGCCGCCATTGTTGGCCTATAAATGGTGTCAAGGTAGGTTGTGTGCGCCCCACTTTGTGTAATGCGTAGTGAATCAGTATACCCAAAGGGATTTCTTATTTGTCAAATGAAAGAAAAAATGGCAGCAAATACATGCTTTCCACTTGATTTTGCTTCGTGTTACTATGAAACTCGCAATACATGCAGTGGCACATTAAGTGGAGCAGGGTATTTCACCAACATTTGTCATTATAAGAAAACTCAAAATTCAAAAGCAGACATTCATTTGGTTCACGGCATTACCTTGTTATATGTGGAACGTACATATGTTTGTATGCGAGTGGAAAGTGCATTCATTATGTATTCAAAAAGACGAGAACGCTTGCGCGCGTGTGATTTGTAGCAAAGTGATTTGCATTTGAAATCCCCTTGTTGCAAACCTCACGCATGCGCGTTACTCCAGATCAACCTTTTGGTTTCAGCGACTTACAGCGCCTCATTGTAAGTGGTAGCATTGAAAATTCAAATAATATTTCAAATATGTAGCTCGACATTCAATTGAAATTTCTTTTTCATTGTCAAGGCATCAACAATCTACAGGACGTGTGGGATGTAGGCGAGGGTGAATGCAATGTCTTGATGGAGTCACGTTTTGAGAAACTCTACGAAAAAATCGATTTAACTCTGCTGAATCGTTTGCTCCGCCTCATTGTCGATCACAATATCGCCGATTATATGACAGCCAAGAATAATGTCGTCATCAATTACAAAGACATGAATCACACCAACAGTTATGGCATTATACGCGGTCTGCAATTTTCCTCGTTCATAACGCAGTACTACGGTTTGGTGTTGGATTTGTTGGTGCTTGGCTTGCATCGTGCCAGCGAGATGGCCGGCCCACCCCAAATGCCAAACGATTTTCTAACCTTTCAGGATACACCCACGGAAATTGCGCATCCAATACGTTTGTATTGCCGTTATGTAGACCGCATACATTTGTTCTTCCGTTTTACGGCTGAGGAAGCGCGTGATTTGATACAACGTTATCTAACGGAACATCCAGATCCGAATAATGAAAATATTGTTGGCTACAATAACAAAAAGTGTTGGCCGCGGGATGCGCGTATGCGTTTAATGAAACACGATGTGAATTTGTGAGCGCATTTGTATTTATTAAAAATGTTTTGAGTTAAAATGTTTAACTTTCCTTTCGCTTTTAATTGAATTTAGGGGTCGTGCGGTATTTTGGGACATTAAAAATCGTTTACCACGCTCAGTAACGACCATCAACTGGGAGAATACTTTTGTGTCAGTTTATTCAAAAGACAACCCAAATCTTTTATTCAATATGTGCGGCTTCGAATGCAGAATTTTACCCAAGGTAACAAAGTTTAGATTTTGTATTTTTACCATATATGTATGTATAATTAACGTACGTATTTTTAATACTTTTTAGTGTCGTACGCAATCTGAAGAGTTTACACATCGCGACGGTGTGTGGAATTTGCAAAACGAGGTGACAAAGGAGCGCACGGCACAATGTTTCCTGCGCGTCGATGACGAGTCTTTGGGCCGCTTTCATAATCGTGTCCGTCAGATATTGATGGCTTCCGGTTCAACGACATTTACGAAGGTAATCGCAGTTAAGCCTGAGATAAAATGCTAAATATTTACCTCCGTTTTTTTCTGCCCTTTAACAAATCACAGATTGTTAATAAATGGAATACAGCGCTTATTGGCTTAATGACCTATTTCCGCGAAGCCGTAGTCAATACCCAAGAACTGCTGGACTTGCTGGTTAAATGCGAAAACAAAATACAGACGCGTATCAAAATTGGTTTGAATTCCAAAATGCCTTCGCGTTTTCCGCCGGTGGTATTCTATACGCCAAAGGAATTGGGTGGCTTGGGTATGCTGAGTATGGGCCATGTGCTGATACCGCAGTCAGATTTGCGTTGGTCCAAACAAACTGATGTCGGCATAACACATTTCCGTTCAGGTATGCACCAAATTTTTTAATTATTATCATTATTTCGTTTGTTTTGCAAAGAGTACTAAAAACAATGTTTACTTACTCCTCCTACATCGTAAGGTATGTCACATGATGAGGATCAATTGATTCCCAATTTGTATCGCTACATTCAACCATGGGAAAGTGAATTTATTGATTCGCAACGCGTATGGGCCGAATATGCCTTGAAACGTCAAGAGGCAAATGCACAAAATCGCCGTTTAACTTTAGAAGATCTCGAAGATAGTTGGGACCGTGGTATACCGCGTATAAATACACTCTTCCAGAAGGATCGTCACACACTTGCCTACGACAAAGGCTGGCGTATACGTACCGAATTCAAACAGTACCAAGTGTTGAAGCAAAATCCATTCTGGTGGACACATCAGCGTCATGATGGTAAATTATGGAATCTGAACAATTATCGTACCGATATGATACAGGCGTTGGGCGGCGTGGAAGGTATCCTAGAACATACGCTTTTCAAGGGCACCTACTTCCCCACATGGGAGGGTCTTTTCTGGGAAAAAGCGTCTGGTTTTGAAGAGTCCATGAAATATAAGAAATTGACAAATGCGCAACGTTCTGGTTTAAATCAAATTCCCAATCGTCGTTTTACGCTGTGGTGGTCGCCAACAATTAATCGTGCCAACGTCTATGTGGGTTTCCAGGTGCAACTCGATCTGACGGGCATATTCATGCACGGCAAGATACCCACACTCAAAATTTCACTTATTCAAATCTTTCGCGCCCATTTGTGGCAAAAAATACACGAATCGATTGTTATGGATTTGTGTCAAGTATTCGATCAGGAGTTGGATGCACTCGAAATCGAAACGGTTCAAAAGGAGACCATACATCCGCGTAAATCATATAAAATGAACTCGTCTTGCGCTGATATTTTGCTATTCCCCGCTTATAAATGGAACGTATCGCGCCCGTCTTTACTTGCCGACACGAAAGACACAATGGACAATACAACAACACAAAAGTATTGGTTGGATATACAATTGCGTTGGGGAGATTACGATTCTCATGATGTTGAACGTTATGCGCGTGCGAAATTCCTCGATTACACCACCGATAACATGTCCATTTATCCCTCGCCCACCGGTGTGCTTATTGCCATCGATTTGGCATACAATTTGCACTCGGCCTATGGCAATTGGTTCCCAGGCTGTAAAACGCTAATACAACAGGCGATGGCGAAAATTATGAAAGCCAATCCGGCCTTGTATGTTCTGCGCGAACGAATACGCAAGGCGCTGCAGCTCTACTCATCCGAGCCAACTGAACCGTATTTGAGTTCACAAAATTATGGTGAATTGTTCTCGAATCAGATTATTTGGTTTGTGGACGACACGAATGTGTATCGTGTAACCATACATAAAACCTTCGAAGGTAATTTAACTACGAAGCCGATTAATGGTGCAATTTTCATTTTCAATCCACGTACCGGTCAATTGTTTTTGAAAATTATTCATACCTCGGTGTGGGCGGGACAAAAACGTTTGGGTCAGCTGGCTAAATGGAAGACGGCCGAAGAAGTGGCAGCCTTAATTCGTTCCCTGCCCGTAGAAGAACAGCCCAAACAAATTATTGTGACACGTAAGGGTATGTTGGATCCATTGGAAGTGCATTTGTTAGATTTTCCGAATATTGTGATCAAAGGTTCTGAACTGCAACTGCCATTCCAGGTGAGTCGAAAATAATAAAATAGAAAAACAAAATACAAACTCATGCTGCATAATCCTATTAACCGTTTCGCTTTCCCCTTCAAGGCTTGCCTCAAAGTCGAGAAATTCGGTGATTTAATTTTGAAAGCCACCGAACCACAAATGGTGCTCTTCAATCTCTACGATGATTGGCTTAAGACCATCTCTTCATACACCGCATTCAGTCGTTTGATTTTAATTTTGCGTGCACTTCACGTTAACACCGAACGTACAAAGATCATATTGAAGCCGGATAAGACGACAATAACCGAAGCGCATCACATTTGGCCAACTCTAACCGACGAGGAGTGGATTAAGGTTGAAGTGCAGCTTAAAGACTTAATTTTAGCAGATTATGGTAAAAAGAATAATGTTAACGTGGCCTCGCTAACACAATCGGAAATTCGTGACATCATTTTGGGTATGGAAATTAGTGCACCGTCGGCGCAACGCCAACAAATCGCTGAAATTGAAAAGCAAACAAAGGAACAAAATCAATTGACGGCAACAACGACGCGTACAACAAACAAACATGGTGATGAAATTATCACATCAACCACATCGAACTACGAAACGCAAACGTTCAGTTCGAAAACCGAATGGCGGGTGCGTGCGATATCGGCGACTAATTTGCATTTGCGTACAAATCACATATATGTCAGTTCAGACGATATCAAAGAGACTGGCTACACGTATATCCTGCCGAAAAACATACTAAAGAAATTTGTTACAATATCCGATTTACGTGCACAAATTGCCGGTTATTTGTATGGCGTCAGTCCACCGGATAATCCACAGGTATGTGGTTCAGAAATGAACAACGCAAGCGAGTACAAATTTTCAACTGGTAACGTTTTTTAATATACTGCATTTTCGTTCTTGCTTTTTAGGTGAAGGAAATTCGCTGCATTGTTATGCCACCACAATGGGGCACACATCAGACCATCAATTTACCAAACACTTTGCCAACGCATCAGTACCTAAAGGATATGGAACCACTCGGCTGGATACACACACAGCCGAATGAATTGCCACAACTGTCACCGCAAGATATCACCACACATGCAAAGATCATGCAGGAAAATCCCACTTGGGATGGTGAGAAGACCATTGTCATCACATGCTCATTTACGCCCGGTTCATGTTCCTTGACCGCATACAAATTGACACCATCCGGTTTCGAATGGGGTTCCAAAAACACAGACAAAGGCAATAATCCCAAAGGTTATTTACCCTCACACTATGAACGTGTTCAAATGTTGCTATCGAATAAATTTCTTGGATTCTTTATGGTACCGGCACAGGGTAGTTGGAATTATAATTTCATGGGGGTGCGTCACGATGCAAATATGAAATATGAGTTACAGTTATCGAATCCCAAGGAATTCTATCATGAAATACATCGGCCGTCGCACTTTTTACTCTTCGCCAATTTGGAGGATGCAGGCGATGGTTCGGGCGCAGATCGTGAGGATGTATTTGCGTAAATTGATAGCATAGGTGTACATACATATACATATATAAAATGACCTCAATAGGACTACATACATATGTATGTTTAAACTAAATTTTATTAAAATTGTTAATTCGCAACATTTCTATGTATTCGTACGTTTACTGACAAAAATCCACGAAACAACTTGCATAAAAATTGGCCTTGTATTTGAAGCGCTTTACGAAATTTGTAATTTGCTCGGTGGTAGTTTGTGTGTATTTAATTATAAGATTATAATATAGTTTTTTAGAATGAAATGGAAAAGCTCTTTGATTTGTTATACTATATATGAAATAGGTGTGACAAATAAATGAATGAAAAATTTACAAGAGTTTGTTTCTTAATAATCCAAATCCATGAGGTTATAACCCATCGCTTTCCAACTGAAATTTCAATCCGGAAATCACAGAAGTAAATGCACTTCAATTTTTTTCAGTGTATAAAAAGTATGTTAGTATAATCAATAAATAAGGTATGTGCAGAAACGCAGCATGAAACGCAACAGCGGCAGTACATATTTTTTGATGATTGTGATGAGCGACGCTGAATGAAAAATTTACGTTTATGAATGCTCTGCTTGTATGTACAACAAAAGCAGGTTGCGCTTCTAACTGAGTTTCTGAACAAAGCCATACACTGAACATTCAAATGGTGGCATGTACATACATATCTACAATGTACACAATATCAGTAAATATGTAGGTATGTACATATGTATACATATTGCAAATTTCTTTATTTCTCTGTTTATAAATTACAAAATCGCTTTAAAAAAAAAAAATATTTACAATACATACTAGTGCAAAAATATTTATTAAACTGTTTGTAAAATATGTATATACATACGTACATTCATACATAGGTATGTTTGTAATCAAAGTGGGATTTTGTTTGTTTATTTGATTAATGTTACATAATTTAGGTACGCGGTGTATGTATGTAAACCATGTTCGCTTTCCCTAAAAATGTTATTGCCTTCCAGTTTTTGTTTTGATCTACGTATACATATTTGCTGTAGCAAATTTTTTCTTCGATTATATTATAGTGGGTGTTGCTGCAGGTGAATGTTTTTGTTACTGTTTTTTGCATGCCAAAGCTTGATAGAGCAAGTTCAAGTGGTTATGTGTGTATAATTGTATGTACACATACATAGGTTGTTATGGATGTGTTTACTAAGAACATTTCCATAGCAAAATTGCTAGATTCCCTCCAAAGAAGAGATATAAAATATTTTTCGTTTCATATGAGACTTCAAATCCGAAGCCCTCACCCACCACCACATGCCAATAGATGCCGAATTTTTTATCCATTGTTTCTTTAATAACGCGTGCAGCTTGCTATTTTTTTAAATAGAAATAAGAAAAAAATAAATATAAATAAATATCAATAACAATTAAAAATGAGGGCACACCGTTACAAAGATTTTAAGTATAATTCATAAACTACAGTTTTGTCAACTAACAACACCGTTTGTCTAGGTATATTATTTTAGAAAATACATACATCATACTGCCTTAAGTATCTGCTATTTTTTTAATGTAAAATTCATTGGCCTCAAACTCGCCTAAAATTACATCTTATATATTAAATATCCCAATATTCATTATATTTGATATGAGTAGGTACCTAGTCTACTTTCAAAGGTGCTTATTTGAATTTTTCATATTAAGCCACAAATTAGAAAAAACTGAAGGTGGACTACTCATATAATCTTTAGCAAAACTTTCTTTGATTCCGTATGTATTATCTTTTGATTACAATGGGTCACAAAATCAAAATTTTTTTCTGTACTCAGGACGTCACTAACTTATCCATATATAAAATCGGTCGCTGATTCCGAAAAAATTAAAAGAAAAAACTTTTGTTTTAAAGATTTTCCCTGACAAAATCAATTTTTTCTTCAATTTTTCATAAAAAATTAAAAAAAAAATTCAATTTTTCATACAAAATTCACATAAAAAGTAATTACCAATTTAGTAAATGTAATTGACTATGGTTATGCGATTATTAAAACTAGGAAAGCCCGCTACTGTCGGAAATCGACAGTTTTCTAGTAGTTTAGCTATTCCAGAACGCAAAAATATTTTTAACTTTACGATATTTTTTATTCAAATTTATCTTTTTCATTAATTACAATTTTTCATACCAAATTCCTAGTGTGCAAGGTACTCTTTTTTATCTTAGTTTGGATGGCACTGGGTTTTTAGTTTTTTGTTTTTAGTTTGGACCCAGACAATTTATTACAAATGGTGCTTCTGATTGTACAGAAACCGGTAAAGCGTATGCAATACCTGCGCCTAAAAGCAGGCAACAAAAAATATGGAAATTATTGTGTTTTGCAATAACAATAACATAGGAATTTCCTGCAACAACAACAATTACACAGAAATTTTCCAACGGCGATTGCGCACGTATTTTCCAACCGATTTTAATGAAAATCAAAATGGACCTATTCTCGGTAATTTCCTTTCTAATGATGGTCTAACTTTTCAAATCGGTTCAGTAGAATCGCCAAAAGGTCGCGGACAATATTCATGTTAGCGTATTAATATATAGAATATAGAATATAGATATAGACGAACACCGGTATTCATAAAAAATAAAATACATTTTAATAATTATATAAAGTGACATTTTCATACAAATTTTCAATTTCAACAGCTTAATAAATCTATTTTATTTTTTATGAATAAGGGGGATAGATTAGAAAAATATGTACCCACATACATATCGTCCCTGCGAATAAAAAAACAGTTATGTATTTTTCAGTAACTTTGCAGGAGAGCAAAAAAACTGATTTCTGGCGTCCATTGGCAAAATTTAGCAAACTTGTAATTCAGAAAGGTTGGTAATATATCATTGTTATTGATTTTTGAAAAAAATAAATCACTTTTTCTACCCATTACGACGTGATGAATGCACATAGCTGCTTTTATACACCACTTTTTTTGTAAAAACGTATGCAATATATACACAATACAACGCTAGGCATAGTTTGTATGTGAAAAAGTTGAGTATCGAACTAATTAACTAACAGTTGCCATTTTGCATGTAAGCGCATACCCTTTTCTCAGAATATTTATAGTACTACACGCGCATACTTTATTTGATAACTTCTAAACCAAGCCAGATATGAGAAAAACTGCAAACACAGAAATGTGGACAATGATGCAATAAAAAAATTTCCTAAAAATTCACATAACTGTTTTTTTATTCGCTGGGACGATATATTGATCTAAGCAAAAAATGGCTGCGCTTGTGTTGATAGCTCTGTTAACGTTGAGCACCACTGGCACATGTGTCCTGCTGGTCTACCAAGGTCTCAGCCATCAACTGAAACCATATAAATAGTACTCCTATATTCGTAATACCTACGAGTTCCATCAGCCAACATTACAGTACAGACATATAAAAAAAGAAAGAGAAAACCGAGCAATCAAATTTGAAAAATGACATATGAATTCAAAATAAACCGCAGTGACGGCACATAAAAAAAAATTATAGGGAATTCACATTTTTATTATTTGATTCTCGTATTAAAAAATTAAAAAATTAAAAAATGTCGAAGCGGTGCTATATTTGTGATAATAAAAGTGATAAAATAAATAAAATAGCTTTACATACGTATTTCGTTTTGAGTGCATTATTGGTTATATAAATATATATATACATATGTAAATAGATTTCCAAAAGACGAAAGCATTTGCAAACAATGGATGCATGCGTGCGGTCTGATGCCTGACGACGTTGTTAAAAACATTCGAATCTGCAGCAACCATTTCCAAAAAAGCGATTACACTGGGAATCGCCTGTACGTATCAATGCCTGAAAGATACTGCAGTAGTCCGGGACTAAAAAGAATTTTTTAATCCCAAGCTCCGGACAAAACACTGCAGCTCCCACCCGTCCAACTTTTATCCGCCTGTAAATATGTGGAACATATAGCGATTGGTTCGTAGTCCTTTCTTCCATCCGTCTTGTTATATTATTACCTGTGGTCCCCTGTTGAGGTCGGTTTGGAGAGTAACGTAGTCTGAACTTTGGTCCTCATATGTTGCTGTGTCCAAAAGTTCGTTGTCTAAATTGTCCTGTTATTCAGTTTAGAAATTCGCAGTACTCACCGTGTTGGCGGAATTCGAACGTATGTACATACTTTACAAACATAACCCTCAAACGGCAGAATTCGACTTTTTGATATAATGCCCAAGGATCGGACCACAGGATTTTAACATTAAACGCTTTCCGCCCCGATTCATAAAAATATGAGTGCATAGAAAATAGATTTTTCTAGAACATTTCCACTAATTTTCATAACCAAATTCACAAAAGTTTGCATCTTAAAATAAATGTGGCAAATTTCTTATATTAATTATAAACAAATTCAAAAACTAAAATCAAAGGGGTATAAGTCCCCTAGAACACAATGATGCTTTTCAATTTTTTTTTTTCAAACGCCTCTGAACTCAATTGAATGGATTTGTCACACATATTCCCAGATGACATTAAATGTAATTGAGGCGCATGCGCAGAACTGCCAGTTGCACAAAATTTTTGGATGAATTCATACACATTGCACAGATAGAATACTATCAATATAGAAGTACTATATATATGACTGAAACTTACCTCATAATTGCTCGAATATTTCTCACAAGCGGTTATGCTCATTTCGATAGCTTCCGTGCGCATTTCTTCGTTCATATCGGAATGCTAAAAAAAACAATTGCAAAACTTTTTAATTATGTATTTATGTTTATATGTCGATATGTGGTTGAATTATCTCCTTTTGTTTTTAATATTTTTAAAATTTAAGATTCTTCTAAACCATTTGACAATTCGATTCAATTCCATTCAATTCATACCTTGACAAGCGGGTAAGTGTGTACGATTTTCTTTTCCGCCTCCTTTTCTGTATTTCCGCCCTCATCAGCCATCCTTGCAAACAAACAAATATGTATATATTTTCCTGTGTAAACAAGCGTATAAAATTTCCAAAAACAAATGCAAAGGCGATTTCAACTAAACAAATCGTTAATAAAGCTTGCTTTCTATATTTTTTATTTTTGTAAACAATTTGAAACCACATAAAACTTTTAACAGTGAAATTCAAATTCAAAACTCTTTTTATGTATGAAATCATTTAAAAAAGAATCACACGAGTTCCCATCTGCGCCTAATTGTATGCCTTCAAGTCATTAAGCCGACTGTCTACTTGGATGCTTTCATTTGGGATTTACTTATTGGCTTCCCTTCGGTACTCATTGGTAGTAGGCAAAACTCCGCTCTCTATTTCATTCATTGCTATTGTTATTGCTTTTATATTAGACTCCATTTGCTCATTTGTTTGGTCTAATTCCATGCAAATAAACGAAAAAGCTTGCAGAAACGGGAACACATTAAGACAATACAGAAATGTACATATTATGTACATACGTACATAAATTTATTTTCTTAAAACACGTTCGTCTCGCGTGGAATTAACCGTATGCAATTTTTTGCGCATGCCCTAGGACTGGCGGCAGTCATGCCGCAAATAATCTAGACATGCATTGCAAATACATACTACTTGTCATATGAAGTGGTGCTGTTGTTGGCAGTTATATGTATCATATAAGACCTTTATACATACATACATATATATGTAAATTCATAAATATATTTAAATCCCAATAAACACAACGGATTCGCCTCGAATTCGAGTCGAATTCGCTTCTCTGATTATATTATCGCGGCGATAGTTCGCGACGATAGATCGGCGAATCCGAATTCCCAGGCGAGTCACCACTCATTAGCGATTCGCGCATTTTTATATTCTCGGATCGTTGGCGATTCGAGATTTATGCCCATTGGCGAATACATTCTAGAAAATCTTATTTTGCGAATCCACCTCGAATTCGCCACGATATCATCTGAGCTTTTCAATCTCTTGAGTAGAGTTTTAAATGGTAAATTAAAGCCCAACAGGGAATTTCTTCGTGTAAAGCAAGATTTAATAAAATTAATAAATGCTATTGCGATAATTGATTTTTCTCGAGTCCATCTCGAACTCGATACGAGTCCGAAAAATTACATTCACCTCCGCGAATTCTTCTCGAATTCGCCACGATATCATCCTCGCTTTTGTGTTTATTGGGATGTAACAAACTAAACAGCAAGCAACCCCCTCTTCCCCACAAAGAACGCAACTTGCAGAAAACCTCTTCATATTTAAGGGAGGAAGCGTAAGCGTAGTAAGTTGAGGTTTGCGAAATCATAGTGAAAACGCAGAAACAAAAACAAACAAGTAAGGAAGCGAAAGTTCGAGTGGAATCGAGAATTAAATACTCAGCTAACTTTAATTTCTGTGTGGTGTGTTCTTATTAGATCTCTTTATAATACCCTTATATAAAAGTCGGCGTGGTCGTGAACCGATTTGGAAAATGTTCCATTGACATATGTACATATGTATGTACATATCTGCTACGGTTTCTGAGTAATGACTTTTAAGAAATGTGTCCTTCAATAAGTGGGCGTGGTACAGCTCATATTCGAAAATTTCAATTTATTTCTTTACAGCGGCATGAGATCATTGCATGGATGAAATATCATCGCTCGGGCTATGGGTATGTTCAGAAACGCAGCATGAAACGCAACAGTGGCAGTAATTATTTTTTTGATTGTGATGAGCGACGCTTCATGCTAAATTTACGTTTATGAACGCTCTGTTTGTACTACAAATTCAGGTTGCGCTTCAAATTGAGTTTCTGAACAAAGCCTATATTAGCAGTGGCGTAGCTAGAGAATTTTTCGGGGGGGGTCACAGCCAATGTAAAAAATTTACCAAAATTAAAATTACCAAAAAAAAATTTTTTTACAAATGATAAAAATCGCTAGCTTAGAATGCAAATTGTGTAAGTCCTTTTTTAAAACTTTGTAGGAGAGACAAAAAACAAAAAAGAAAAAAAAAAATCGAAATGAAAAAAAATTTCTGTTCATATAAATATTTTAGACTTACACAATTTTTTTCGCTTTTCGGACTTACACAATTTGCGTATCACTGAATAACAACGAGTAGAAATATGACAAGTATCTCAGACTTGTTTAGCGCGGTGCGTATTTGATTTTTCTAGCGTTCTACATAAAAATACACTTTTTCATAAAAGTGGACTTACACAGTTTGCACTCTAGGCTAGCGAAATGTAATTTTTTCAGACAATAATTTAACATTTTAGTATACAAATATCGCTTATAATACATATATCAAACTCTTAAGGCCCTTGGCCACTTAAAATCTGGAATGTTAAGAAGAGTACACATATGTGTGAGTGTCGGGTGATTGACGCAAATATCTAAAAGATTTGATTCTCATCAACGCGAGCCCGAACAAGAACGTGTAGCACGACGACTGCCGATTGCACTAACACACACAAAAAAACACACATACACACTGCTTGACATGCCAGATTGTGAGTTGCCAAGGGCCTTTAAAATTGAATTTTGTAAAATTGTTACAATTACAGAAAAAAAACATACCCACATATTGGAAATAGAATGGGGAACAATAATACATCGCTTTTTCCCGACCCCATACTCTGCACTTGCCCCAGATGGTCGCAACTTAGCATATCTGAAGTTAATTTTTTTGTTTTTTTCTTACATATTTTTATGTGCTAGTTTCAACTTGAATATTTATTATTTAAAGCATTTCATTTAAGTAATCGTGATGAATCCTAAAGGTTCAAGTAATTATTAACACTTTTCAATAATATCCTTGGTTTCCAATAATTCTAAGTTTATAGTTTTAAGCTTTTAAAGTTGGGATATTTAAAAAAAAATTATCACTCTTTTTCATGTTAAAAATTGGTTTTGTTATGTTGCTCTGTCAGACTCAGTCAAATTAACCCTCGGACATGATATCTAGTACAATTAGTAGTTAGCCGACAAAAAATTACGTCGCACAAAGCCGCACTTCACTACTAGATACAGGGTCTTTCATATGTACCTACAATAATTTTCTTTTTGTGCTTTATATTTAATTTTAATGTTTATATTTCTAACGCATATCTTGGTTAATGTAGGTGATGCTCGAAAGTAACCCAGATATTTAGCAGCGATTATTGTTAACTTTTTAGGCAGTATTTTTAGTATTTCCAATTTTTCAAAGTTAAGGAAGTACTTATCATAAAAAGGGGCTAAGAATTATAAAGCTACATTTTTTAGAAGATTTTTGAGTATGCAATTTTGCAGCTCATTCAATTGTAATATAATAATATGCAACATTCAACTTTTTGAAAAATTTCATTGGCTTTTCGGAAATTTTAATTGGAACGGTATCACGTACATATAACGCAAACACCCTACAGAAAAAAATTACTAAAATCAACGAAAATTTTTACAGCATTGAGAATAGCACTTTTTACACTAAAATTGGTTGGCTACATAACAGTACACTTAGAAATCTCCTCAAAATCTTCTATAAATTCTGGCCGCGCTTTGAAATTTTTAATCCACTTTTAGAAATTTCTACGATTTTTCGGATTTTTCCATAAGCTTAGAAATCCTGCTTAAGGCGATTTTTATTGAAAAATTGTTTACATTTTTAAACGAAAATAAGAGAGTCAAATTTTCGACAGAACTGTTTGAAATAAATTTAAAAACTCTGGCGTATGATTTTTTTTTTGAGTCACTGTATATATTTTTCAATAAAATCGACTTTTAACTAGAGCCCTAGATACCCGGGTATCGAGCAATTCGATCTGATCGTTTTTGTTTGAAGCCCGTTTGTTGTTCAAATGCCCGTACAAACATTCGAGCTTACAAACAAAAAAAATGTGTATCGGAAAAACAAAAATAAAAAAAACTACATATAAAGAAAAATAATAATAAACAAAAGAAAAAAACAAACTTCAAAATACCCGAATTGTTCAAATGCCCGTACAAACATACGGGTAATAAACAAACAAACAACTCTTCGAGCATTTGAACAACAACTGTTCGGGCTACTCGAAAATGTTCAAAAAAAATCGAGAGCTCTACTTTTAACACAAATTATTAAAATTTTGCATTAAGCAAGCAATGCTGCTACCTATGTGCTGCGGTTATAAATAATAATTTTCTTATATAATTTAGTTTTTTAATATTCCATTTTGACAGACATTAAGTAAAATCTCAAGTTCAGATACTCTTATACATTGCATATTTATTCCCATTGTAGTTTATACTAATATTATTTGATTAAGATGATAAGTAATTGAAAGAAAACTTGAAATTTAAATAATTGGCGTTACTTTTCTGTTATTAGCATGTTAATAAAAGCAATACCGTATAATAATTGTAGCGTTTGTTGAGCCGTAGGGAAGTGCAGGAACCGTAGGAATTTTACCACAAAAGAGCGAATATAAGTACAAAGAATGTAAATTGTGGTAAAATTCCTGCGGTTCTTGCACTTTCCTACGGCTCAACAAACGCTAGAATTATAAGTAATACTTCGTGAAAAAGCGCTAAATTTCGAATTACCAATTTCGAAAAATTACTATTCTCATTGATTTTTTCCTGAAAAAGAAATGTATGCTAATAAAGTCAAAGATGGTTTTATGGTCAAAACGAATCTTTCGGGGGGGGTTTTGTCCCCAAAACCCCCCCCGTTACTACGCCACTGTATATTAGTGACTTATTTATCCCATTTTGCGTGTTTTTCGATATATACTATATAGGGAAAGTGGGCGTCGTTATAATACGATTTGGCCCATTTTCAATACCAACCGTCTCTATCCCCATAAGGATCTGTGTATCAAATTTCATTAAATTTTTCAATTTTAGCGCAAGTGTTTACAAATGGACGTATGGAGATGGCTCAATATATTCCTTTAGAAAATTGTCAGTTAACTCAGTTGCCGTATACTGGTGTGATAGAAGCTACTAGGATGCGAAAGTGGCTTGTTATAAATCCTAACGAGATCGTTTCTGCTGATGCATTAAAGGAAAATTAAGAATGAATTTTATAGTATCATGTAAATAATAATTCGCTTATATCATTAAAATGTAATATATTTAAATTTAATTGTATTTTAAACCCAAGTTTTATGACTGAAGTCGGTCTAGTCAGGATGTCCGAGTTGTAAACTACTGTAAATTACTGTAAAATCAATAGTAGAAAAATGAAATAGCAACCTTTGGTTTTATGAAATAATGACTTTAAAAAAATATGTTCATTGTGAAAAATCTATATATATAAAAATGATTTGGTATTTAATTGAAACGCTAAAACTTGAAAACGGCTGAACCAAATCAAATACTTCCTTAGGGGGGTTTGTTTGTTGTTACCTCGCGAAGGTTTAGTCGAAGAAAAAATTTAAAAATGTTAGGGGGGCGTGGCACCTCCCATACAACCTTAATTTTTAAAGCTGATTATCTCTATAACAGTTCAAGGTAGGGAGCTGAAAATTGGTATAGAGGTCGGTGATATCCAAACCCTTCTAACTCAGAAAAGTGGGGGTTATCAGAAAAGGGGGCGTGGCACCTCCCATACAACCTTAATTTTTAAAGCTGATTATGTCTAAAACAGTTTAAGGTAGGGAGCTGAAAATTGGTATAGAGGTAGGTGATATCAAAACCCTTCTCACTCAGAAAAGTGGGGATTGTCAGAAAAGGGGGCATGGCACCTCTCATACAAACTTAATTTTTAAAGCTGATTATCTCTAAAACAGTTTAAGGTAGGGAGCTGAAAATTGGTATAGGGGTAGGTGATATCAAAACCCTTCTCACTCAGAAAAGTGGGGATTGTCAGAAAAGGGGGCGTGGCACCTCCCATACAACCTTAATTTTTAAAGCTGATTATCTCTAAAACAGTTCAAGGTAGGGATCTGAAAATTGGTATAGAGGTAGGTGATATCAAAACCCTTTTCACTCAGAAAAGTGGGGGTTATCAATAAAGGGGGCGTGGCACCTCCCATACAACCTTAATTTTTAAAGCTGATTATATCTAAAACAGTTCAAGGTAGGGATCTGAAAATTGGTATAGAGGTAGGTGATATCAAACCCCTTCTCACTCAGAAAAGGGGGCGTGGCACCTCCCATACAACCTTAATTCTTGAAGCTGATTATCTCTAAACCAGTTCAAGGTAGGGAGCTAAAAATTGGTATAGAGCTAAATGATATCAAAACCATTCCCACGCATAAAAGTGGGGGTTATCGGAAAAAGGGGCGTGGCACCTCCCATACAAACTTAATTTTTCATGCTGAATATCTCTAAAATTGTTTACGCTAGGGGCTTGGAAATTGGTGTGGAGATAAAAGATAACAATTCCATATTAACGCAAAATAAAAGGAGTTATACGAAAAGGGGGCGTGGCACTTCCCAACAACACTTAATTTTTTAAGCTGAATATCTTTAAAAGGATTTAAGTCAGGGACCTGGAAATTGGTACAGAGCTATATGATATCAAAACAATTTTTGCGCATAAAAGTGTAGGTTATCGGAAAAGGGGGCGTGGCACCTCCCATACAAACTTAATTTTTCAAGCTGAATATCTATAAAAGCGTTTAAGGTTGGGTCCTGAATACTGATCAGGAGATTAACGATATCAATAGCGTGCTTATGAAAAAAACATTAGTTTTGGAAAAAAGGGGCGTGGCACCTCCCATGCGTTCTTAATTTTTAAGGCTAAATATCCTTAAAAGCGTTCATGGCATGTACATTGAAATCACTATGCAGATATACGATATCAATACCATGTTCACCCAAAAAAAAAGATTTATAGAAAAATGGGGCATTGCACCTCCCATACGTACTAAACTTTTGAGGCTGAATATATCTAAAAGGGTTGGAGGAGGGGCCTGAAAACCATTATGGACGTATACTATATCAATCCTCTTACTTACTTAGTGAAAATAGAAAATAC
Organism: Urophora cardui; assembly: GCA_960531455.1. Classification (NCBI taxonomy): domain Eukaryota; kingdom Metazoa; phylum Arthropoda; class Insecta; order Diptera; family Tephritidae; genus Urophora; species Urophora cardui. The sequence goes on along the minus strand of OY482670.1, from coordinate 166,200,466 downwards.
TCAGTGAAAATAAATATCCGGAACAGAAAACTAATAAATAATAGCTTAAAAAACTAAAAAACACGCTTTAATAATAATTTTATTTTGACTTTTTTGAGATTTCATATATCGTACTCTTTAATTTCGCAACTAGGTATATTTTTGTACTAGTTGTACGAATCGAATATTTTCATGTTCAAATATTATTGAGCACCCCCACGCTTTTCCTTAAATACTTATATTTTCGTTCATCATTTTGTTTCTAATTAAATTATTTCTCAATTTTTAGTACGATTTTTAAGATTAAAGCGTGTTTTTTAGTTTTTTAAGCTATTATTTATTTTTGACTTTTTAGTGAAATTTTTCATTAAAGGATGTTTTATGCGGACGCAAGAATAAAAGTAAAAAGAAGTCTGATGAAGGGATGTGGTGTTCTCCGAAATAGATCTACATACATATGAATTTATAATTTCTACCAAAAATCCCAATATGCAGTGAAGTAAACTAGCTTATTATGCAATATTTTCCAAACCCTTTTATTCAAGGTTTTCCAAACTAGTTTGGAAATACAAAATTTCCCAAACGTTTTGTTATATTTTACAATCAGAAAGTGAAGAGAAGTTGAGGTGAAGCATTTGAAAAGAACAAAAAAAAAAAGAAACCTGATTGAATAAATTCGAATTTAGACAATAAAGCTCCGAATACGTTTGTAGCGTAATGGTGAGGTATGCTGCCTACGGACCAAGGAGCTCAGGTTCGAGTCCCGAGTGGCGCATTTTTATTTTTTTTTATTTTTATTTTTTATTTTTAGAGAAATTTTTTTCACCTCACGTTTGCAAAACATTGTATAAAAATGTAATTAGGGTTCCTTTTCGTTGATTCAGCACTTACTATTAAATGAATTACAAACAAAACCAGTTCTTGCTTTGCATACATATGTATGTACATGCGATTGTTTTTATTGCAAACACAACAACGACAAAACAGAAAGCTTGTTACACAAAACACAAAACCAGTTCTTGCTATGCATACGTATGTATATACATTGTACATGCGGTTGATTTCATTGCAAATACAACAAACCCAAAACAGCTTCAAGCTTTATTTTTGAGTGAATTTATGCATTGAGTTTATCACCATCGCTATGAGCGATCGCTGGCTGTTGTGCGTTAGTTCGCTCGCTATTTGAGTGGTTATACGTTTTTCTTTGAACATTTGTTTGTGATTTGAGAAGAATGTATTTTTGAGCGTTCGTGAGTTTTTCCGTACCCTGCAAGCTTGTTACTTATTGGCTTGTATACGGGAGTGAATTGAAATTCATAGAGGCTATTTTGAAGAAAGGTAGCATAAAAGCCGCAATGAAGCATAAAATATAATGTTGAATGTCCTACTATATGATGCCGTTGGGCTGTTGATGTCATGTTTCGAATCCGGAGGAGAATAGAAATAATAGAGAGAACACAAAAAAGTGAATGTTTGAAAGATGTAATAATTTAGTTAAATGTTGCAACTTTTAGGATGGGATGAAGTTACATACATACATACATACATACATACAGGTGAAGCTAATAAAAGCGTGTTAAAAAGGTTGTGTATCGTGCAGCCTTAAACTGAATACTAAAATTATATATTTTTGAAGTTGCATACACAATGAAGTACTGAAAAATCGTTAATATTCTATTAGAAATAATACAGCTGTAATAACAATTTTTGAAATGAAATTAATAAAAAAATCTGTTTTGGGCAGAACGAAGTTTGCCGGGTCAGCTAGTCTATATATATAAAAATGATTTGGTATTTAATTGTAACGCTAAAACTTGAAAACGGCTGAACCAAATCAAATACTTCCTTAGGGGGGTTTGTTTGTTGTTACCCCGCGAAGGTGTAGTCGAAGAAAAAATTAAAAAATTTTAGGGGGGCGTGGCACCTCCCATACAACCTTAATTTTTAAAGCTGATTATCTATAAAACAGTTCAAGGTAGGGAGCTGAAAATTGGTATAGAGGTAGTTGATATCATAACCCTTCTCACTCAGAAAAGTGGGGGTTATCAGAAAAGGGGGCGTGGCACCTCCCATACAACCTTAATTTTTAAAGCTGATTATCTATAAAACAGTTCAAGGTAGGGAGCTGAAAATTGGTATAGAGGTAGGTGATATCAAAACCCTTCTCGCTCAGAAAAGTGGGGGTTATCAGAAAAGGGGGCGTGGCACCTCCCATACAACCTTAATTTTTAAAGCTGATTATCTATAAAACAGTTCAAGGTAGGGAGCTGAAAATTGGTATAGAGGTAGGTGATATCAAAACCCTTCTCATTCAGAAAATTGGGGGTTATCAGAAAAGGGGGCGTGGCACCTCCCATACAACCTTAATTTTTAAGGCTGATTATCTATAAAACAGTTCAAGGTAGGGATCTGAAAATTGGTATAGAGGTAGGTGATATCAAAACCCTTCTCGCTCAGAAAAGTGGGAGTTATCAGAAAAGGGGGCGTGGCACCTCCCATACAACCTTAATTTTTAAAGCTGATTATCTCTAAAACAGTTTAAGGTAGGGAGATGAAAATTGGTATAGAGGTAGGTGATATCAAAACCCTTCTCATTCAGAAAATTGGGGGTTATCAGAAAAGGGGGCGTGGCACCTCCCATACAACCTTAATTTTTAAAGCTGATTATCTCTAAAACAGTTCAAGGTAGGGATCTGAAAATTGGTATAGAGGTAGGTGATATCAAACCCCTTTTCACTCAGAAAAGTGGGGGTTATCAGAAAAGGGGGCGTGGCACCTCCCATACAACCTTAATTTTTAAAGCTGATTATCTCTTAAACAGTTCAAGGTAGGGATCTGAAAATTGGTATAGAGGTAGGTGATATCAAAACCCTTCTCACTCAGAAAAGTGGGGGTTATCAGGGGGCGTGGCACCTCCCATACAACCTTAATTTTTAAAGCTGATTATCTCTAAAACAGTTCAAGGTAGGGAGCTGAAAATTGGTATAGAGCTAAATAATCACCCCTATTGCGAGTGTCGACTGTGATAGATAATCGACTGTTGATCGATCAAAGAGCATGTAAATATAATGCTCCTGGATCGATCAACAGTCGATTATCTATCACAGTCGACACTCGCAATAGGGGTGTATATCGGAAAAAGGGGCGTGACATACAAACTTAATTTTTCATGATGAATATCTCTAAAATTGTTTACGCTAGGGGCTTGGAAATTGGTGTGGAGATAAACGATAACAATTCCATATTAGGGCAAAATATTTGGAGTTATACGAAAAGGGGGCGTGGCACTTCCCAACAACACCTAATCTTTTAAGCTGAATATCTTTAAAAGGATTTAAGTCAGGGACCTGCAAATTGGTACAGAGCTATATGATATCAAAAAAATTTTTGCGCATAAAAGTGTAGGTTATTGGAAAAGGGGGCGTGGCACCTCCCATACAAACTTAATTTTTCAAGCTGAATATCTATAAAAGCGTTTAAGGTTGGGACCTGAAAATTGATCAGGAGATTAACGATATCAATAGCGTGCTTATGAAAAAAACAGTAGTTTTGGGAAAAGGGGGCGTGGTACCTCCCATGCGTTCTTAATTTTTAAGGCTAAATATCCTTAAGAGCGTTCATGGCCTGTACATAGAAATCACTATGCAGATATACGATATCAATACCATGTTCACCCAAAAAAAAAGATTTATCGAAAAATGGGGCATTGCACCTCCCATACGTACTAAACTTTTGAGGCTGAATATATCTAAAAGGTTTGGAGGAGGGGCCTGAAAACCATTATGGAGGTATACTATATCAATCCTCTTACTTACTTAGTGAAAATAGCCAATACTCAGTGAAAATAAATATCCGGAACAGAAAACTAAAAATGTTGTGTATCGTGCAGCCTTAAACTGAATACTAAAATTATATATTTTTGAAGTTGTATACACAATGAAGTAGTGAAAAATCGTTAATTTTCTATTAAAAATAATACCGGTGTAATAACAATTTTTGAAATGAAATTAATAAAAAAAATCTGTTTTGGGCAGAACGAAGTTTGCCGGGTCAGCTAGTATATTATAAAACAGGGCTGCTCACCTCATAGGCACTCAAAGCACAATTGTTTTTGTTTTGTTCCGAATCATAGGCACAGATACATATTTTCACTTCAAATATGAAAATAAAATTTTCTTTGCACTCCCATAAGCACCCAGATATAAAAAAATTTTATATGAATGTGCCTATGATTCATATTGAATGTGCAGAGCAAAGGCACTTTGTATAGGAGCTCGAGCACTGCCGTAAGAAATCGAAATTTACAAAAACAAATTTGTAATGAAATAAAAATTCAAAAAATGAAAGCACTGTAAAAAATTTGTATTCAAAAAATTTTCATATAAAAAATAAAAAAAAATTTATGTATTTGATACTACCATTTGAAAATAAATTCTAAAATAATATTTTATTGGAATTCATAAAAAAATTAAATGAGCAAAAAAATTTTTCAGTGCATATACAAAATTTGTAGATGTATTGAGTTTTGTACCTTCAATACGAGAGCGTTGAGCAGCCCTGTTATAAAAGATTTTCAAGCCAAACACATCTTATGGCCGTTGGCAACTTAGAATCTGGATTGACAGTTTGAGTGTTTTTTTTGAGTGAGTTAGTCAAATTTGAGTGTTTTTTTGTGTGTGTTGGTGCAATCGGCAGCCGTCGTGCTACACGCACTTGTTGTCGGCTCGCTATCTGCTCGCGGCGACGAAAATCAAAAATTTTTGATATTTGCGTCAATCACCCGACACTCATACATATGCAATTCCTCTCAATCCAGATTGTAAGTTGCCGAGGGCAGACATGGGCATCTGCAATTACAAAAATTTTCAATTACAAATACTTGTAATTGTAATTGAAAAACTTCAGATACAATTACATGTAATTGTCATCGAAAAGGTATCAATTACAGGTAATTGTGAATGAAATGCATCAATTACATGTAAGTCTGCTGTTATGATCCACCCACTTTGATTGATTTTTATACTCAAAATAACTATGTATGCTCTTAGATGTAGGTATGTATTAGCTTAGGGATGCGCCAACACCCAAAAAAAATTAACTAATTCACTGTTCAATTACAAAATGTAATTGAGTATGCCCATGTCTGGCCGAGGGCAGGAGGAATACTTAATTATTATAAAAATAGATTAAGGCCCTTGGCAACTTACAATCTGGATTGAGAGGAAGTGTATATGTGTGAGTGTCGGGTGATTGACGCAAATATCAAAAATTTATGATTTTCGTCGCCGCGAGCCAACAACAAGTACGTGCAGCACGACGGCTGCCGATAGTTCAGAACTATCGAAATTGTGCCAATAAACGAACTAGTGAAAACTGTAGAATTTAGTAATAGTTCGGAACTATCGAAAATGTAGTGCAGAGTGACAATTTACCCCGCCGCGTGTTAAATTCGCCAGTTGATAACATGCAAAACAAGTTGCTCAACTTTCAATTTTACTTGAAAGCAACCGGTAGTTTAACCGTGGCGCCTGCCTACGAGATGGCAATTATCTTCCCTTGCATAAGCTGCTTACAAGAAAAATACCACTCAGATTCATACAAGTAGACAACACATCAGCTTCATACTAGAAAAATACCAGTTAAGGGTATACTAGAACAATACCAGTCAGAATAATACTAGAAAAATGCCAGTTCATCTAGGTGAAAAAATACCGTATTAGTTCATTTAATAAAGCTCACTTTAATTAGCTCAGTACTTTTTAAAGTTACATTTAGTACATATTATATACAATACACGCAAAGATGGATGAAACCAAATAAATTGACTTAACTCTCTGAAACTCTTCTAGCAACCTGCTACAAACATATATGTATGTATGCAGGGCCGTCGAGAGAAAATCCGGGCCCGGGGTCAAAATAACTAAGGGCCCCCATACTAAATGAACAAATTCTCAAAATCAAAATTCAATGAATATATAGTTACGAACTTTAATTTATCTATACATGGCCGCTGTGGTGCAGTGGGTAGAGTGCTCGCCTGCTATGCCAGGCTTCTGTTTTAGCCACTCAAAAAAAAAAAATGGACGTGTTTTTGTAGCGTCCGGAACGCAGTTTAAGTGGCTAAAACAGAGGCATTAATCTAAATTTCTGTCGCTAACATACTTTAATCATTAGCTGTGGCCTAAATCTTTCCTTTTATCATAAAACGATACAATATTTCGCGATATTTCTGCCTCAAAAGTTCAGAAAATCGTGCGAACATACCGTCCCAAAAGGCCCAGGATATACCCATATCGCTGTATAAGAATTTGCATCATACCGAATTTTTCTGTTGCAACAGAAAACGAATTCAAATTTATGCTGCAAAGTCGACGCCAAAAACCAACAATTCCTTAAGTGGGGTGCAGACACTTTAAGAGATTTATAAAATTTGTTGAAATTTAAAATGATTGCTATCTACGAAAGGTGATTAAAGGTGTTGTTCGTTTATTTTCTGTAAGCAAAAACTTGGATATCATTTTGAGATTCCCGGGCCCTCTAAAGCCCGGGCCCGGGGCAATTGACCCCCTCAGCCCCCCTCTCGTCGGGCCTGTATGTATGTAATTGTTCTTGTGCACCCTTGCACAAAAATATGTCTTAAAAATATTTATTTTGTAAGAAATGGTCGTGTTTGTTTTTTGGCAAATGAACCTTTTGTTAAATAATAGCGGAAATTTACTTCAAAATCACCAATAAAGCTTATGGCGTTTTCTTTTCTCGAAATAATGTTGCCCTTTTTGATCTTCTTAACCATTTTGTAAGTTTGTATGGTCCTTTCACCAAATATTGACCTCTAACTAAGTAAGAGGGCACCCTTATCTACAAATTAAGCCATATTTTAGAAAGTCAGGATACGTAATTCGATAATTGGGATATAGGAGGGCAACATTTTTTCGTAGAAAAGGAAACGCCATTAGTTTGTGATAGAATTGCACAAACTGCTATATTTAGTTAATAAATAAATTGGTATATTACTACATCTTTTTCAGTTTAAATCGAGAAAGTTCCAATTGATATTCAGAAAATTACAATTGAAATTCAGAAAATTACAATTGAAATTCAGAAACCTTCCTCACAGTACTCAACAAGTTTTCAGAATTTCAATTGTAATTTTCTGAATTTCAAATGTAATTTTCTGAATTTCAAATGCAATTTTCTGAAATTCAAATGGAAATTCTGAAATTCAATTGTAATTTTCTGAATATCAATTGGAACTTTCTGAATTTAAACTGAAAAAGATGTAGTACTTTGAAAATTTTTAACGTGAAATGCTTAACAAAAAATACTGTTTTGATATTTATCAAAAAGGATTTCGTTTTATTATCAAAAAAAAAAAAAATATTGAAAAAATTTCGTTTCGGTAGCCAACAAAAAAAATCAAAAAAAAATAGCGTTAATAAAAAAAGAAGAAAATTCAAAGTAAAATGAAGCCGTAAGCCCGAAACAATTTTTTTTATATTAATTTATTTAATTTAACGAGCACAGGCCCAGGTTATATTTAATTTTTTATTTTTTAGAAACTAGAAAAAAACTTTTTTTAAGCATGGATGTAACTACAGCTGTTTCACCTTAGATCCCTCTAAGACTCATCAGGTTACTTTTGCTTCTGCCAAGAGTCGAACTTAGGCACCTTGCAGAACAATAACTACTGTTCTATTTTTTTCTATTTTGTTTCTGAAACGAAATAATTTAAAAAAATTTTTATTTTTATCGATTTTGTTAATTTTTATTTGATATTCAACAAAACAAATTTTTTTTGTTGATATCGTTGTTCAGGCTGCAAAATAATGTTATTTTCAACAATAAACAAAAAAATTGTTTCTGTTGAAATATTCGATTTTATAACAAAACCCATTTCGTTTCAACAGTTATCAAAAAAAATTATCAAAATTTTTCTTCTTCATTTTTCTTTGAATTTTTATTAACGTTATTTTTTTGATAATTTTTTTTGTTGGCTACCGAAACGATAATCAACAAAACGAAATTCTTTTTGATAATGTTTTTTGATAATTATCAAAATAGTATTTTTTTGTTAAGCATTCAACGTTAAAATTTTTCTAAGTTGAATTGAAAACAAAATTTTTTTTCGGTTATTGATAAAAAATAACGTTAATGTGCAGCCCTGGTTCAAACAATATTTTTTTGAAATAATAGTTTTGATAACACTGGATCACAAAATGAAATTTTTTGTCTGTACTTTGGACGTGACTATCCTATCTATATGTAAAATCGGTCGCTGATTCCGAAAATCGGGTTCATTTTTAATTCTATGGGAAGGTTTTTGAGATATCGGCAATTTACCGTTATTTGGCCAATGGGTACACTTAATCCAGTATAGCTCTTTAACACAGTGAGTTATCTTCTTTGGGGTGACACCATACGAAAGAAAATTAAATTTCTTTTTCGCGGCTCCTATAACATTTTTCTCTAACTCTTATAGTTTCTGAAATATTGACGATTAAATTTTAATTTTTTCGATTTTTTACGATTTTTTGAAGAAAAAATTGACTTTGTCAGACAATATCTTTAAAACCAATGTCTTCACCTTCGGTTTTAATCTTTTACGTGAAGCTCCATTCCATTAGCAAAAAAATAAGCTATCAACGAAGAAAATCCATGGTAAAATGGAAAAGTTATAGGCGATCAAGTAAATACAGCCAAGTCGCACAATGCCTCTACACGGGTATATTTTATGCATGTTATACCCGTAAATGGGCTTGTATCTACCGCGCTGCCAATGTGCTGCTACTGCAGATGTGTAGGTATTGGTACAATATGCATAGAATGTACGCGTGCAGAGGCATTGCGCGACCTGGCTGTATTTACTTGATCGCCTATAACTTTTCCATTTTACAATGGATTTTCATCGTTGATAGCTTATTTTTTTGATAATAGAATGGAGCTTCATGAAAAGGAGTAAAACCGAAGGTAAAAATATTGGTTTTAAAGATATTGCCTGACAAAGTCAATTTTTTCTTCAAAAAATCGTAAAAAATCGAAAAAATTAAAATTTAATCGTCAATATTTCAGAAACTATAAGAGTTAGAGAAAAATGTTATGGGAGCCGTGAAAAGGAAATTTAATTTTATTTCGTTTGGTGTCACCCTAAGGAATATAACTCACTGTGTTAAAGAGATATACAGGATTAAGTGGACACATTGGCCAAATAACGGTAAATTGCCGATATCTCAAAAACCTTCCCATAGAATTAAAAATGAACCCGATTTTCGGAATCAGCGACCGATTTTACATATAGAAAGGATGGTTGCGTTCAGAGTATTTTTTGGCTGTAGAGCAGTGTAATTAACAAAACAAAAAAAATTTTGATAATTTTTTTTGATAACTGTTGAAACGAAATGGGTTTTGTTATAAAATCGAATATTTCAACAGAAACAATTTTTTATTATTGTTTTCTTTTTGATGATCAACGAAACGAAATAATTTTGATAATTTTTTTTGATAATCAACGAAACGAAATAATTTATTTGATATTTATTTGATATTCAACAAAACAAAATTTTTTGTTAATTTTTATTTGATATTCCACAAAACAAAATTTTTTTGTTGATATCGTTGTGCAGCCTTGGTTTCATCTTTAAACGAAAAAATTAACTTCAATAATTTCGTTTTCTGTGAAAAAAAAAAAAAACTTTACATAATATGTATGTATGTACGTACATTAAACATTTATATTTACATACATATGAATCTACTGCATGCAATTGGATAATATGAGTTTAGAAAAATAAATACAATTGTGCATATGTATGTAAGGCATTAAAAAATGTCTGTGGATATACATACATACATATGTAACTCCATATTTATGTACGTCTACCTTAAATTACACATATGTATGTACGATACGCAGACCACCCCTTCCTGCCCTTCTCAATCCCAATTTTCCTCAGATTCATATGTGACATAATCATCCTTGTTGGCTGAACGTCCACCACAAGCTCCCGATTCGTCATCTTCATTAGTTCTTTGGTTATCGTAATCATCATCATCATATCCTGCATCATTCCATAAACCATACTCATCATCATAACAGTCATCATAATGCCGATAACTCATTTCGTCCTCATCATTTTCAGGTAAGATTATATAATCGCCTTTTATTTCGATATCATTTTCCTTCAATACGCAACATAACTCTTCCATTGTAGCGCCTATATTCAAAATATAGTCATTTAATACCGTAAGCGGCACTTGGTAGACTCTTAATTCTCGATTAAAATATCGATCTATACGTCGACATCGATCGATTTGATAACGGGCCTCGTCCAAAATTTTCTGCTCTTTACTACGCTCGTCAATAGCATATGGGAAATCAACAGCGAAAATTTCTTTATATTGTACACACGGATCTGGATTGCAATCCATAGCAGCAGTCTCGCTTGTGAGAGGCTCAATTAAGGGGCGCTTAAGCAAATCTCGTCGAACGAAAATTGCAATTTGGGAAACATAACCGATGCCCTTTTTGTCAGGCGGCGCATCGCCAACACCGATAATAGCAACCTTGTAATTGGGATACTCTTTACAAATATTTAGTGCCCATTCCTTGAATTCGGCGCGATTCCATTCAAATTTGTGATCGTCATGTCGAAACCCATTTGGTAACATTGTAAATAATACATTGAAGTCGGAGTTGGGTGTCGAGAATATGGCGATTTTAGGTTGAATAAAACCGAAAATGTTTTTAGGCACATTCTCCAATGTTGTCGGATATAAATGCTCAATTCTGAAGAATTAAATAATACAAACATATGTACATATTTCAGAAGTTTTTGAATCTTAATTTATATAAGGCTTATTATATGTATGTATGTACATAGTACATGCATAGATCTCGCTTACACTTCCAAAGCTATGACAGCGTCTACGTTCCTTAGTTGTTCAACTGATGCATCAATACTACCTTTTAGTAGTTCTATTCGTAATGGACTCTCCCGTTTACTTAAATAATCCGAAACGAGCGGTTCCGCTTTTAGCTTATTACTTCGCAACAGATTTCCGTCAATATCGACCTAGTAAGAATAAAAGAATACCGGGAACACATGCATGTAATAGACGTAAAATTTATTTAGGAGGTGTTTGCTTCAAATTTTAGACTTAAATCTTTACATATCGACGCTTCCAAACAATACTGCACTAAATCTGATGTTTTGCAGGGGAAGCTCTGAAAGTTTAAATTCGATAAGAAACTTCACTTGTATGCTAAGTATGTCTTCGCTTGTAACTTCCATTTGGATTGAATGGTTAATACCAAAACTCGGTACCATCGAAGTTAAAGTACGCTTTATATAAAACCATAAGAAGAAAATAAAAACTTGCTACGTTATTTTTCATGGCAAGCTTTCAATGTTTTTATTCTGTAAAAATCTCGAGTTGTATTATATCGACGCTTCCAAACAATACTGTACTAAGTCGACTTAGTACATTTTCCCGTTTTTGGCGTTTTCAAGTATTAGGTGTCTTAATTTAGGTGCTGTCTAATTTTGGTGCCAAGCGGACAATCCAATCAAAAGTTATAAGCAAAAGTGTACATATAATACAACTCATGATTTTTTCAGAATAAAAACTTTGAGAGCTTGCCATGAAAAACAACGTAGCAAGTTTTTATTTTTTCTTACGGTTTTATATAAAGCGTACCCTAACTTTGATACTGTCGAGTTTTGGTGTTGATCGTTCAATCCAAACAGAAGTTACAAGTGAAAATGTACTTAGCATACAACTGCAGTTTCATATCGAATTTAAACTTTCAGAGCTTCTCCTGCAAAACACAGTTTTCAGACTTAGTACAGTATTGTTTGGAAGCGTCGATATGTACACTTTTGTTTATAACTTTTGATTGGATTGTCCGATTGATATCAAAATGTGACAGCATTCGACTTAGTACAGTATTGTTTGGAAGCATCGATATGTATGTACATCGAAATCAAGTTATTTTAATACATGTCAATATGAATGTACTCTAGAAAATTCTATGGTGTTGGGCAGTAGTTCAACTACATAGTCGCTGATGGAGTGTCCTTTCATGCCGAGTTTCTCCCTCAGTTCCACCCGTGCTTCTTATTTTTCCTCCCAATTCAGTGGATCTACAGTTTTATGCCGGCTTCGAACGCGAATGCATTTTTTGTGAGACTACCGAGGAGTTGCTGCTCCTGGGCAGTGGACATGGCGCAATAGCAATAACATGCATTTACCATATTTATGTATTTGGTATCTACATATGGGCGATTCCAGAATGTCGAACGTGACGTTCGTACGCCTTCCAAGCTGAATAAAGATGAATATTTTTCTTCTTATTTTAATTTTTAGAGAGCACTTGAGTAGTATTATAATCGGTGCAAATAAGAAGTACTATTGATTTCAAGTTTCTGAGATATTATCATTTAAAGGGTGATGGCGAACGTGACAAAATGAAAATGAAATTTTTAGGTGCTATTAGAAAAGTGCAAATATATGCGAATTTTGGTCCAACATTTCAAAAGTAATGATCAGCGAACAAAGTAGAATAATGTAGCTCTGCATTAATGGTTTTGGCGTGAAAATATATGTACTAGTTTGATTTTTATAAGCTTAGGAAGAAATTTGTAACGTGACATGGCGAACGCAACCAAATTTCCCAATCGAACTCATAACGATTAGTTCAAGCAATTTAAACTTAGAATAACATAAATTAACAAAATTTCGTATTTTTTCCAAGGCTGCACAACGATATCAACAAAAAAATTTTGTTTTGTTGAATATCAAATAAAAATTAACAAAAAAATTTTGTTTTGTTGAATATCAAATAAAATTTATTGAAATTATTTCGTTTCGTTGATTATCAAAAAAAAATTATCAAAATTATTTCGCTTCGTTGATCATCAAAAACAAAATAATAATAAAAAATTGTTTCGGGCGTACGGCTTCATTTTGCTTTGAATTTTTATTAACGTTATTTTTTTGATAATTTTTTTTGTTGGCTACCGAAACGAAATTTTTTCAATATTTGTGTTTTGATAATCAACAAAACGAAATTCTTTTTGATAATGTTTTTTGATAATTATCAAAATAGTATTTTTTTGTTAAGCATTCAACGTTAAAATTTTTCAAAGTTGAATTGAAAAAAAAATTTTTTTTCGGTTATAGTGAATATAAGTATAATAGATAAGAAGAACGCGTAAAATCGCGAAAAAATGAAATTTTACATTGTCAAATATTTATTAATTTGCATTGTCAATTCGGGAAGCTATGTGGATACAGATTATTTAGAAACGTTCTAGTTAGTAGATTAAATTTAGAAGCTATACCCCAAAAAAGCTATATCTGAACAATCGGCTGTATGGCAGCTATATGTTATAGTGATCGGATTTAGCCGATTCCGATAAATGATCAGCTAGTTATAAAAAGAAACCCACATACCAAATTTCTCTGACATAAGTTGAGAAATACCCCTTGATTTTTATACCTTTCATGAGAATGAAATGGTATTATAACTTAGTGCCAAAAAATTTTTGTCGAAAGTACCAGAAGGAAGCGTGGAGGACCCACCAAAATATATACCGATATGATCAGAATCACGAGCTGAGTCGATTAAGCCATGTCCGTCTGTCCGTCCGTCTGTGTGAACGCAAACTAGTCCCTCAGTTTTTGAGATATCTGAATGAAATTCGCAATTCAGGTTTGTTGTTATGTGGAGTTGATCATTTGTCGGAATCGGCTTAATCGGGCCACTATAACATATAGTAAACAACCGATTGTTCAGATATACATACACATTTTGGGGTGTAACTTCTGTATAACTTCCCCATTTAAACAGCTAAAGGCCTAAAATTTGGAAGTATTTGTACCCTTATGGGTTCAAACAGGGTTACTGAAAATTTTCTAGATCGGACTACTATAACATATAGCTCCCATACAACCGATTGTTCAGACATATACATTTTGGTGTATAACTCCTCCATTTCAACAGTTAAGGACATGAAACTTAGAAGTATTTGTACCCATATTGGCCCAAACAAGGTTACCGAAAATTGTTAATATCGGACCACAATAACATATAGCTCCAATACAACCGATTGTTCAGATATGGACATTTTGGGGCATCACTTCTGCATTTAAACAGCTAACGGCCTGAAATTTTGAAGTATTTGTACACATATGGGCCCAAACAAGGTTACTGAATATTGTCAAGATCGGACCACTATAACATATAGCTCCCATACAACCGATTGTTCAGATATGGACATTTTGGGATATAACTTCTCCATTTTTACCGAAAATTTTCAAGATCGGATCACTATAACATATAGCTCCCATACAACCGATCGTTCAGGTATACACATTTTAGGGTATAACTTCTCAATTTAAATATGTAGCTAAGACAATTTTTATACTCAGCTGTACTAGTACACAGAGTAGAGCTGCAAAACTATCGATGGCACTATCGATAGTATCGATAGTTTTTTTTCGTGTCACTATCGATAGTTTTTTTCCACTATCGATGGTTATCCCTATTCATTCTTGTAGTTTTGTCCCAAGAGAAGAATACTGAATGTTAGGGAGGAGTTTGATTTCGATATAAAATTGGTCAAATTAATACCCCAGCGGGTTAGGGGGCTTAGAATATACCCGTGGTAAGGAATGTCTGTCGTAAGAGGCGACTAAAATCCACGCTTCTAACGATATACAACTTGTAGTAATTGAACCACACCTCGCTAAATGACAGCTGGTCAATGTCAAAATTTTTAATTTTTTCCGATTTTTGAAAGTTTTGATTTTCAAATTAAGTTTTTTATAAAAACTTGTAAAAATTATGGACTAAAAACTCGGTTATATGACATCCGTGTATAGGGCGTCGTTTTACAAAATTTTTTTTTGCAAAACACTATAGACTTCTTGCGCGGTCTTAAACTTATCATATTCAATAGTACTGCCTTTAAAATAAGAAACAATTTGCTCGCACAGCTAAATTCAATGAAGGTGCAAAACACGGTAACTCTCATGGAACATGGTGCAAGGTTTCCAATATATTAGCTGCGGAATGATTTGTATCTGACAGCAGCTTTTGTGTCTACTCGCAATTTGAAATCTTCTGATATAAAATGACATGCAATAGTTAAATAATTTTCATTATTCCTTTTTTTTGCTTGGTTTTCCGTCATCCCTTGTGAAAAAATCGTTCCACAATACATAAGTATCTATATCTTTAGCTTAAGGGCCGTTTACTCAACCTCTGATTAACGCTAACCCTATGAGAGGGTGAAGTCACAAACAAATTTTATCTTTTATCTATACACGGATAAGTCATCTAACCGAGTTTTTCGTCCATAAAATATCCTTTTTGTTTCACATGAAAGAAATCGCTAAAAATAATGTTTTTATTAGATATCCTTGATATTACGTTAAACGGGCTAATTTTTAAAAAATAAAACTTTTCTGATTTTTACAAGTTTTTATAAAAAACTTAATTTGAAAATCAAAACTTTTTCAAAAATCGTAAAAAATTAAAAATTTTGACATTGACCAGATGTCATTTAGCGAGGTGTGGTTCAATTACTACAAGTTGTATATTGTTAGAAGCGTAACTCCAGCGAACATAATTTTTGAATAAAGTGATAACAAAAAACACAAAATTACCGTTATTTCAAAAACGTAACCATACAAAAAAATTAAAAAAAAAGAAATTGTTCTGTGCTCAGCAGGCCCATACCTATCCTCCCACATAACTGAAATTCTTCGTATTTTTTTGTTTTTTGATTTATTTAAAGCATAGATGCCCAAGCCCTATACTCGCATACACATTTTGTTTTTGTAATGCTCGTAAGTATAGGATTTTACTCGCCTATACACTTTCATAAGAAATTTGTGTATATGGCGAGCATAGGCGAGCATAGGAAAATAAAATTTGTATACTCCCGAAACGTTTCTATGGAAATACAAAAACAATTTTTTATTTAGATTCGAACATATCCAACCCAGCAATGAAAAGAATGAAATGTGGGTATGTATGTACATATGTATATACATATGTATACTAATTTGATTCGTTCATATTTTCGATAATGTTATCCATGTCTATTTAAACATTTGTGGTTGATAGTTGCAAAACTGACTCGAGGTGTTTGTCTGAGATCCGGTTTCTGTGTTTTGATTTTACAATTTTTAATTTTGAAAATACACTTTCACATTTATATGTAATAAAAACATTGACGAAAATTTTAAAATAAACGCTCGGAGGCAAAGATATTTAATTTTGTCACACTAATAATTAATTAATTATTTATTTATATATTTTGAAAAATTTAGAGGGCATTGAAAATTAATTAATAAATTCAGTAATTGTAGACAAGGTCCATAAATCTGGTATTAAAGATGTTTTTAAGCTTTCTAAAACCAATCCACTTTTCAATATTAATTAATTATTTATTTATAAATATTAATATTAATTTTATTAATTAAAAATGTATACATATATTCAAATGCATATTCGATAGCTTTGTTTGCATAACATAAATATATGTAAATACAAAGTTGGATTTTTAGTTAATTTCGATCATCAGTCTGGTTTGTGTCCTAATTTTTTTACTGGGTTATCGAGATGTCAATCAAGTTGTAAAAAAATACAAAAACAAACATATAGAAAAACAATTTTTTTTTCTTTAAATTATGACATTGCTCGCCCGTAAGAAATGTTTGGGCATCATTGATTTAAAGCATAGTGTATTCTACATTAATGAAATGTTTAAACAGAGTGCCTTTTGATTATCGGTACTTTACATTAATGAAATGTATAAACAATGTGCCTTATGTATTAGTTAGCGCCAAAGATGCTAAACAACAAATGTTCTACTTTTAGTTTTATTACTATAGCGTTTTCAAGTCAAATGAAACCTTTTCCAAATCAAGTGCTAATTTTAAATTGAAAAAGGTTTAATTTAACCAAAAAATTCTATATATATAAGTGAAGTATTTAATTCCTATTTGTTGTTCTTTTGTTAATTAATTAATGTTATGCGTTAAAAAAAAATTAAAGACTTTGAAAAGGAAAATGTAAACAAAACCATCCCTCTTTTTAAGGTTTAATTTAACCAGAAAATGCTATATACATACACAGAGAAAAAAGTACAATGGTTTTTTCAACCAACTTCTTGGTTAATGTTTTATTGGTTGATTTATTCATGTCAAAGAGAAAAAATGTAATATGTACATTTTCATTGTACCATTAACCAATAGTTTGGTAACAATCAATATCAAACAGAAAGTTGGAAAATATTGGTTAATTCATATCTAAAAAAAGGAAAAATATTTACGAAGCTTTATGGCTTCGGCTCTGTTGTTACCATCGCCTTCAACACCGTTTGTGCTTGACGAAGTTAAATGGCTGGACCCGAATTGCAGAGAGCGAGAGAGTGAGTATTTGGAATTTTCTTTGTTATTCAGTTAACATATTAACACTCTCTTATAGATCATACATAGCAGTGCTGCTACTGGCATAAAAATATAACCAACAAATTGTTTAATAGTAACAAGAAATTGGTTGAAGATTTGAACGAACATTTTGTTATATCAACAAATATCATGGTTAATATAACCAAAAACACTGTCTAATATATCAACAATGGTAATGGTAATATTAAACAAAATTCACATTGATTCCATTTCAAGTGTGAAATTAGTACTATTAACCAACTTTTGGTTGATTTTTCTCTCAGTGTAAGTGAAGTATCTAATTCTTATTTGATCTTTTATTTAATTATTGTTTTGCGTAAAAAATTAAAGACTTTTTGGAAAGAAAACTGTAAACAAAACCATCCCTCTTTTTATTTTAGTGAAATATTCATAAAAAACTATAGTTTTTTTTCGACTATCGAAACTATCGAGTTGTCCGACTATCGATGGTTTTGCAGCTCTAACACAGAGTATTATAGTTTTAATCACATAACGGTGGATTGTAACACAATGAAATAATCGAGATAGATATAGACTTATATATATCAAAATGATCAGGGTGAAAAGAGAAATCGCAAAAATTGAGATATTTTGATGAAATTTGGAATGCAAGTTGGTATCGAGACTGGGACGGTTGGTATTGAAAATGGGCGAAATCGGACCATGACCACGCCCACTTTTCCTATATAGAAAAAAACGGAAATTTCGTATCTCAGTCACTAATATAGCTGGAGCGATGAAATTTTACCCACATGTTGAGCTCAGGCCCCTAGGAAGAAAGTTGATAAAATTTTGGAAAATGGGCGGTGCCACGCCCACTTATTAAGGGTCAAACATTGAAAGTTTTATGAGTCATAACTCAGAAACCGTTGAAGATATATCGATGAAATTTGGTACGCGTGATTTACTTACTTAGGCAAATGATTTGACGGAAAATTGTCAAAATCGGTTGACGGCCACGCCCACTTTTATATATGTGTATTATAAAGTGACCTAATAAAAACATTTTAAGCGATATCTCTGTCAAATATAAAGATCTATAACTGAAATTTTGTGGCATGAGTCCAACTATGAACATAAAACGAAAACCACAAAAATTTTGAAAATGGGCGGAGCCACGCCCACTTATTAAGGGGCAAACATTGAAAGTTTTATGTGTCATAACTCAGAAACCGTTGAAGATATATCGATGAAATTTGGTACGCATGATATATTTACTTAGGCAAATGTGTGGACGAAAAATTACCAAAATCGGTTGACGACCACGCCCACTTTTATATATGTGTATTATAAAGTGGCCTAATAAAAACATTGTAAGCGATATCTTTGTTAAATATAAAAATAATTCATTGAAATTTTGTGACATGAGTTCCACAATAGACCGGAAACATAAAATAGACAAATTTTGGAAAATGGGCGTGGCACCGCCTCCTTTTGGACAAAGGGATATACGAGATTTATTAGCCTTTAACTCGACAAATAATTGAGATATTATGACGAAACTTGGTTTATACACTTTTATAACTTGTGTTAATAGACACGCAAAAATTTATTGAAATCGGTTTATGACCACGCCTACTTTTTAACAGATATTTCTGGAATACCCTTTGGGAATTTGTAACGTGACATCTTTGTAACTAGAAGTCATAAAGGAATTAATTTTTGCACAAAGAATAATATTGATATGCTTAGTTGGATGACTGATAAAAATTTAGAAAATGGGCGTGGCTACGCCCACTTTATGCAGCACTCGCTTTATATAAAGTACACCGTGTTTCCATCAAACGCAAACAAACAATGAAAGCATACAGCTGAGTATCTAATGTTCGATTCCACTCGAACTTAGGCTTCCTTACTTGTTTCTAATAAATCTTTCCATAAATAACCCACAGAATTGAAATTAAACCAAATCAGGCTATGTACATAGGTAACTTTTCATTTCCCCATTCATGAAAGGTATGAAGTCTTCGGTACGGCCGAAGACAGCCGCGCTCTTACTTGTTTTTTCCTAATTCTGTTTTTTAAACGGATTCACCCATATGTATGTATGTATCTACATAAATATATGTATTATTTATACGGTACATTAGTTCTCAAATACAACGGAACCCCAACGGTATAGGCAACAAGATAAAAATAGGTAAAAAAACTTTTTAAGTTAAACGGTTTTATGTTATACATATATTGCAATGTTTAAGATAAATGTACTAAAAACCAAAAAATAATAAAATAGATACAGTCGTGGGAATTATAAACATTTGCATAGACTAGACTAAAATAAAACCGTGGGGCACGTCAATTGTCTACAATCGTTGATTAAAATATTTGTTTTGTAATGTTACACTATAATTAGGCAGTTGTTCAACCGACAACGATGGACGTGTGATAAGTAGGGCTAGAATGTGGAAAAAAGCTAGCAAGCTCGATTATAAGCGAGTTTTAGGGTTTCTTAGTGGTGAGCGAGTAGTACTTTTATCATATGTTTTGTCGATTAAAGACAAACTACGAGCAGTGAAACGATTCCTCGTGTGAATGTCCAACGATAAACTAGTTGAAACATCTCTTTTATTAACATGGAGTGTATAACTATTGGAATTTCCATGAGCAAGAAAATAGTAAGTAATTTCCTCACCGTCTGCGGGCCAACTGCCTAACGACGAATTAAACGATTCTTCTATCGCACATTAAGTCGATAATTTGTAGACAATTGACGTGCCCCCCGGTTTTATTTTAGTCTAGTCTATGCAAATGTTTATAATTCCCACGACTGTATCTATTTTATTATTTTTTGGTTTTTAGTACATTTATCTTAAACATTGCAATATATGTATAACATAAAACCGTTTAACTTAAAAAGTTTTTTTACCTATTTTTATTTTCTAGTTTTTAGTTTTTATTTCGCATTCTGTTTAATTCATTTAGTGCTTCATTATTGCAAGGTTTCTTGCCCGTTAGTTTATTGCAGTCCAACGCCTCTATAGCGACCCACGCGCCACCTATCGGAAGTTTTTTTTAGGAAAATATTTCCTTTCAAGGTAGTAATACATGTTCCGAATTTCAGCCAAATCGGACCATAAATGCGATTTTTGTAAATATAGCGACCCACGCGCCATCTAGCGGAATTTTTTTTTTAAGAAAATATTTCTTTTCAAGGTAGTAATACATGTTCCGAATTTCAGCCAAATCGGACCATAAATGCGATTTTTGTAAATATAGCGACCCTCGCGCCACCTAGCGGAATTTTTTTTTAAGAAAATATTTCTTTTCATGGTAGTAATACATGTTCCGAATTTCAGCCAAATCGGACCATAAATGCGATTTTTGTAAATAAAGCGACCCACGCGCCACCTATCGGAATTTTTTTTTTCATAATATTGCATTGTCATCGGGGTTATACATGCGTGCAAAATTTCAGATTAATCGGTTGACAGGAAGAGGGTTAAATTTGACCCAAGAATAAATAATAAATAAAAAATAATAAAACAAACGGGGTGAGCTAAATAAAACCGTTTAAAAAGGAGATCTTGCAATTACCACCACCCTGAGTCCCTGTGACACATTTTTTATTTAAAAAATAACACAATAAGTCCAATTAGTTTGCTACCGTTTCTGATTTCCATTGAAATTCCCTATCTAAAAAGCTATCAAACACTAAAATCAGATGAAAATTACGAAAGTTACGGGAGGAATGCATAAGTTTGTAGTATCGTAGTTATTACAGATGTCAAGAAATAATAACACTACGTGACAAACACTGGGTGTAAAATCCCTAGTTTTCACTCTCATTTGACAACATTATCGCTCAGAAATATTCTGAGGTCATCCATATCCACATTTTGACCCATATCTGGGCTCTAGGTAAAAGGTGTTGAGCAGCCTTTCATTTGATACCAATATCGTCCAAAAATATTTAGGGAAAGTGACAAATAAATAGGCTTGATTTTTATCAGTGACCAAACAAAAAAAAAAATAAATCGTCAGTAACGAGTATTCATGTGTAAACAGTTTTCAAATCGCATTTTATTCCCTTTTCCTTATTCCTTTCTTCCATGGTTTTCTATGGATTAAAATGCGACTATCGTTTTTATAATTTTTTGTTGTCATTGTCACTGCTACTATTTTGTTTGTTTGATTTTTGATTTTTGATTTTTGATTTTTTGATTTTTGATTTTTGATTTTGTTTTGTTTTGTTTTGTTTTGTTTTGTTTTGTTTTGTTTTGTTTTGTTTTGTTTTGTTTTGTTTTGTTTTGTTTTGTTTTGTTTTGTTTTGTTTTGTTTTGTTTTGTTAGTCCTTGTATGAAGATATTTTTGAAAAATATTCAATTGTGGACGTTAACCAAATAGGAAACGTGAATTTAGAAACGAATTATATACTACGTTTATACGGCAGAATTCGAGAACTATTAATTTCATGAATTCGAAAATGGTCTCGTTTATGCAGCATTTATGAACTCATGAAATTCAGCTTTTTTAAAAAGTGGCAACGTTCTAACGACAATTGTGGACGTTAACCAAATAGGAAACGTGAATTTAGAAACAAATTATATACTACGTTTATACGGCAGAATTCGTGAACTATTAATTTCATGAATTCGAAAATGGTCTCGTTTATGCAGCATTTACGAACTCATGAAATTCAGCTTTTTTAAAAAGTGGCAACGTTCTAACGACATCAGCTGTCAAAGCAGATGTACCAAGTAGACTCGGTGGCGAATTCTGAAACTACTTTTTTTATTTAAAAAGGTAGTGTAATGTCAAAATCTAAGCGAATTCACATCATGGCCAATGGGAATGCGCGAGTCACAAGCGAATTCAGAATTTAACCACGGCGAAATATAATTTTGACATTACACTACCAATTACAATGGATATAACAAAATACATTGAACATTTCTGAATTCGCCACCGAGCCTACCTGTTAAATCTGCCTTGACTGAATGAACAGCTGTTGGTTTGGCGTTGCCGGACTTGTACTTCATAATTTCATGAAATGATGGTGAAATTCATGGATAAACGTACAATAGTAGTAATAGTAGGGAAGAAACTAGCAACAAATTTTCTATCAGATGTCGAAGGCAGACAATAGCTCAGCGGTTAGAACTGTAGTTATTGTACTGCAAAGTGCCTAAGTTCGAGTCTTGGCAGAAGCAAAAGTAACCTGATGAGCCTTAGAGCCTGTACACACTTGCGACTCAATCGATTTAGTCGGGCTTTGATTTGCATGGGGATATATGGAAGCATTCACACTACAACCACTTTATCGGCCGACTGAAATAGTTGGATTTGCAGCCCGATTCCATTCCAACTAAAACGGTCGGACAACTGCTTTAAGCCGGAATTACAATAGCGCTGTGGCTGTGGCAACGACTGTTTTTCGAAATCAGCTGATTTTTAGAAACTACGGTTTGCAATGAAGCGGCACATAATACAGCAGAGGCAGCTGGCAGCACCGCTCCGTTTAGCCCAAATTCTAAGTTCGCTGCCGCTGCCTTGAATCGCAGCCATCTTCAAGTGTTGATGTGAACTTATGTCTGTTTCCATACTATCCAATGCAATATATTTTTTACTAATTTTGTGTTTCCGTACTTTGAAGTCGAATGTTGATTTGCATGGGAATGTATGGAAGCATTCACACTACATTCAATTAGTCGAACAACTGAAACAGTTGGATTTGCAGCCCAATTTCATTCCAACTGAAACAGTCGGACAACTGCTTGATCAGCAAGGCGCCCTTCTACGTATTCACACTAGAGACAATTTAGTCGAACGACTACAACAACAACAGTGATATTCGTAGTGGAAAGAGTTACCATGCTGACATCACTACTTTTATTTCACTTTTGGTAAATTGCAGATTGAATATTTCAATAAATATTTTCAAAAAGTTTAAAAAAAAAAACAAAAGGTTGGTTTCTTATTAACTAGTTATAGAAAAGAATTATCTAACTAAGGATATTTACTTCCGTTTTCATGTGTTTCTTGATATTGTTGTTCTCTTCAAATGTCATTAATCGCATTTTAAAATAGAAATAATGAAAATGAAATTGCATGGAAATTATTAATGGCTAATTTTTACTATTTTTCCATTTCTTGTACTTCTGCTCGTTTCGCCTTTATGAGCGTAATTCCTTCCGTTTTTCTCATTTCATTTACTTGACAGCTAGTTGCTAGTTTAATAAGAAACAAAGCCAAACAATGTATGCACTTTTTGTTTATTTTATTGTTTTTTATTTATTAATCAAGTTGACAGCTGACAAGAAGGTGCTTTCATGTAAGAGCCTATACACACTTGCGACTCAATCGATTTGGTCGAATTGGACTGTTGTATTCACACTACTCCAACTATTTAGTCGAATCGGTGGCAGCTATTCACACTTGAGACTAAATAGTCGTGCGATTGACAATGACATAGTGTTGCCAATGTTCACATTTTACTCAGCAAATTTTACATTAGTGGTCTTCATATAAAGTGATGAAGTATTAAATTGTTAAAGTTTATCTGCATTCTTACATGAAAGCACCTTCTTGTCAGCTGTCAACTTGATTAATAAATAAAAAACAATAAAATAAACAAAAAGTGCATACATTGTTTGGCTTTGTTTCTTATTAAACTAGCAACTAGCTGTCAAGTAAATGAAAAGAGAAAAACGGAAGGAATTACGCTCATAAAGGCGAAACGAACAGAAGTACAAGAAACGGAAAAATAGTAAAAATCAGCCATTAATAATTTTCATGAAATTTCATTTTCATTATTTCTATTTTAAAATGCGATTAATGACATTTGAAGAGAACAACAATATCAAGAAACATATGAAAACGGAAGTAAATATCCTTAGTTAGATAATTCTTGTCTATAACTACACCATTTCCAGATGGATTTTAGAAAGCGTCAACTGGATTTTAGAAAGGGGAAATTGGATCTTAGAAATGTCAATTGGATTTTAGAAAGGGGAAATTGGATTTTAGAAATGTCAATTGGATTTTAGAAAGGGGAAATTAGATTTTAGAAATGTCAATTGGATTTTAGAAAGGGGAAATTAGATTTTAGAATAGCCAAATGGATTTTAGAAAGGGAAAAATGGATTTTAGAAATGTCGATTTGAGTTTAGAAAAGGGAAATTGGACTTTAGAAACTGTAAATTGGATTTTCGAAAATTTATATAATTATTAATTTATACTTTCATACGCAATAAAGAATTTCTATTCGAAAAATTCTGTGTAAAATTTATTTTAAACGCACATTCTGAAATCCAATTCAAGCTTTCAAAAATCCAATTTTGTTTTCTAAAATCCTTTTAACGCTTTCTAAAATCCAATTGACATTTCTAAAATCCAATTTCCCCTTTCTAAAATCCAGTTAACGCTTTCTAAAATCCATCTGGAAATGGTGTAGTTAATAAGAAACGAACCTTTTGTTTTTAAACATTTTGAAAATATTAATTGAAATATTCAATCTCTACAGTTTACCAAAAGTGAAATAAAAGTAGTGCTGTCAGCATGGCAACTCTTTCCACTACGAATATCACTGTTGTTGTTGTAGTCGTTCGACTAAATTGTCTCAAGTGTGAATACGTAGAAGGGCGCCTTGCTGATCAAGCAGTTGTACAACTGTTTCAGTTGGAATGAAATTGGGCTGCAAATCCAACTGTTTCAGTTGTACAACTAATTGAATGTAGTGTGAATGCTTCCATACATTCCCATGCAAATCAACATTCGACTAAATCGATTGAGTCGCAAGTGTGTATAGGCTCTAAGAATGCAGATAAACTTTAGCAACTTAATACTTCATCACTTTATATCAGACCCCGGCAAAGCTAAAACTGAGATTGTATTAGTGAGAACAGAGAGATTTATGCAACAGTGGTGTAAGAACTAAGCATATGGGGCAAACGTACAAAATAGCAACGTTTTGAAAATAAAATAAATATTTGAATAATAATGAAAAATGAATTACTTAGGAATTTTTAACTTGAAAAAATGTTTTATGAATTAATTTGGATTCACCAATCTAAAATATTGGAAATTAACTTAAAAAAATGTTTTATAAATTAATTTGGATTCAACAATACCTGTGTTCAATAACAAAAAATTGTTACGAATTTTTCTTAAAAAGTGTCATTTTTATATGGAGATCTGTCATTTTTTACGAAAAATTCTTAAAATTTTTTTGTTATTGAACAGAGCTAATGTAAAATATTGGAAATTCCAATAATAAAAAAATATCTATAAGGAGTTTTTAATGTAAAAAATATACATTAAAAATTTATTTGAAGAATATTCATTGAGAAATAGTTGAGAGTTGATATCATTTACGAAATTTTTCCAAAATTACATAACTAAACTTGTTAAGGTATGCAAGGATGGGGCGTAAGTTATAACTGAAGATTTAGTAGAACCTTTAAGAATAAGCAAATTTTATTATATGAATTGAAAAATAAAGCATTGCAATTTTGAAACTTGAAAATTTGGTTGCAGTACAAAATGATTTATTATTCATGGTCATACTGTGTAACCTAAATCAAACGCAAGTCGTCAATTTAACGCACGCACGCAAATTTTTCATATGCGTTGAACCGAAATTGACTTGCGTGCGTGTTCAGATAAAGAAATAGAAAAATACAGAAAATCAGAGAAAATCTTGTTATTTTGTGGAATATGTACCTAACAGACACGATATCAAAAGCAAGTGTCAATTTTTTTGCAAACAATCACCCACAATGCTTAATTTCAACTGTCACGCAAAACAAAAATTGGGCGTCGAATTTGCTTTTTACGCACGCCGTTCAATTTCGGTTACTCCCATACAAGTTGTATGGGCATGAGAAATTTTTGACAGTAAATTGACGGCATGCGTTTGATTTAGGTTACACAGATACGTACGCAATGGCACACTGTCGCATAACAAACAAAGCAACGCAGCCAGTGCTTGTGTTGCTTCTTCGCCGTCTAAACCATGGTTTATATCTATAAGTTGCGACACTCTTTGACATGTTGTGCCTGTCACCCTGCAGTGCTGTGCAAAAGTTACAGAAAAAAAATTCAAATAAATTTTGAAATCTTTAAATCTTTAAAATTATTGGGTGAATTGAATTTGTAATGCTATATTTGTAGCGATAATAACAAAAAATTAACATATTTTTGAGTTTTAATTGATTTTATTCGGAATTTTGGATATTTTCTTGTGAAGATTTTGCTACGTTTGAATACAACACTGTGGTCGATTCTTCTTCACATTTGGTTTATTTAGTTTCCCATTCTCCCATTGACACATAATGTGCCTGTCACTTTTTGCAACAACAATTCCCATGGTTGAAGTTTGTTTTGATGGGGATACAGTGAGTCACAGAGAAAGTGAGCCCTTATTTATTCAGACATTTTTATTATTAAATATCTTTGTTAACAATTACTTGACTTTCCTAATTTTTTTGCGACGGAAAAGTTTCAACAACATGCCAGAAATGATGAAAAACAAAAGCATACACGTATATACGCGTCACAATCAAAGCAAGCTTTCTGGCAACTCCAATTTAAATACTTAAACTTTCTCTCTAGAACACCGATTTCTCTCTTATATATTTTTACAGTTCACATTTAACATTATGTGTTAATTATATAAAAAAAAACAGATCAGGCAACTTTTTTCCATTTTTAAAAGGTGTACTTATCATAAAACACACGCTAGAGCGCGTAAAAATCGTGTTTTGTTAGTTGAATAAAACACATTGGTTGCTAATAAAATTTGTATTATATTAAATTCAAGTGCGCCAATAGATGCATTAGTCGCATTTTGGATGTCAATGTGCAAAGATGGGCCGACAAATAAGTTTAGATATTAGGGATAGAGTAATTGAACTGTTGAAACAAGGCAAAAAATTATTAAAACCGTTTTAGGGCATATTCCTCTTAGTGGCTAACCTTCACTGTGAGCCCGTTTCATGAACTTTTCCGGTTTTAACTATTATTTTTATAACTAAAAAATAATGTTCATCAAATTGTGGTTTATTCTAAAATATACCTAAGTACATAAATTTGTTTTTCAATCTGTTTGTGTATAATTTTTTATTTGCATAAAACTTCGGACAACATAACGTGGGTCATTTTCACTACGACTTACTGTATGTATCAAAAATATAGATACACATTTATTTTTTCAAAACAAAAATGAAATATCCATGACGCAAATCGTTGCTACCCAATAAGCATTTTTGAATGCATTTGAATTTCATTGAGATCAAATCCATTTTCCAATTTCCAACAATAATTTTTAACTTGAATTCAGAAACAGCCCATTTTTCGATATGAAAATGTTTCTGTTTCTCCACTTGAAAAAAATATTGGAATTTGACTTGAACTTTATCGATATTCTCCAACCAAAATCAAACGTCAGAATAAAGCTTTTGAGCAACAAACTCTCATCCGATTGAAATAAAGGAAAAAAAATGTAACAATTATGATTGTCTGCTTGACTTATTTGCTCACTTTTTTGTTATGCATTTAACAATAATAACAATATTTTATACACAATAATTAGTTGTATTATACATTCCTCTTTAAATTTTATTCTTCACTCACTTTTTCGTTTACTTATTGCTAATATGATTGAATTTAATTAATACTAATTATGCACTCAGTTCAGTTTGGAAAAGTATTGTACCTTAAGTGTAAACACATGTTGGATATAAGCTTGATAATTGAGACTTTTTCCCCACATTGGATTCGTGCTAATTGGGAAATATCCAAATGTAGGAGAATGTAGAGCTTCCAAAGCAACCAAAGCGTTCGAAGGCATCCAGGCATTAATCAAAAGTATGAATTGGTACAGCGTTTTATCAGCGAACACAATCTGAGAGTGTTAGAGAGAGTAATTCTCAAACTTATCTCTAATCCAAAGCGAAGGTAGAAAACCACACTAGAAATCAATTGGAGACTGATTAGAAAAAGAAATATTTGCAAATTCTCATTAGAATTTCATTAGAAAACTACATTGGATTTCAATTCGGAAATTATAATTTTCTCCATTTGAGAGTTATGTCCCATTTTTTTTGAGATCGATATGATTCTCGACAGCTCCTCGAGTCGTCCTCTAACGTTAGAGATTTGAGAAAAGGGCTAGTTCTCGAGTCATTCTCAAACCGATATCTAACCTAAATGTTTGTTGGGTTTTCACCATCAAAATGGCCGTTTGAATTTAAATTTTTTTATTTCCTTTTGAACATTTTCGTATAAGCAGGGTTGCTCTTTCTCGTACTGTTCTGTTAATACATTTTTCCAAAAATATAGAAAAGGGAATATACGGATACCATTGCCTTTACTGCTTCATTCGCGTATATGCAAATTTTATTTCATGTAAGATTACCATGATCGATCTTTACACATAGAATAGCAACAATTTTTTTCAAATTACACGATTTTTCAAACGTGATTTTAGCTTTTTAAACATCATTTGACATTTTGGTAAATGCAACCAAATTTTAGTGTTGATGCAACATAGAGCAATTTTAAAATATACGCTATGAATTAAATATAATATTTTATTCTTAAATGTCATTTGGAATTTGGTTTCTTTAACATGATGATAGTGTCAATATAAACAAAAAAAATTTTAAAAAAAGAACTTCAAAACTATTTTGAAACATACACATTTTTTTTGAATATTTGGAGTTCTGCTGTTCGTGCAAAACGCAATTATTATTCTTTTTTTTTAAATAAAAAGAAAATCTGGTGTCGTGGGAAGAGTTTACCATCAGTGGAAGTGCATGATAATGGCGTTTCCACTTATATTTTCAGTTTTCAGGTGAATTAAAAGTGAAATGCATTTTTATTTTTAAAAGTTTTTAATGTAAAATATTTTCATTTTTCTCCTCAAAGTTTGCAATTTTACCACGAGGAAGTCCTTCCATATCCCGCAATACCGAAGCACCTTTTTTTATTGAGTGTACATATCGCACCCTAAATCATAAGGTGACACAACTCAAAATTTTTTGAAATCGAGTTTTTTCATAAATGTTACACAGAACGATTGCCAAAAAAACTTTTCAATAAGTGTCTCTTTTGACCGAAAAATTACCATAATAGTGGTCTTTTGCCATACGATTGGTTGTAAAGAAAAAAAGTTTTTTGGCTCTCCTGAAAATATTTGAATTTTTAATTGTGTCACTTTATGATTTAGGGTGCGATATATTGTATTTTTGTAAATTGTAAAATCAGTCCAGTTAATTTAACAATAAATTTAAGGTAAAATCAAAAAAAATTCCGTGTTAATTTAAATAGCTGAAATTGCAAAATTATCTAGTTAAAAATGTAAAATCAACAGGAAAACATTTATCTGTTATTTTATGCGCACGTGGGCCGATATGCGGAAAAAATTAATATATATCGCATACTAAATCATGAAGTGGCACAACTTAAAATTCAAAAATTTTCAGGAGCCAAAAAACTTTTTCTTGACAACCAATGAATTGGAAAAAGCCACGTATTTTTCAGTCAATAGAGACTCCGAATGAAAAGTTTTTTTGTTGGCAATCGCTAGAGATATGTTCTGTGTACCGGTTTATGATGAAAAGTCGATTTAACCCTCGAGTACTCGCGCCTCGTAGAATAACACGGATTCTCGCGCATGAGCATTTTGCTCACTCGCTCTTGTAATGTAATTTTTTAATGCATTTACATTGTTAATCATTTCCTTTTTTGTTGTGGAAATATTACTAACTAATTGTTTTTGAAATAGCATATTTATTTAAGGAATTCACCTTTTAAAATTTTATTAAATCAATCGAATAAAACATAATTTGGTTATTTCACATTTCACATATAGTACATTAACAAAAATATTTATTTTAAAAAATATAACTAAATAAAATTATAAAATCAGTCTGCGTTATGATTCATATTAAGTTTGCCTTCGAAGCAAAATGAGCACGTATATATTACATGTTCCGTGCAGAGTAATTTTGCACATAAAGTTCATCCTCTGTTTTGAACGCCTATTTTTACTCCTGAGGCATAGCTCGCAAAGGCCAGGCTTTTTAGTATACTCACTTATGTTGTCCTCCTTCTCCAAACTATCGGCGGATTGTTCAGAGGTAGTGCTTTGATCACTTTTTTCTGTTTCGCCATCACTTTGTTGAAATAATTCATTTTCGTCATTGTCTAAGCCTTCGTCATATAACACTTCTTCCAACCAAGAAGAAAGTTGTGAAGAGGCCCTACTACAATGACGTCTGCGTTCCATTTCAACAGTACTTGCAAATATAAATGAAAATATTGGAAAAATTATAAATATCAGCGTTAAACCCTAGGTTTCCAACAAAAAAGATTAACATAAAATACTTACATCGTTTCTCGCGCAATGAGCAAAATGCCGCTCTCAAAAAACAATATCCCATCTGAAGCTGTGATGGTGCACTAATGGAAAGAAATATTCGTCAAAGAGTGAATCACAACCACTTGCGAAGGTACTCAACACATCAAGTGCCACAAATCCATAGAACATATAAATTTCGCGAAATAAAAAATTGCTTGAGCAAAATGCTCATAGCGCGAGTGCTCGAGGGTTAATAAAATTTTGAGTTGTGTCACTTTATGATTTAGGGTGCGATATATTTTTATTAAAATCGTTTTCGTAGTGAAGAAAAAAATTCAGTAAAAACGAAGTAAATCCTAACGACTTTGCTCCCATTTTGGTAGTAACAGCAATTATACGAAATTGCACAGCATTGATTCCTTCATTCTCTTCATTTTCGCACAAACACATACGCATTTTTTAAAATGAAGAAGAAGAAGACTATTTGAGTGACCAAACTATTTAGTATAAACAATGTCTAAACAACGACTGAATCACAGAGCGTAAGCAAGGCTTATCCAATACAGGTTAAGTTACTTGCGTTTGCTTTATCTTGTTTCTTCTTTAAAAATGTCAATGTGAAAGAGGAGAGAAATGAATTTCAATGTAAAATTTTTCCCAATTCGTTTTGTCTGACATTCACACTTTTTAGTATACATACACAATTCCAATCAGCTTATCTACTACGATATCCTCTTTAGATAATTCTTGAGCGTAAGCCTATGTGTGTTATACTCATTAACTCACGTGAGTCGATTTGCCGGGCCTTGCTTTATATGCAGACCACTAATGTAAAATTTGCTGAGTAAAATGTGAATATTGGCAACACTATGTCATTGTCAATCGCACGACTATTTAGTAGGGATGGGCAAATTGGAAAAATATATCGATATATATTGTATCGATATTTAAAAAAACATCGATTTATGCCGTGTAAAAACATCGATATATCAATATATCGAAAGGGCTGGCTTCACATTAAGGAACCACGTCCCGCGAAAAACCACTTCTTCACGGGGCTAGAGGTGCTCTCACAGATCTCAAAACTGGAATCCAAACTTGCCGCAGACTTATAGTTTACTAGATATTTGTTGTTAAAGTTGGATGGATCTACATATATTCTGCGAATCCTGAAGTATAAACATAAAAATCATTAAGAATTGCTTGAAGAAGAAAGTATTGTAAATTCAAGTACCCGGACATTATGGTTATACCACTTCTTAAAAAATGTTCTGCTGTTAAATTCGAAGCGAATCAGAAATGTATGAAAAATATCGAATTTGGCTCGAAATGGCAAAAAATTATCGATTATCGATGCACGGTAGTTCAAAATATCGTCGATATTATCGGCTGTACTATTTTAAAAATATCGATATATTGATATATCGATATATATCGCCCAACCCTACTATTTAGTCTGTAGTGCAGGGGTCTTCGTTTCATAGCACTGAGGTGCAACGCTCAAGTCACACAGATTGTTATACTCTCTCGTTTTGTCGTAGTAAGAGCGCAAAAGTTAGGTGACCATCTACGACCGTGCGACGATTCAGTTGCTTGCGGGCAAGCAAAAAGATAACAACGTACACGCATACTTCGTTTTCATACGCTTTTATACGACGTCGCGCAAGCATTGGGCATCATAAAGTATTTTTCGTATTGCATTGTGCGACGTGGTATAGCAGCGCATAAAAGCGAAAAATATATGCGTGCACGTTGTTGTCTTTTTGCTTGCCCGCAAGTAGGGACACGAATTTCGATACGATACGATACCAAATCGATATTTTTTGCATTTGATACCGATACTTTTTACTCGATTCTTTTGCGACGATATTTTTTGGTATCGAGTACTTCAACCACGGTATCGAACAAATGAGTACATTCAGTGATGGAAAATTAAAATTGTGTCATATTTGTCCAAAAAATTGTGCAACGCAAAATAGTGCCGAAAATCGGTCGAGTGTGCAGAAATGACAAGCTGCTTCCTAAAGGGCCGAAAATGCACAAGCACGAGTAATGTTCACTGGTACATATCGAAAAATAGGTCTGATCCACGTGATGAAATAATTGCAGGTTTGTGCTACTTCGTAAGGTTTTTTGTATGAAGTTGTATGAAGATACCCAAATCTGTTTATTGATTTTCATATTAAACGAGGCGCACACACCACCGAAACTTGCTTACAATGTGCAATTACCATGCGATAGAAATAATGGTAATGGGAGATATAGGATTATGTATATATTAAAGACCTGCGCAAGCTCACTCGCTTTTCTTTGAACACTGTGTGATTCGGTGTCATTGCCAATGTTATGCTTGATTCGGTTTAACATACGATCAGCACTCGCACGACAGTATATGCTAGCATGAGTTGAGTGACAATGCAGTTTGCTCATTTCCATTTAGCCATGAACACACAGGCTTGAGTATATTTTCTGTGCCTTGCGAGTAGTGTGCGAGAGGACAGTAAAAGCACTAGAAAAATAAACGAATCAACCGAATCATTCTAGTTTGTTTGAGTGAATGCAGTGAAGTAAAACGACGCAGCAATGGAAGAAGTAAGTTTCTACTTATTTGTGTATACATACATATATGTACATTAATTTGATAGCTTGTACTTATGTATATATGTACATATGAACATATATATGTACATACATACATTTGTTTTATTGTAATTTAATATTGATTAGTTAAACTAAATGAAATATATGTATATATGTATATGTGTGTATGTATATATTTTAATAAAATAAATATTTACTATTATAGTTGTAGTAATAGTATTTGGCTGATATACTAATTATATATGAATTTAGGTATGAGCTAGTATCCAATGCTACAATTTTACTATGTATTTCTTATTTCGCATTTTTTTAGTAAAGCGCTTTATGTATGTACATATGTATGTACATATGTATGTATACTATTATAATTCCTCTTTTACTCGCATTCGTTACGTATGTACATACATACATACATAGCTCAGTTGCATGTTTCAAGCCTTCCGAATCTATTGCCTTTCGAATCTATTGCCTTACGAATCATTTGTCATTCAACTCAATTGCTTTCAAAGTTATGAGTGAATGAGGGCATATCTCTTTTTGTTGACGTGCAGTGCAGAAACACTTACGCTCTATTTACAAGCTCTTTCGCTCACATGTTGAGCCAATGTTATGCAGATCGGCTCACGCCGTTTTATGCGAGTGGCTTACATCGTCAAATGAGTGAGTCGTTGCAGGGGTTTAGTATATATTTTTCATTTTCATACGATAATTTGACGTTTGCAAATAAAAAATCGTCATTTCAGCGAAAAAATCGTCAATATCTTTTTTCTTTGTATGGAAAAGGATTTACGTCAAAATCAAAACTTTGGAACCAGCCATGGCATACTATACCATGGAATTAGCACTAATACAGCAATATGCGTATGCATCAGGATGCAGTTTTATTGCGTTTTTGTTAACTTTCTGGAAGACGGTGCAACTTTAAACCGTTTTAATAAATATCTTTTAAATGGTGAAAAATCTTTAATTTCCAGTCCAATTAAAATTGATAAAAAATAAATTTCGCGCTAGCCACTAAAAAATTGCATATCTTTTATTTCCGCTTTCGAATTCATTATCTAGAGGTCAGAACGCGTCGACTGGTACCTCTTTTAACTATTTTAGAGGAAATTTTAAGATTGCACCGCTTTCGATACCGATACTTTGAGTATCGAGTAGTTTAGTTTCGATATTATCGGGTTCGCGATTCTTTTTAACCGATATTTTAAATGAGTACGAGATCGATGCTTTTGATTCGATATCGTGTCCCTACCCGCAAGCTACTGAACGATGCGACGGTAGTAGCTGGGCACTCAACTAGTCGTTTTTCACTAATACTGCTGCAGTTACTAACACTGCTGCAGTTAGAGTTTTGGGGATCTCTGCTGTAGTGTGAATAGCTGCCACCGATTCGACTAAATAGTTGGCGTAGTGTGAATACAACAGCCCAATTCGACTAAATCGATTGAGTCGCAAGTGTGTATAGGCTCTTAGAGGGATCTGAGGTGAAACAGCTGTAGTTACATCCATGCTTAAAAAGTTTTTTTCTAGTTTCTAAAAAATTAAATATAACCTGGGCCTGTGCTCGTTAAATTAAATTTAAAAAAAAGTGAATTTAGATGTCCAACATAAATTAATCACTCAGTGAAAATCCGAAAATAATTTGAAATTAAATCTCACGCCCTCAGTCGTTGGTGAAGAGAGTGAAACTTGAGATCATCGTTGTACTAATCCACCTTTTTGTAAACTTAAGCAATTGGTAAATTCTTAAAAATATTAAATAAAAGCTTTAAATAAATAGTTTCAATAGTTTTATTTTGTTATTTTAGAAAATCATGGAAAGCGACGGGGATAACCTTATGTTATGTTAGGGGGCTTAGAATATACCCGTGGTAAGGAATGCCTGTCGTAACCCGGCGTCTCCTCAAAGCAAAATTCAGTGTAACAATTTCTTGTGTAACAAAAATTTTTTCATGTGCGTGGTCAGTTCATATGATGACAGAATTATTTGCAAAATGGCGCTGAACTGACATGCAGCATGCGCAGAAGCACTTAGAAAGTTAAAAAAATTGTTTAAAATTGGCGGTGATGCTCGAAAACTATATATATGCACTAAATCAGCTGATTCTGTCAAATTTTGGATGAACGCATAGCGGTACCGCTGAGTGCACAATCTCTTATTTTTTCATTCAAGTATTTGTTCATTCATGCCTAGAAGGTTGATAATGGCCAAAAAATCGTTAACACGATAGTCGGGTTAATGTCAGAAGGGACTGTTACCCGAGCGTACCGGATTTATCCGGCAAAGAACTGTCACTTCCCCTACACTCCCTTCGAGGAGTGTCTTGGAACAACCTTATATTATTGCTAAACTGTGGTATATTGATGGCCGGAATAGAAGAATATATAAGCGACGCCAAATTCCATTTTGCATCATTAGAAAAATTGTGCATTCTATTTTTTCGATTCTTTTTTCCCATTTTCACCACCATTTTTATCAACACGTAACAAAAGTCAACAAACGTCACAATTTCTTTAAGAAATAAATGCTCGATGATATATTTCTTGGCAAACCCCGTATTGCTGTGTTCGCATAACGTTGAAAAATAGTATTAAAAAAGTGTATTAAATTTCTTGAGAGGTCGATACTCGCTCAAGAAAGTTTCACAAGAAAAAATTCTTGAGCATTTCTGTTACGTCATTTTATATGGAACTTTTGCGTTTCCTGAGAGGTCGATACTAACCTTTAACATTGTATGTCCTAGGAAAGGTAGTAATAAACACAAACAAATTTTAAAAAAAAAAATGTTGATATTGCTCGGAAAGTATGTCAAATGGTGTACTCTTCTACTCATCGTTTGGGGAGATCTCGCTCCTAGTTCTACTGGGTATATACTTACTTCCTATACCAGTTTGGTGAGAAAAGCCCACAAACGGCATTCCTGATCACTACACCATGAGCGGAGCTAATGAGAAAAAACTTTTTTCCGAAGCCCTGATTCCGTAAATAAACCGGTATGCACTGCTTTACCAACTACGATTCCCAAATCGAGTTGGAATACTGAAAATGTACTATACTGAAAATGGAACACATCTCTTGGGAACTACTTTGACGGAATAAGCTAGAAACGCACCATACTACGCTACACTGCCGCGACACTTCAATTTTGGGTGCGACATTTATGGGTATATCGCACTGCGCGACACTTTGCTGAACAATTTTTTTAATTAATTTCTCTAAAAAATTAATAATTTATTTGTCACTCACTGACCAAATTAACTTTTCTTCGTCAAACAACATTTTGCATTCATTATATTGTGAAGTGCAGTTGGCTATACCGAACTATGCGACGGTGTAACTGCACAAATTTCTGTCGTACGACGAAGTTGCCTAGTTGGTCAACTTCGTCGCGTGGTGTCGTGCAATTCACCTCAATTGCAGCGTAGTGCGGTTGCTTCCATAAAAATACATGCAAAGAATATTTTGTCGCGTCTTGCAGCGTCGCGTAGTGTAGTATGGTGCGGTTCTAGCTTTAAGCGGACATTTTCGATAGTTAAGATTGCGCGACATGAATAAAAAAAATCCACTATTTTTGTTCAGCACATCAGTCTAATTTCGTTAATGTATTCATAATCTCCTCATAACTAAAATATAACCTTTTCTTATAATGTCTAATATAATAAATAAATTTAAATATCTTAACTTGGCACAACAGAGTATTCACAATGGATATGATGAGAAATATCGAAATTATCGGACTTGTTTTTCCAAAGAGCATCGATAGTATTCCAGCTTGATTCCAGCTCTAATGACCAGTGTATGTGCGTGTGTGTGAAAACAATTGTAGTCGGAGGCCGTGTCTCTGTAAGTCTTAATAAAACCCAAGAAATTGCATGAATAATTGAAGTTTTATTGCTGTAAAATGACTATACAATTCATGTGAAAGAGCATCAGAAATTTGTGGCAGAACCTACAAAATCTGGCTCTTTTTTATCGAGGAACGAATTTTTTCGATGGAATGCTTTATGTGTTAGAGGAACTGAAATATACGAAACGGTATGAAAAAGAAACGCTTAGGAAAAAGTCTGTCGGCCAACCAGCAGAAAATTGAATTTGTAGAGCTAATCTTTGTGTGATACGGTCAAAAAAGTAAATTTGTGACGTATTTAACCGTTCTAAATGTGCGAAAATATGTTTAATTTCGTTATAAACAAAATGGAGCATATATCACAATAAGCTTTCACAGGTTTACCCCATTTGCATTGTAGTGTCGAGTTGCAACGATTTTGAAAACGTTTGAAGGAAAAATGGTCTGCGCTGCCGCTGCAGCCGAAGCAGCGGTGTATCGTGTGCCGACTTCGTCGCAGCCAAGATTTATCCAACTTTAGATAATTCTTGGTCGCAGCCATTAGTGTGTGCCGCTGACATGCTTTTCTACAATACCTCCAATATTTGTAAATTTTGAAAAAAAAAGTATTCACAAATGTTTAGTGTTCATTTAATTCTTAATTGCATTTTTACAGAAATATCTTGATTTTCCATTATAAATGAATACATATAGATGCATACATAATTAAAATAAAGACAACGAAGTTGGGGTAAAAAAAAAACAAAATAAATCAAACACATATGTATACACATGCGGTTTGTTCAGTGCAAAACGTTAAAAAGAAACAGCGGGAATGATCGATATTTTATTCACTTGGAACTAATCGGTTTTTTTTTAACGCTTGAATTAAAAAATAATAATTTCTTTGAGGTCCTCGATCAATTTAAAAAACACAATCCATATGTACATGCATTTCACGTTTATCACAGAAAATAATTCTATCATTAAAACATCCCTTTAAAAGTAAACAGGTATTCCAGATAGGCGGTTTCTTAACCGGAAAATGAAATGGAAGGGTATTCCATACATGTTGACCTCTAATTCATATTTTCTTTTAAATAATATCTAAAAGATTTCAACATGTAAACAAACTATATTAGCCGTGTTTTTATTCAAGCGCATATACATCTGCGCCTAAATTTTGTATGGACAACTAAGCGCGGATAGAGATGTGTGCTTAGAAATGCATACAAAATTTCAGCGCAGATGTATGGCAGATGCTACATTATCAATATATATTGATGAAATCCGTGGATCGCGATTCATATTGACAGTGTAGCATCGAGTATTGATGGATCGCGATCCTGGATCGCGAATTTTTAGAAATTTTGCGATCCGCGATCCGGATCGCAATATTGACAATATGGATAGACTGTGTAGCATGAAAATTTTGCGATCCATCAAAATGCGTGTATATTTAGAAATTTAGAAATCCGCGATCCGGATCGCAATATTGACAATACGGATTGACTGTATAGCATGAAAATTTTGCGATCCATCAAAATGCGTGTATTTTTAGAAATTTTGAAATCCGTGATATGGATCGCAATATTGGCAATAAACGAATTGAAAGTGAAAGTGGGAAAAGGACGGAAGTAAAATATTTTGAATCTCAGAGCGAGAAAAATATCGCAATATTCAAATTGAACGTGTAGCACCAGTTTGCGATTCATCAAACCATCAATATGAATCGCGATTCAAATATCGCGATTCATATTGACAGTGTAGCATTTGCCTATATGCGCTTGAATAAAAACACGGCTATTAATCGATATTACATTGGAATTTTCGATAGAACTGGACCCAATATTCAAATTTTCTGAGCAGTAAACATCGTGTGAGATCCGCTATACAAAAGCAAGCGACCAGCATAAACCGATTTATATATGGTAACGTTGAGCGTTCCTTTAACAACAACAACTGAATACAACAATAAAGCAAGAGACTGATTCTTATTAATAAAAATACGAAATAAAAAAAAAACTAGCCAAATAAAAACTTGTGACAAAACAAGGCAACAACCCACGGCTTTCTTAACAGAAAAAGAACAACACTCGTACACAACACTTTCCCCAACCACACACTGTACCAAATGTTTGTAAATTTTGTCCTATAATACTGGAAGTAATTTTTTTTATAAAAAAAAAAATTATAATATAAAAGCTCAAAATGGGCAAACGCATGGCAGTAGCAGAGCCAAAGCATTCAACCCCAGCAACGCGCACAATCCGCAAACGGAAGCGCAACTCTTCTGGGGCGATAGCTGTTGGTGCTGAGATGATCGAAGCAACGGCAAAGGCCTTACGTGAAAGTGATAATAATTATTGGCATGAAAATGATGACGAAGACTCTTCATCGAATGATACCACCATTCATGTCACACCCCGAATTGTTCGAAATCAGTCGACGAAGCAAGCTAACAACTCATCGATTCTACTTAGTGCAAATACATCGGTAAATGAATCTCCTAAGCCCGTGTACACTCTGTTGCCATCCGTCGTTAATGGCACTATAATGTACGATTTGATGCAGAAACCTTGGCGTCTGGGCAAACCAATTGGTAAGTAGCAATCCTGTTTGTGTTGAATCTTAAAACCACCTAAATCACTAATATCTTTTACAAACCGTCCCTGTAATTAAAAAAACGAGCTATGTAAATTTTTAGGAACTTTTTTTATTGCATTTTTTACTAGCGCTATTCATTGTCCACATTTCTGCGTTTTTAGTTTTTTTCATATCTCGTTTGGTTTTGAAGTTATCAAATAAAGCTATGTGCGTGTAGTACTATAAATGTTCTGAAAAAAGATATGCGCTTGCAGGCATACAGGCAAAATGGCAATGGTCAGTTAATTAGTTCGATACTCAACTTTTCCACATACAAACTAAGCGTAGAGGCGTATTGTGTACAGATTGTTTCCGTTTATATAACACTAAAATCAAATTTAAGTGGTGTAAAAAGTGATTT
This sequence comes from Urophora cardui, assembly GCA_960531455.1. Classification (NCBI taxonomy): domain Eukaryota; kingdom Metazoa; phylum Arthropoda; class Insecta; order Diptera; family Tephritidae; genus Urophora; species Urophora cardui. Next base: position 166,160,265 of record OY482670.1, on the reverse strand, counting down.
ATTTTTTCATAAATCAATAACAATAATATATGTAGTACCACCCTTTCTGAATTAAAAGTTTGCTAAATTTTGCCAGTGGACGCTAGGAATCAATTTTTTTGCTTTCCTGAAAAGTTACTGAAAAACACATATGTAGCTATTTTTTATTCGCAGGGACAAAACACTTTTTAATGTATTTTTATTATCCAAAATTTGCTTTTGTTAATACATAGATTTGAAAAAAGAAATTAATATTTTTTTTTTTCTTCCTCGCTCAAGGTAAGGGAAATTTTGGTGAAATATTTTTGGCATCAGATAATATCACCATTCCGGTAACCAACGAGAATGCGAAATTTGTTGTAAAAATCGAACCACATTCAAATGGTCCATTGTTTGTAGAGATTCATTGTTTAATGAACACTGCCAAAAGCGATAGTAAGTTAATTTCTTAATTTTCTTCGCCTTTTAAGAGATATAAATTAAATAAATAAATTGCTTCCTTCATTAGCTAACAATATAAAAATGGAAAATGATAAAATGGATGACAGGCAGCACGATATTGCAGCGTCATTACAACAAACACCGCCTTCAGGTATACCGAACTATATTGCATCGGGCTCTCATTATTTTGGGGATGCACGTTATCGTTTTCTGGTGTTGCAACGCTTCGATCGTGACCTACACTCCATAATTAAGAATCGTCGTGTCCATCAAAAGTCTGTGTTAACATTAGCCATACAGATTGTAAATGTGTTGGAGAAGCTTCACGATAAGGGTTACTGTCACAATGATGTTAAAGCACAAAATCTTATGATTTCGAAATGCAAGTATTATAAAAAACAAACTGCAACTGCTCCAGTGACCACAGGAAAATCATCGCTATCCAAAAACACTAGCAATCTTAAGCCACCAAAATACGACGATGAACACTATGAAGAAAAGCAACAGACGACGGACAGTGGGAATAGCTCAGAGCAAGAGGCTAATGACGACGACGACGACGACGACGGCGATTCAGATTTTGTTGTTAAACGAAATACTTATGCAGATGAGGACGATGATGAAGATGAAGATGAGGATTTTGATGATGGTGCGACAACAAATAGTAACACTAACAGTGTGGACATCTATGAAACACCTGTTAATCGTAATCGAAAACGTCGACAACGTGGTGCAGTGGAATTTAGTGGTTCAAATCCGGTAGGAGTTTGGTACCTTGGGCTCAATTTCGGCGAAATTCAAACTCGTGACTGCATTTGCAATTTTCGCCAGAATTGTTTTCCAGTTATTAGACCAATAATATTTAATAAATATTATTTATTATGTACATATATGTATTTCAACCTAATCTGTAAATGTAAATTTCAGGTACGCTCATGTCGTCGCCAAAAAAGAAATTCTATATACGAGGAGATGGTTAAGTCACATTATTTACGCCCAGCAAAACGTGTTAGTTATTCGGAATTCTTCAACGAAGACGGTGCTTCCGTAAAGGGTGAAACAGCTGATTCAAAATCAGCATCATCCGACGAGGACTCTGATGAATTTTTACCAAGCTCCGCCCGTCGTTCCGCCACTGTCAAAAAATCAGCCACCAACAGTAACTCATACACCTGCGCAGCAACAAACAATTCTACAACAAAACGCTTGACACGACGTCAAGAGAAGCTTTTTAATAATAATAAAAATAAAAACACTAATAAATGTGCACAAAATGGCAAAAACTCTGTTACTACAAATGGTGGTGCTTCAGCAGCTACAGCTATTGCAGAATCACTAGTAGCCATCGAGCAGGAGCACATATTCCTGATTGATTACGGTTTGGCTTCCAAATTCATGGATAACGGTATCCATCGTCCATTCGTTATGGACCAACGTCGAGCACATGATGGTACTTTGGAGTTTACATCGCGGGACGCTCATATGGGCGCTCATTCACGTCGCAGTGACTTGGAATGTTTAGGTTATAATTTGATATTCTGGTCTCAAGGCTATTTGCCTTGGAAGGATGCAGCAACGCAACATCAGCAAGAAAAGGTGCATCAGGCTAAGGAGATATTAATGACGGATGTGCGCGAAATGTTGAAGCAAATTTATGGCAAAGAGGTTCCTAAATATTTGGGTGAATTCCTACATCTGGTGGGCCAGTTAGCCTATCATGAACGACCGAACTATTCACGTTATCGTCGTCTATTCGAACGCGAGTTCCAACAGCTGGGCTACTCACTTACCGAGTTACAATTAGATAGTAATGAAATAGAACGTACGTGTGTGCGTGTAAAGGAGGAAATCGAAAATAAAAATGATTTATTCGAAATGAATAGAAACAATGGTAATGCAGGATGGAGTATTATGAAGAATTTGTCAGTAGGCACACCATTCCATGAGCGCACGCTATCGAATCGGGTGTCACCCAAAAATTTGAGATCCAAATCTGACAAGAAATCAATGAAGAGGAAAAAGTTTTCATGGGCTGAAGTTCTTTCGCAAGATCCCGATCAGATAGCGCGCGAGCGGGCGGAGAAAGAATTCGACCGAGAAGAGGAGCTGAGTGAAGTGCAACAGCCAGTTGTACGCCGGTATGAAGGTAATCCCACGTATGCTATTCTCGAGATACAACAGCGTCTTAAGATGAATGGACGACTTGGACAACAAAACGATGAGCAACAGTCCGATAAAAATGATATGGACGTGGAGGAGGAGGGAGAGGAAGATGAAGAATGTGAAGAGGTAACGTGTACTTTTATAAATTGAATTTTTATTGAATAAGCTAAATTACCATAAAATACGCAGGAGAATATGGAAGTTGATGACAACAGTAGCGAAGAAGATGTAGAAGGAGAAACCGAGGACAACGAGGAAGAAGAATCTGACGAGGAAAATGGTGATGATGATGAGGACGAAAAGGAGAACGGAAACGGCCATGACGATGACGACGAGGATGTGGAAACAGATGCCACCGAAGTCACCATTGAGCCTGAACTTAACGGTGGACGTAAAACACGAGCACATAATACCAGATCTACTAGGGCAAAGTTGTTGTCGGCTAAGTCCCCGGAGAAAAAAAGAAATATACGAAGTAATGGAAAGCAACGTTCAACGAACTCAACAAAATCGGCGGTTAAAACAACAACAGCAACAAATGTGCCCAAGTCAAAATCAAGCAGTACAATAATATCAAGTAAATCTGCGAAAACAGATAAGCGTTCAAAACGCACCAGTACGAGCACAACGCGTAGTAGAGGTCGTCGTGGTTGCAGCAATGACACCAATACAAATAGCAGCAGCAGCATAAATAATGGCGGCGGAAGATCAGAGCGACGTACACGTCGTTGTTTAATTAAGACTGATACAGAGATGATGGACGATTTGGTGGAACAAGAAAGTAATTCAAATTTTAGTCCAGATGTTTGTGGTCTATTCAATGTTTGGAAGAAAATAAATAACGAAAATATTTATTATCGTGGGAGGAATGCCGCCGCAGCGTCAGCAAACAGACATTGTAAAAAATAAAATATATAGAAAAAATAGAGATGCAAATATGTATAACTGTAACAGTTCCATAGATATTTTAATGTTTTTTGTTTTTTTTTTAACTTCATTTTATGCTGTTATATCAAATCCATACACATACATACATACATACATATGTATAAAGAACAGTATAATTTCATAAAATGTTGATTTGTACGAATAAATTGTATAAATTTGTGGAAAGGCATGGCTAACAAACAGCAACTTATGTACATATGTATATGTATGTATAGATATATGTGTGTATACATATATGCAAGTGCAGAGCTGTGCATGCTGCTTGGCTGATCAGTACTCTATATACATACAAACATATTTATGCACATATCTATACAAATTAAAAGAGCTGCTGAACAGAATAGTATAGTAAGAATCAAAATGTATATTAATATACAATTGTATATGTACATTGTATGTATTTCTGTCGTTTTCAGCTTATTGGCACAAATCAAGGAAAGAACACATCCTTTTGAAAAAGATGCATTGAAAAAATGCATCAAAGAAACTCATTAAGAAATATGTACAGGTGTATGTGACTAGTATGGCATATGTATGAAGGCATACTTCAGTTTCAATATCGTGTATATGTATATACATACATACGTATAACTAAAGAGATTGCATATGAAAGAAAATAACAAAAGAACAACATAACTGTGCGAAGCCGGTGACGAGGAAATAAATAGCACGCCAACAGTTCTCGTATATGTATTTCAATAAAATTGTGTTAATTTTTCTTACCGAGAATGTCTGTATTTCAAAGAAATCCCCTCACCTTAGTAATTCCAATCTGTATATTTTGTAAAAGCAAAAATATTCAGCAAACAAATCATGCATTAACTCCAAACATACATACATACAAATATACATCGTAGCGTATAAGATTTTTAGAATAATCAAGAGTTTAAAAATCAATGCAAAAAATGTGAAATAATGACATTTTTGTTTCGATAGCTGTAAATCTTCATTTTATTTTTGCTAATAAGAAAGCTCGTTCTCCGTTATATTCAAACATTGTTTCTTCCTTTATTTTCTTTAATGTAATATTATTTTGTACTTGAGTAAAACATATTAGCACTTCAAAAATGGCGAAACCGTTAAACTTTATAGGATTACATGTATAAAAAAAAAATAAACATATTGTAAACAAAGGATTGTTTTATTTATCTAATTTACCAGGTCAGTTCAGCAATATGTACATCAAATCGCACAAACTGATTCTGTAGTGTCAGCAGTTTGTAAGGAATGCCAATTTAGTACTTAGACTCGATTATCGTAGGATCGCATTGGTCCTGAATGCTAAAAACTAAGAAGTATAGCCGGGGTAGTAGACTTTGGCTGGATCGCGTCGTTTCGGTACTTGAACCCGATAGTCGAGGGTTTTGTTGGCCGTGAATCCTTCATGTGGCTGTTTGCTCTTGAGGAGGTCAATGACTGATTTAGATATGCATATGTACATATATATGTTTCAGCGTTGCCGTTTTATGGGTAATTCCCCAAATTTGGGGAATTTTTTAATATTTGGGTAATTTTTGGGGAGTGCTATGATTTGGGGAATTCGCCTTTTAATAGTTTTATATAAATAATAATACCTATAAAAAAATTAATTATTTTCATGAGCTTCTACTACATTTGCATTGTGCTAAAGTGTGCATGAGATTTTGCAGCATTTATTTAATCTTGAATTACCGGCTGGTCGAACATGTACAAGCAAATTTCATAAGCCCATTAAAGTAAGAAGTTAGCTAGGAAAAAAATAAGCAATTTTATATCATTCATGAACATGAAATGGTATTATAACATTGAGCCAACCCAGGTTTGTCGAAAGTTCCAGAAGGAGGAAAATTGGACCCACCAAAATATATACCGATATTATAAGAATCATGAGCTAGTTCCTCAGTTGTTAAGATACGCTGATCATTTGTCGGAATCGGCCAAATTGGACCATTATAACATATAGCTCCCCTACAACTAACCATACATTTTGGGGTAAAACTTCTCCACTTAAATTGCTAAGATCATTGCAATATTTTTTTTATAAATATTTGCATAAACAACCCACAGAATTGGAGGTACCTATAAATTAAAGAAAATCGGACTATTTAATATTTCATTTCTCTCTTACTTGTTTTATGTTTCTTTATAACTTTTTTAACCACACATATACATATATGCACATGAATTTAAAAATACAAACCGTTATAAAGTAAAATAAATTTGAAAATACTTGTTTATTGGAAATCTCTTGATAACACTACCCGACAAAAAAATATCCTCGACATTTGATTCCAATATGTAATCAAATGGTTCAAAACTAGGTAGTAGTTTTCGAGATATTTTGAAATTTCAGTTTTCGCGCTAAGAAGAAAAGGAGGATTACTAATCTGTCAATATCTCCGCCATTACCGTCTTGAGCTTTATGTTATTTCATTTAATTTTGAGAGGATGAAATACCCTTTCCAATTCCACATAAAATCGACGTTAAAGTGACGGAATTATGGCGGACAAAAGATTTGTTTTTATGCAAAAAATAAGTTAAACACAAGATGTATAAAATGTCGATATCAAAATTTTTGAAATTTTGTCGGGCAGTGTAATTTGAAAATTTGTATGGGGAATTTCAGGCAATTATGGGTAATTTGATTATTTATTTGGGTAATCTCAAGAATTTAAAACGGCAACGCTGGTATGTTTGTACAATACACAAGTTGCCGCTAGTCTAGAAATATTGATTTCCATTTGTTTAGGAAATTGAGCTTGACGTTTGACCAGCCCATTACAGTTGCATGAACTACGGCTTTGTTCAGAAACTCAGTTTGAAGCGCAACCTGCTTTTGTAGTACAAGCAGAGCGTTCATAAACGTAAATTTCGCATGAAGCGTTGCTCATCACAATCATCAAAAAAATAATTACTGCGGCTGTTGCGTTTCATGCTGCGTTTCTGAACATACCCTACATATGTATGCAGAAGTGGTCCTTTTGTTTTTTTATTGCACGCAGTCGGATGTAAGTGCATCCCCAGAAGTTCTGTGAAGTATTTTCAGCATTGCAAAAGTTAAACCAAATTACCAGACCAGTGGTAATACTTGTACAAATTTATTTTACGCGACATGGAGTTTTGCGCTTCCAAGAGAGGAAGTGGTTTAAAAATTTTAATATCCATCTTTCATCATCCCTCAGGGGCGGATGAAGCAATGCTATATAACCTGTCTTTGGTTTTAGGTGAGATACAAAATTTCTTATTTGCTTTTAAAACTAATTTTGATTTTTTTTTTATATACATACATATGTACACAGGTACATCTTATATTAATCTCTGTAGTTTCGCACTTACCTCAAGTATATGTTCGATGCCATCAACACGGCGCAGTAACGAAAGCAAACGCATTTCCGCACATCCAAAATCCACCACCTGGAAAAGCCGTATGTTTATATGTAAAGTAAATAAAGCCGGTTGGCTCACCTTTTTGAATTTCTGACCCCAGCGTGGATCCTCTAATATTCTTACTGCCGTTGTGTAGCGCTGCTCAAACACAGGCGGATCAAATTTTATATCACCTTGCGCATTTATAATTGCACGGGCACGCAAACCTCCATCCGGCAGAGTATATGAAAACATATTTTTGCAATTAATGTTCTAAATAGATGTTATTTTTTGTTTATCAATCTGCACTAATAATTTTGTTCTATTACCATTCGTTCTTCATGGAACCAAATAACGTAAATTGTATTTACGCTCTTTGGCATCAATGTGCATTTTCATGTATTCACAATTGATAGACTTTTAAGCAAGGTTGATACCTAAGGTTACTTTGGTAGAAACCGCTGACTATTAGCTTAAACAGAATCAGCGTCGGACGAGGCGTTCTGTCAAACGATTAAAATACACGGCAGTATATGAGAATGAACAGAACGAAAACGCTGGCGAAAATCGGCCCGCGAAAATACTTCAGAATAGACTTATTTCTAGGGCAACAGAAAATATGCCCTAAAAAACTCGTTTTTAGCGCTAAAAATATGTCCTTAAAAATATGGTTTAAGCGCTAAAAATATGCTCTTAAAACTTGGTTTAAGCACTGAAAATATGCCCTTAAAATTTTGTTTATATCTATTATATAAAAATTAATGTCTGTGTGTGTCCTTTATGGACTCCCAAAGTAATTAACCGATCTTTATGAAATTTTCACAGTGGATTCATATGGTATTAGCGCACATAATAGGGAACTTCCCGGAATATAGGCCCAAATGTGGACCCAGAGTGACCCAGCAAGTGTTTGAGCAATATGAGTATCAAATGAAAGGTGCTGAGCAGGCCTTCAACATAAAGTTATTTTCATTGCGACGCCTAGGCCGGGTCCCCAAATATGGGTCAAAACGTGGACCCAGATGACCCTCGAATGTTTCTAAACGATATTGGTATCAAATGAAAGGTGTCGAGCAGGGCTTCAACATACTGATATTTTCATTTTTATTTTTAAGTCGGTTTCCCAGAGATGGTTCAAGTAGTGGGCCCGGATGGTGATGGATGGTCCCGGTAAAAGTAAAGGTAAAGGTAAAGTTAAAGGTAAAGGTAAAGGTAAAGGTAAAGGTAAAAGTAAAGATGTATTGTGGAACGAAAAAAGACACTGAAGATGGCGCATATTAGCCGAAACCGGTTTGTCTCCAAACCAAACTTGACAAGGGATGACGGAGGATCGTTCCACAATACATCATATTCCTACCCTGTCGGAAAAACAAGCAACCAAAAAGTATGTAAAAGTAAAGGTAAAGGTAAAGGTAAGGACCCATCATAACAGAAAAATTTTGTTCGTCGCTGCGAAGCGGGACGTGTATTTGCTAGTGCTTAATAAAAAGATATACGGCATGGTAGGTTGTGTGCCCACCTTTCATGTAAGAGGTTCCAGGTTCAAACCCTGGCTCGAACAAATATCAAAAATTAGTTTTAAATAAAATTAGAACACTTTGTAACAAAAAATTATGTTTATTAAAGGTACAATTTATAGGTTCAAAAGACGAAAAAAAAAATTCACATTTGCGAAACACATCTTCGTTACAAAAAGAAAACAAGTATTTGTACTTACGAAAATATATACATACATACATATATTTATCTGCATGAATTTAAAATTTTATGTGTGGATGGCAATCAAAATTCCAGTGCAAAACTTGAATACTTATTTATTCAAATTGCTGTCAACTTCAGAATTTTGCGAAAAAATTTCAAATAGAAAACTATGTCGATTGGCGCGGTAAGTTTTTAAGCATAGAAAAAGATCTTTCCACGTCAACTGAAGTTATCGGGGCGTATTTAAAAGTAAGAATTTCAGTCAAAAAAATGTAAATAAAAACAATTTTACGAGTGAGATGGAAAAATATGACGAAATACTATGCTAAAATATGAATTTAAAGCAAAATATGCCAAAAATATGCAAGTAAGTCAAAATATGCACAAATAAGCCTTTTGACCTAAATATGCGAAAATATGCCCTAACAAGTTAGGCTTATTCTCTTCGTCTTGAGCTAAAACGCCTATATATATTTATCATATGTAAATAGGACTGCAACAGAAAAATATGCATTTGCATATCTTCTGTTGCCCTACTTATTTCTAATTTGGACACTATCGCCTGTCAAATAAATTATTTGGAACTTGCTAAAAACATGTAATAAAGCAAAAATATACGTTTTTTGATGTGGAAAAAATTGAAAATATGGACAGAAGAGAAGAGTCAATGGAAGAAGTAAGGAAATATCGTAATTATAAAAATATGCATAAGGCAGTTTCGTCTTGATTCTGTTTTACTGGGCGATATTCGCAAACAAATGTCATCGCCGCACCACGCGAAAACAAGCCCGGCGATTGGTTCTGTTTAAGCTATATTTGTTTTCATTATCTAAATTGTCACTTTGTTTTTGTTGCTTTTCTTGTATGTATGTGTTGCTTTTCTTGTATGCATGTGTTGCTTGGCCTATTGAAAATGGATGTTTGACAATTGAGATAGCAAAACACGCAACATTTGCAAGTGCAGAAAAAAAGAGCGAAACACGTTGTGGAGACATGGTATTAGTCGCAAGTGTGAATATGCTCTAAGTCAAAATGAATCGGGAATTTTTGAAGAATCAGCTGTTTTCGCTCATTGTGAATTTGTGCTTTCAATTCACGTTGGCGGAAATTAATTTTTTTCAAAGTAAAATTTATTTGTATTGTGATAATTTTTATGGATTCTTGGATAAAAGATTGCATACTATCGATGAGTGAGAATTTTCCCGCCGACTGTTTTAAAATATTGAGCTGGCTGGACACTCTCCATATGGAATCTTTTGATGATTTGATGTATTCACAGATCGAGACTATCTTAACATGTGCCGCATTTCTTGACAACCATTTCGAAGTCTCAAAACCTGGTAATATACCCGCGTATTTAAAAGAAAAATATTTGAGTCATAGTCTACTTTCCAAGCAAGATGAACTCGGAGTTACCCTGAATGCAGCGACAAGTATTTTAACAACTACTGCTGGTTATAAACATGTTTATGCTGTGGAAAACATTTTAAAAGTATTATCAATGGATGTTAGTCAATTGTATAAAAATAAGTTGTATACTAAGAGTAAGAGCTTAGAGTCTTCGCAGTCAAAAATACAATTATTTGTTGAAAGAATATTTCGGCTGCCACCCAAAAATATTGATACTGCAATCGATAGAATGCTTTGTCGTTTTGAATTTTCGATGATTGGTTATATATTTTTAGAACCTGCAACCAGTAAAAGTATTAATAAATATAAAATATTGGAACAAAAATTATGCAAAAAAATTGTAAATGGAAATATCAATCCTTATTTCATAAAGTCAATTTTTCAAACTACATCAAGTTCATTGAAAGGTGAAACATTTTTGAAATTATGTTTGGAAAATACAGCATTTGTAAATAGCTTAGTTACATTTCTCATTTCATACTTTGAGAATATTAAAAAAGGAATTAATGATTCCGTATATAAGCTGTCGGAAATAATCTTCTTAGTACGCTGTATTTTTTATTCAAAATCTACTGCCCGTATAAGACTTTGTAATGAAATTTTAGAAAATCCTTCTATCTCGCATCTAATAAGCAAACACCTTTTTATTTACTAAAGCTCCAAATTTAAAAAATTGAGATATGAATATTTCTAGGCTTAAACAATTGATTGTACAAATAAAATTTGTAGATAGATTTACTATAATTTTCACAATTTGGCTATGTTCAGAAACGCAGCATGAAACGCAACAGCGGCAGTAATTATTTTTTTGATGATTGTGATGAGCGACGCTTCATGCAAAATTTACGTTTATGAACGCTCTGCTTGTACTACAAAATCAGGTTGCGCTTCAAACTGAGTTTCTGAACAAAGCCTTTGCTTATTTCTGAAAATGCTAGGGGGTTCAAAATTCCGCCGGTCTTGGGTCCCCATAAAATCGTTCGTCGTAATTGCGTTATCCCATCATTAGCTGTGCGTCTGCACCTTTACAATATCATTTAAGATTCCAGCCAATTACAAATTTTAACTCCAAATGTCGAAATACATACGACTACCTATCCCAAAGAAATACACATGAATTTTTAATATGGTTTGCAAGATTAATTTTTATTAATTTGTTTCGTTATTTTTATATGTACACGATTGGTTAAATGTTCTCCACATATCTAATGCCGCATCAATTCTTCATCCTTGAATTCAATGAAAAGTGCTACCTGAAAAGTGAAGTTTATTAATCATTTGGAAGTGGATTACATATAACATAATTGGTTAATCTTTTGTCAGTGCTATATTGTCATCAATTCTGTTTTATGACAGGGATAACTTAGTATCATCACGTCTAATGGCTTAGCAACGCTAAAAAAAAAAGTAAAAATATAACTCACCTCATAAATTGTATGTTGCAAAAGCCATTTCGAACGAATCCTCTAAGTAAAAATCAATTCAGCCACACAATTCCTCCTGAAATATATGTACATATGTATATGTTTTACTATCTTTTGTTCGGAATTCTACATTATTTCTTATTTCTACAAGATCAGACGAAAGTATTCAACATAACTAAATTCTGTTATATGCTTGTCTACTAAAATATAAATACTCATCACATAAGATAAATTAAGGTACATACAGGCAATTTCAGAATAAACCAATCAATAGCAGATATTGGAAGCCCTGCATGAATATTGCAATAAACCTATAAATATTCTACTTTTTGGTACAAAAATAAAATAACGCACCTTCAATGACTCCATAATTTAAAAGCGCGTTTATGCATTATCATGCAAGCCTGAATCCACGAGGTTAGCACATGTTCGTGAAAACATGCATATATGTACATACATACATATGTATATGTATGTCTACCTGAAAAATATAAATATGTACATACATATATTACTAAAGTTCATTGAAAAATCCATTTATACAAATCTAAAAAAAATATCAGCAGAATAACCAATCGTCAAAATTTATCAGACTGGGGCGGTATCAAACACATCATTAAAAAAAGGCACACAAATGCACATGCATTGTTAGGAAAAATTACCTTATGTTCAAATGCAATCTTAACTAAGGAATCGTACGATTCCCATTCATGTGATTGATCCCAGAAATTCACGGAGGCCTGAAATTGCATAAATTTTTTAATCTTATTTTTTCTCGACTTTGAGAGAAATGTGTAGTTCTATTTATTCACATCAGATAATATGTAACCAATCGACATTTTTTTTCCGACTGGGGCGGTATTAAACACATCACGAAATATAATTAAACAGCCATAAATAAAATGAAAATTGAACTTACCATTGATTATTATATTTTTTATTATAACCTCTGCGGAACGCTCCATATTTATACATCTTCACACGGGCCGGATATAAAATGAAATGACCGATTTCCAAAGATGGCTTGATATCAGGGTTGCCGGAGACAAGTTTTTTTTCCTACCAAAAGTTGGTCGGCAACCCATCCAAATCCTACCAAATTTTTTTTCCACTTTTAAAATTTTTTCTTCAATTTGAAGTTTATTGAAAATATATTCATTTAGTGCAATAAAAACAAAAAAATCAGTACATATAACAATTCATTTAGTGCATGTACCTACTCATACACATCTATGTGTAATCACACATACAAAAAATTAGTTTATCACAACTTTACAGTTCAGTTCAATTTTAAATACATAAGTTAAAGGCACATAAAGTACATAAATATATATTTATATGTATATTTTAATAAACATATAAAGTCTGTAAAAGACCTACTTCTATACCAACTACTTTGCCTTGCATTCACAGGTAATATTTTTCATATTAATATTTAAAAAAAATAAAAACAAGTAAGGAAGCCTAAGTTCGAGTGGAACCGAACATTAGATAATCAGCTGTATGCTTTCATTGTTTGTTTGCGTTTGATGGAAACACGGTGTAATTTATATAAAGCGAGTGCTGCATAAAGTGGGTGCAGCCACGCCCATTTTCAAAATTTTTATCAATCATCCAACTAAGCATATGAATATTATTATTTGTGCAAAATGTCATTCCTTTATGACTTCTAGTTACAAAGATGTCACGTTACAAATTCCCAAAGGGTGTTCCAGAAATATCTTTGTTAAAAAGTAGGCGTGGTCATAAACCGATTTCAATAAATTTTTGCGTGTATATTAACACAAGTTATAAAAGTGTATAAACCAAGTTTCGTCATAACATCTCAATTATTTGTCGAGTTATAGGCTAAGAAATCTCGTATATTCCTTTCTCTAAAAAGAGGCGGTGCCACACCCATTTTCCAAAATTTTTCTACTTTTTGTTTCCGGTCTATTGTGGAACTCATGCCACAAAATTTCAATGAATTACCTTTATATTTGACAAAGATATCGCTTAAAATGTGGTCGTCAACCGATTTTGGCAATTTTTAGTCCAAAAATTTGCCAAAGTAAGTATATTACGTACATCAAATTTCATCGATATATCTTCAACGGTTTCTGAGTTAGGACTCATAAAACTTTCAATGTTTGCCCCTTAATAAGTGGCCGTGGCACCGCCCATTTTTCAAAATTTTTGTGTGTTCTGTTTTATGTCCATAGTTGGACTCGTGCGACAAAATTTCAGTGATATATCTTTATATTTGACAGAGATATATCTTAAAATGTTTTTATTAGGTCACTTTATAATACACATATATAAAAGTGGGCGTGGCCGTCAACCGATTTTAACTATTTTCCGTCCAAATGTTTGCCTAAGTAATTAAATCACGCATACCAAATTTCATCGATATATCTTCAATGGTTTCTGAGTTATGACATATAAAACTTTCCATGTTTGACCCTTAATAAGTGGACGTGGCACCGCCCATTTTCCAAAATTTCATCAAATTTCTTCATAGGGGACTGAGCTCAACACGTGGGTAAAATTTCATCGCTCCAGTTATTTTTTCTATATAGGAAAAGTGGGCGTGGTCATAGTCCGATTTCGCCTATTTTCAATACCAACCGTCCCAGTCTCGATACCAACTTGCATTTCAAATTTCATCAAAATATCTCAATTTTTGTGCGAGTTAGAGTGTTTACAGACGGACGGACGGACAGACGGACGGACGGACATGGCTCAATCGATTTCTCTTTTCACCCTGATCATTTTGATATATATAAGTCTATATCTATCTCGATTATTTCATTCTGTTACAATCCACCGTTATGTGATTAAAACTATAATACTCTGTGTACTAGTACAGCTGAGTATAAAAATAGTGAAACAGAGTCGCAAAACCTACCAAAATTCGATCTAGCCTACCAGCCGACCAAATGAAAAAGGTCCTACCCGTTTTGGTCGGAACGGACCACGCCCGGCAACTCTGCTTGAAATCTTGATTCAGGACACTTGTTTTTTACCGCTTAAAATAAAAAAAGTTTATTATTTTTTTTTGAAAAATTTACTTTTATGAACGCTCTGCTTGTACATCAAATACAGGTTGCGCTTCAAACTGAGTTTCTGAACAAAGCCATATTCGGACAGGTTGGAGAAAATCAGGATTTACATTATGTGGAATAACATATGAGAAATAATGAGGGCAAGCAACTGATTCTCAAGGAAATGTTAGAAGATTTATCGAAGGAAATAGCGGGCATTGTTTCCACTTGGTACAGCAAACACATTTACTACCTACGTAGGTCTGATGACCTGTTGTGATACCACGTGGAGCTCTTCATTACACACCATGTATACGAACAACCTGGTTTGCTTCGCATAGCGTAAAATATCAGATGCCTTTCTGTTTTCAATCTCCTCCAGCTGTGTCTGTAGAGGCAAGCGTACCTGGAGTTGGACAGCGCGGGACAAGAGTATAGGTAGTGCCCTACGCATTATACTTCATCATCCCTGCAGATGCGACAGAAATCGTTTGTAAGGAGAACCATGCGCGTTCCATCGATGCTCATGAGGCAGTGGTCTCTTGTTATGCCACCTAGAGGCCAATGTGGGGATATGTATGTATATTCGGACAAAGTCAATGAGTATCCGGAATGTATAGAAGAGTGATAACAAAAGCTCTAAGAAAACGTTTCTATTTAGCAGAGTTTTGTTACAAAGCTTAACTGAAAAGACACGTTTTCTCAACAGTGTTGTGGCAAATCAATGATGTTAGTTGAACGAAGGCAAAAACCTACCAAAATTCAAATCGTCCTACCAACCTACCAAAAGGTATAAAACCTACCAGTTTTGGTAGGAAAAGCCCAAAAGTGGCATCCCTGCATGGCTTGATATCATGGTTCCATGCATGGTTCAATTATAGAAGGCTTTCGCAGTACCATGATTCAAAAATAAAGGTTTACGCATGACAACATACCTTCATAAATAGTGGGGCGTGAAGTGCCATACAAAGAGGAATCAGGATCCACCTATACAGGTCGGCTCTTCAGATCAGCTGACTTCTTCTTCAACAACTACCCAATTCCTCTGCTTCTGCATATTCTATACATACATTCGTGATTACTATTGGTCAAATTCTTCGTTCTCTGAGTTTCTCCATCATTCGCTCGTGAGCTGAATGTCAAATTATTTCGTTCTCCTTTCAGTTTTGACATTCCGTTTGACATTCAGCTCACGGCATGTTTGTGTGTATGTATCATGGACCGACCTGGTAATTGGATCATGAGAGGAATGTAGAAGAATTTGACAGATTTGGCCCCTATGGAAATGCTAGGGTGCGTGTGTGTGTAGAATATGTCAACAAAAAAAAATGCTTGTGTTCGTGCATGGAGGAACAATAAAGGAGAATGCATAAGATCAGCTGACTTCTTCTTCAATCTTCATAAACACACGCACCCTAGCATTTCCATAGGGGCCAAATCTGTCAAATTCTTCTACATTCCTCTTTGCATGACACTTCTCGCCCCACTATGTATGAAGGTATGTCGTCATGCGAAAACCTTTATTGTTAAATCATGTGTTCGTGTGTTTATGAAGATTGAAGAAGAAGTCAGCTGATCTTATGCATTCTCCTTTAGAGCCTATACACACTTGCGACTCAATCGATTTGGTCGAATTGGACTGTTGTATTCACACTACTCCAACTATTTAGTCGAATCGGTGGCAGCTATTCACACTTGAGACTAAATAGTCGTGCGATTGACAATGACATAGTGTTGCCAATGTTCACATTTTACTCAGCAAATTTTACATTAGTGGTCTTCATATAAAGTGATGAAGTATTAAATTGTTAAAGTTTATCTGCATTCTTACATGAAAGCACCTTCTTGTCAGCTGTCAACTTGATTAATAAATAAAAAACAATAAAATAATCAAAAAGTGCATACATTGTTTGGCTTTGTTTCTTATTAAACTAGCAACTAGCTGTCAAGTAAATGAAAAGAGAAAAACGGAAGGAATTACGCTCATAAAGGCGAAACGAACAGAAGTACAAGAAACGGAAAAATAGTAAAAATCAGCCATTAATAATTTTCATGAAATTTCATTTTCATTATTTCTATTTTAAAATGCGATTAATGACATTTGAAGAGAACAACAATATCAAGAAACATATGAAAACGGAAGTAAATATCCTTAGTTAGATAATTCTTGTCTATAACTACACCATTTCCAGATGGATTTTAGAAAGCGCCAACTGGATTTTAGAAAGAGGAAATTGGATTTTAGAAATGTCGATTTGATTTTAGAAAAGGGAAATTGGACTTTAGAAACTGTAAATTGGATTTTCGAAAATTTATATAATTATTAATTTATACTTTCATACGCAATAAAGAATTTCTATTCGAAAAATTCTGTGTAAAATTTATTATAAACGCACATTCTGAAATCCAATTCACGCTTTCAAAAATCCAATTTTGTTTTCTAAAATCCTTTTAACGCTTTCTAAAATCCAATTGACATTTCTAAAATCCAATTTCCCCTTTCTAAAATCCAATTGACATTTCTAAAATCCAATTTCCCCTTTCTAAAATCCAGTTAACGCTTTCTAAAATCCATCTGGAAATGGTGTAGTTAATAAGAAACGAACCTTTTGTTTTTAAACATTTTGAAAATATTAATTGAAATATTCAATCTCTACAATTTACCAAAAGTGAAATAAAAGTAGTGCTGTCAGCATGGCAACTCTTTCCACTACGAATATCACTGTTGTTGTTGTAGTCGTTCGACTAAATTGTCTCAAGTGTGAATACGTAGAAGGGCTCCTTGCTGATCAAGCAGTTGTACAACTGTTTCAGTTGGAATGAAATTGGGCTGCAAATCCAACTGTTTCAGTTGTACAACTAATTGAATGTAGTGTGAATGCTTCCATACATTCCCATGCAAATCAACATTCGACTAAATCGATTGAGTCGCAAGTGTGTATAGGCTCTTATTGTTCCACCATGCGCAGTACTATATACGTACATACATACATACCGGCGTTGCCGTTTTAAATTCTTGAGATTACCCAAAATAATATTCAAATTACCCATAATTTCCCGAAATTCCCCATACAAATTTTCAAATTACACATCTTGTATTTAACTTATTTTTTGCATAAAAACAAATCTTTGTCCGCCATAATTCCGTCACTTTAACGTCGATTTTATGTGGAATTGGAAAGGGTATTTCATCCTCTCAAATTGAAATGAAATTACATAAAACTCAAGACGTAATGGCGGAGATATTGACAGATTAGTAATCCTCCTTTTCTTCTTAGCTCGAAAACTGAAACTTCAAAATATCTCGAAAACTGTTCTACTTTTGAACCATTTGATTCCATATTTGGAATCAGCAGGAATACATAGGAATCAAATATCAAATATCGAGGATATTTTTTGTCGGGTAGTGTTATCAAGAGATTTCCAATAAACAAGTATTTTCAAATTTATTTTACTTTATAACGGTTTGTATTTTTAAATTCCCGTGCATATATGTATGTATATGTGTGGTTAAAAAAAAGTTATAAAGAAACATAAAACAAGTAAGAGAGAAATGAAACATTAAGAGCCTATACACACTTGCGATTCAATCGATTTAGTCGAATTGGGCTGTTGTATGCAAATCCAACTGTTTCAGTTGTTCGACTAATTGAATGCAGTGTGAATGCTTCCATACATTCCCATGCAAATCAAAGCCCGACTAAATCGATTGAGTCGCAAGTGTGTATGGGCGCTAAATAGTCCGATTTTCTTTAATTTATAGGTACCTCCAATTCTGTGGGTTGTTTATGCAAATATTTATAAAAAAAATATTGTAATGATCTTAGCAATTTAAGTCGAGAAGTTTTACCCCAAAATATTCATGAAAGGTATAAAATTGCTTATTTTTTTCCTAGCTAACTTCCTACTTAAAGGGCTTATGAAATTTGCTTGTACATGTTCGACCAGTCGGTAATTTAAGATTAAATTAAGGGCCTTTTCACATTACTCGGTACGACATCGGATCGACATTTTTTGCTCGGTATTTTCGGCTTACCGAAACGATTCCGCGTTGCTGTGTTTTTCACACTTGTGGGAATACTTTCGGTGCGTAATCGGTAGAAAATAAGAAAACAAACATCGAAATTTGCAAAACAAAATTTTTAACTTCAACAGATCACTCAATAATAACAATAATGTCTTCTAGAGAAGACGAAGACATTATAACTTGCTACATTTATAGCCGAAACGAGGTTTTTACTGACTTTGTTCTTCTTCTTTTATCACGCCGCAAAAATGTATGCAGTAATTCCTCAAATTTTACTGACCGGTCTTACCGCGTTGCGGTATACCGAAATTAATCCGCTCCGATTTCATGTATGCAACACTAATGTGAAAGTGCCAATTGAAATACATGTGGTCAGTAAGGTTTCGGTATACTTTCGGTAAAAATCAAAAATGTCGATCCGATACCGCACCGAGTAATGTGAAAGCGCTCTAAAGCCCAAATTACATCAGCGATGTGGCAGCGGGCAGCGACGGTTTTCGAAATCAGCTGATGCGTCTAATATGAGCAGTGACTGCCAGACCAAACACAATAGAGCGTTCGCAGTATTTGGCAGTGACTTCTTTATATATTCGGTCTGTTTCCTTTTACCTTGGACACGTGGTGACATAAATTTACTTACCATTTTCATGCACTTTTTTCAATAAAAATAATCAATCTTGTTTCATTTTTTCCTCTGCTCTTTCTTCTTCTTTGCTTTTGCATCCCGCCAGCAATATTTGCTAGTGGAAATTAATTAAGTAAAAATTAAATTATCTCCCGCTTGCTGGCATCAAAGTACGGAAACACAAAATTAGTAAAAAATATATTACTTTGGATAGTACGGAAACAGACATAAGTTCACATCAACACTTAGAAGTTGGCTGCGATCCAAGGCAGCAGCAGCGAATTTAGAATTTGGGCTAAACGGAGCGGTGCTGCCAGCTGCCTCTGCTGTATTATGTGCCGCTTCATTGCAAACCGTAGTTTCTAAAAATCAGCTGATTTCGAAAAACAGACGCTGCCACAGCCACATCGCTATTGTAATTTCGGCTTAATGCTGTTAAAACTCACACTTTTGGACAATGCGAATGTAATACAAACTCATGAAAATAATTAATCTTTTTATAGGTATTATTATTCATATAAAACTATTAAAAGGCGAATTCCCCAAAATTCCCCAAATCATAGCACTCCCCAAAAATTACCCAAATATTAAAAAATTCCCCAAATTTGGGGAATTACCCACAAAACGGCAACGTTGATACATACACACTCCATGTAAATTGTTTGTGTATTCTGTGGTGCTTCTGTCAAAATCATAGCCCGCCATTGTAGAAATCATTGCGTCAAGATCAAAATTAACATAAGTTTGACATAAGCATCACAATATGAATAGAAAAAAGGTAGCAAACAGCTGTTTAGTAGGTTAACCTTCTTTAAATTAGCCTTGGTTCCATGGTATAAAAATTCAGAAGGTAATTTCACTTTAAACTTTTTGACGGCTATTGAATTTTTCTGAAGTATCTTTTTTGTAAACATTATGAGTGAGGCTGCCATATTGGACAAATATAAAAAAGGAGATTTTTTAAGAAAATTTTTGGTAGTTTTAGTTTTAGTTGAAGAAAGCTCAGAAATTATCAAAGAAAGTCATATATTATTATAAGGGATGTGAAAAGTGGGAAGTATTTGGCTCGAATATTTAATACAAAGCCTTACGCAATACAACAGACAGAGCATTTATCAAAGAAGTAAGGCTGGAGTCATCGTTATGTCCGAACAAATTTTTTGTTTACATTTTGCTCGTACTTTTTCAATTCTATTTTACAGAAAGGGAAGAGAAGGAGTACAATACAAGCAAAAATTTGGTGGAACAGAAATGCAGAATTCAGATTAAAGGAAGCAAGAAGGTATATTTTAAAATTCTTTATTAAACTCATTTAAATTGTATTTTTTTTTTCAATATTTTTGTTTTTGTAATCTTTTTTTTTCATCAGGATGTCTTCGAGATATTTTCAATTAAATGTTTGTTTATAAAGCACTTACGTATCTACAGCCTCAAGATTTTTGTTCACAAAGCTTTCCACTAATTGCACTCTAAAAAATACATATTTTATTAAGATTTATGCACATTTTAATTATTGCGTCCATACGTTGTTTTTGAATTATAACTTGGCACTGCACATTTCGATAATAACGTTTTGTTGTTTGTGCTACTAATATCGCTAGCACCGAAATGCACTGACCACATCAACGGGTTCTTTGGAAGATCAACTTCCTCTATTTGGCACGCTTGAAGCCATTGATTCCTTATAAACGGAATTGCTGGAAACCTAAAAAACTTCACCGCTGAGCCTTTGCAAAAGTGCACGGTATTTTCGCATCCCCTGAAGAGGCAGCTCATTTTTCAAATCTTTTTTCACAAATTACGCGTAAATTTATTTATTTATGTAGTTTGCACAAATCACAATTGCTTTTTTGAAAATAAATTAATTTTTAATTTTCACAAACTTCAGATTTCGACCCAAAAAAACATTTGCTGCTGTTTACTCTGGTAGGATGATTTCAATGAAATGTCATAAATTCAATAAAAGTCAAATGGCTAAGATGGCTGCCTACGTCAATAAGTGATTTTAGCTTCTATTTTTCTACCATGCTTGGTTCCAAGGCAGATCTATACCGGTAATATAAGCTCAGCAGCTGATTCATTTTCATTTTGGCTAAATTGTCAAATCGTATTGCTTTTATTTTGTTTACTCGTCATTTCCTTTTGCAATTGGCACAAGAATTATCTAAAGAAGGATATCGCAGTAGATAAGCTGATTGGAATTGTGTATGTATACTAAAAAGTGTGAATGTCACACAAAACGAATTGGCAAAAATTTTTCCTTGATATTCATTTCTCTTCTCTTTCACATTGACATTTTTAAAGAAAACACACACATAAAAACGGAAGTAATGTAACCTCTATTTGGATAAGCCTTGAATTGGCACAGCTGTTTGTTTGGTTGTTCGCGGCTTAACCATGATCCAAATAAAAGGTCATGTCAGTTCGCTGGCCGCCATATTTCTTTCGGTTTTAGAAAAAAGTATCAGGTCCTCATACGTCATTTCGTTTTGCAATTGGCACAGCTGTTTGTTTGGTTGTTCACGGCTTTATTGGTCCTGTGACGTAAGCAGTATTTGACATTTCCGCCTACTGGCATTACCGTCTCAATATATATACCGTGGGCTTAACCGATTTTAATTTAATTGGATCATGATTATAAAAATAGTGTATAACGTACAGTGACTTAGCTCATCGAAAATCGATTAAAAAAAGTCGATATATGGTCGATGTGCCATCGCCATTGATGGGCAGACCAGCATGGCGTCAATTTTTGAAGGGCAGTTCAGCATGGCGGCCGGAGGTGGTTCCCTGCTAGAATTGTGTGACCGAAACTACTAACACTATTACAAAAATATAATATTACCAACACATTTGCACTCGTATATGTTCTAGCCAAGTTCAAAACCAATGAGATAGATAAGGATAGAATGGAATTTGAAAATACACATACGCGAACGTGATGAATGAAACGGTCACAAAAGTTACCGACGCCCTTAAGAATGTGATAGCAAATATCCCAAAACTTTTGGTCATGCCTGCCGGTCATATGACCAGTCAAATGACCTGCACAGTTCTTGCAGGGTTGTTGTAAAAATACATATATATTTCTCAAAAATTTAGGGTTGCTGCTCTCGATTTTGTCTAATTCAGGGTTTCGTGGAGATTCTGCATCTCATAAACCCTGATAAAATCTGAGGAACTGTTACCGTGTTTCAAAACTTTCGCAAATTTTTTTTTCCATATTATTGTATTCTCCATCCACAATGATTATAACTCACGAGTAATAGCCCCGACACATAGCATACGTCAATCCGTCTACGTCGACGTATGTGACTGACAGCTCACGTACTTGACGGAGAGGTCGCCACATAGGAAACGTTGACGGATATACATAAATCAGCTGTTTGATTAACCTTTAACTACAGAGGTGGTGGCAATAATTTAACTCTTTAGAATATTTTGTAATTTCTCTTTTAAGTTGCCCTCTTGAAATTCAGTTTTCAGTAACTTCACATCTCCTGATAATTATTGACCATTTTGTTTTTATGGAGGAATGTTTTACAAATGAGAAAAAACTCGAAAAGCAAATTGCAAAAAAAGTAAAATTCAAGAGTAGCTAAAGGTTAACAATCAAAAGCAATCAGCTGACATAGCGACGGATTGACGTATGCCAAAAGTTGAGTGTTGGGCAACTTTGGTACGTTGCGGCGACGGATTCGTCGTACTTGTACCGATGTGCATTTAAATGCCCACAGTTTACTGAGCTGTCAGTCACATACGTCGACGTAGACGGATTGACGTATGCTATGTGACGGGCCTATAAAGCTCAAATTAGTTATGCAGTAACAGTATCGTTATAAAACAGCTGATCAACCAACCTTATGGGAAATAATGTATTTGATTAGTGATTCGCTAGTTGGTAACGCTATCGGTAACAACCAAATGAATTTTGTTTTTTAGCCGTAACGCTAACCAGCTGATCGATTGTTTGTTTCAGTTGTTCACTGTCATGAGCTAATAATAATATGGTCGTAGAAATCAAAATAGAACACACAATTAGCGTTAATACAAAATATGATAATTTCGCAACCTAAAAAACTAAAAAAAGAAGAGCGACTCTATTGCATGTCCACCTTTATTGGGCTATGATCACTGTTCAGCTGTTTTGCTGTTACTGTACCAATAATCGATCAAATTAAAGGTTCAGACATTGGTGACTTATAAGTATTTCAGTATCGTTAACCTTATTGTAACTTTATCGCTATCCATGTGAGCTGTTAGTGGTGCCGTAAATCTGTAAACAGCTGACACTTGTCGAGGCAGATCTTGGAAGGTAGGCGCATAGGCGAATTCAGAAATTTCCCATGTATTTTGTTATTGTAATTGGTAGATTGTAATGTCAAAATAATATTTATCCTTGTTAAAATCTGAATTCGCTTGGGACTCGCCCATTACTATTGGCCATGATCTGAATTCGCTTTGATTTTGATATTATAATCTACCTTTGTAAATAAAAAAAGAAGGTTCTGAATTCGCCTATGTGCCTACCTTCTTATATTTGCTTTCACAAGTGTCAGCTGTTTACGGATTTAGGGTTGCTAACTTAAATCCAATGGCTTATGCAACACTGTCAATATATATTGATGAAATCCGTGGATCGCGATTCATATTGACAGTGTAGCATCGAGTATTGATGGATCGCGATATTTGAATCGCGATTCATATTTACAGTCTAGCATATGCCAATTGGTCTGTAAGTTAACGATACAGCTACAGAATTACGATAAGGCACCAATGACTAGTAACACAGCTTGTCATAAGGTTGGTTGAATCCATGGTATAATGAGAAGGTAGAAGCATTACGAAAAATGCAACCCTTCCATTATATTTGTTGTTGCCTCATGTCGCTAGACTGTCAAACGTGAATTGTCCAATTGGCGAACACACACCCCCCCACACTCAATATAATTTGACAGTTCAGAATCGTAAGATCTTTCCCAATAAGCACTGAAAAAGAAATTCTCAAACGTTGAGAAAATATTATTTCTAAATTTGAGAATCAACAATTATCGACACTTCCAAACAATACTGTACTAAGTCTGAAAACTGTGTTTTGCTGGGGAAGCTCTCGCAGTTTAAATTCGATATGAAACTTCAGTTGTGCGCTAAGTATATTTTCGCTTGTAACTTCTATTTGGATTGTAAGGTTAATACCAAAACTCGACACCATCTAAGTTAGGATACGCTTTGTATAAAACCATAAGAAAAAATAAAAACTTGTTTCGTTGTTTTTCATGGCAAGCCTTCAATGTTTTTATTCTGTAAAAATGTCGAGTTGTGTTATATGTACACTTTTGATTGGATTGTCCGAATGATACCAAAATTTGACAGCATCTAAATTTAGACACGCAATACTTAAAAACGGGAGAACATACTAAGTCGACTTAGTACAGTAGTTTGGAAGCGTCGATATATAATTCGAAAATAAATATATTTTCAAGTGCTCGTCAAATATTATTATCAATTTCAGAATAACTTACAAAACATTTGAGAAAAACTTGTTTCGCATTTTGTACCATTTCACGAATTTCAACATTCAAGGTTTGAAATAACGAAGAAATTTTATGTATTTGCAAATTTCAGTCAGCGTTCGTTGTTCTACTCGAGCGATCTCTGAACGGTTGAAGTGATTATGGTTGGAAATTATTGTGTATAAATATGATTTTGTATTTTTTCATCTTATTTTGTGTGCTTGTGGGTTTTTGTGAATTTACGCAAATTTTATTAAAATGTAGTTTGTTTCTACACAGGCATGTATATACATATATTAAAAAAGATATTAATATACTCACGTAACTTGTCGAAAGGCATCGGTGAAATTCGCCCGCATGGGTAAATGAAGAACATCACATCAGAATACAAATATGTAGTACATACATACATCTATTGATTCCATTCCATTTCATTTGATAACTAACGTTTGATGTTTGAGAATATGGTTAGTTCTCGGATGAACCTCAAGTTGCAAATTAAAATGTTTATTGGGTAAACAAATGTACGTATATGTGTGCACACATAAACAAGATTTGACAATTCAAGGTTAGTCTCGAAAAATACTACTAAAAAAATCAACCCTTGTGCTTCTACCTTATAAGTGTACCCTGGTTGAATCAGCTGTTTTATAAGGTTACAGATTAGTCACAAATGTCTGCACTTTAATACCGATACTGCTACTGTTATGGAAATAAAGTTAACGCATAACTAATTGAACCCTAACGCCTGTGTCCCTGTTCTGTAACCAATTTGCGACAATTTTCGGATCGGTTTCGTAAATTTGCGATCATTTTTGCGATTATGCTATTCTGTACGATTTTTCGGTCGAATTCTATAGTATATTTTGACTGATGTTTCCGATAATCATCGCAGAGGTATAGAGGGTAGATTTAGCGAATATCGATCGCAAAATAAGTTACAGAATTCTAGCACTGAAACGCATCATACTACGCTACACTGCCGCGACACTTCAATTTTCGGTGAGACAATTTTGGGTATATCGCACTGCACGGCACTTCGCTGAACAATTTTTTTAATTTATTTATCTAAAAACTTAATAATTTATTTGTCACTCACTAACAAAATTAACTTTTCTTCGTCCAACAAACATTTTGCATTCATTATATTTTGAAGTGCAGTTGGCTATACCGAACTATGCGACGGTCTAAGGGCCTTTTCACATTACTCGGTACGACATCGGATCGACATTTTTTGCTCGGTATTTTCAGCTTACCGAAACGATTCCGCGTTGCTGTGTTTTTTACACTTGTGGGAATACTTTCGGTGTGTAATCGGCAGAAAATAGGAAAACAAACATTGAAATTTGCAAAACGAAATTTTTAACTTCAACAAATCACTCAATAATAACAATAATGTCTTCTAGCGAAGACGAAGACATTATAACTTGCTACATTTATAGCCGAAATGAGTTTTTTACTGACTTTGTTCTTCTTCTTTTATCACGCCGCAAAAATGTATGCAGTAATTCCTCAAATTTTACTGACCGGTCTTACGGCGTTGCGGTATATCGAAATTGATCCGCTCCGATTTCATGTATGCAACACTAATTTGAAAGTGGCAATTGAAATACATGTGGTCGGTAAGGTTTCGGTATACTTTCGGTAAAAACCAAAAATGTCGATCCGATACCGCACCGAGTAATAGTGATGGGCGAGTCCGAGATGTTTAGAGAATCGCTCCTCGACTACACAATCGAGATGTTTTTGCGATTGTTCCGAGTCGGCGAGTCGGAGGTTGTTTCGATGAAATCTCGACTACACAAGCGAGATGTTTTTGCGATTTTTCCGAGTCGGCGAGTCGAAGGTTGTTTCGATGACAACTCGACTACACAAGCGAGATGTTTTTGCGATTGTTCGGAGTCGGCGGGCCGGCTGTTGTTTTGATGACATGTTTTAGTTGATAAAATAAACTGAATGAGGTTTGTTGATAAAGAAAGTAGGATTTTTAATGGAAGTGAGGCAAATACATAAATAAATTAACCAAATTGAAAAATATGCTATACATAGACGCTGCATTTTTGCAATCACAACTAAAGAGTATCGTGCATAATAATAATAATAATTAATTATTTAAACATTAATAAATTTTCTGAAGTGAGACGCTTATGAAACAAATGAATTTTACGAGTAGAAACAACGGCAATAGATTTGTACCACTCTGTATGTTTTTTAAAGCAATTTTAATATTGAAGCGGCAACAACAAATATTATATATTTTTTGCAGCGAGTCCGAGCCTAGTTGGTCAACTTCGTCGCGTGGTGTCGCGCATTTTACCTCAATTGCAGCGTAGTGCGGTTGCTTACATAAGAATACATGCAAAGAATATTTTGTCGCGTCTTGCAGCGTCGCGTAGTGTAGTATGGCTTGGGGGTTTTCGTGGTTTCAAATCTGATATTAGGCTACTGAAATTCAAAATGGCGGATCCAATATGGCGACCAATTTTTGTAATTTTTATTTTTTTAACTTAATTTTATATAAAAAAGGGATTTTTGCAATTGCGGATTTCGAATCTGATGACACATTTTTAAAATTCAAAATGGTGGATCAAATATGGCGGTCAAATTTTATATATGTGAATTTTTTTTTTTTTATTATAAGTATATACTAGAGTGCTGCCTACTGTCGAAACTCGACAGTTTTCTAGTTGTTTTCTTATGACTAAGGTGCAACTATAGTTTTTGTATAATTGTTTGTTGTTATTGTCACTGTTACTATTTTGTTGTTGTTCCTGTTGATGCTGCTCCTTCTGTTGCTACTGTCACTGCTACTATCTTGTTGTTGTTGTTGGTGTTGTTGTCGTTAATCGTTTTCATAATTCTTCTACCTACTTCTTTCTTTCTATTCTCCCTTCTTTCCTTAATTTCTTTCCTACTTATTCTTTCTTATCCTTCTTATTACCTGACCTTATGTTTTTGTTGTAGTGCTTTTGCTACCTTTTTACGTTTCTACTTCTTTGAAACTACACACCACATCCAGCCAAACATGTTCAGAATTGCATGGTAAGTTTGGTGAAAACGCACAAAGTCAGCTACATATGCTTGCGCATTGAGACAGCTCTGTTGTGTGCAAAAGCATGCAACAACCACACGGCAATTTTCCAACGACGATTGTGGACGCATTTTCCAACCAATTTTAATGAAAATTGGCGCAGTTCTATTTGAGAGCAATACCTTTCTAATGGTGTTGTGGTATCACTCACCACTTAGCTCTTTTATAAATTTTATATTTAACATTTTTAAGTTATGATCTTTTTGAATTTCATTTTGTTCAAAATTTAAAGGAAAAAATAAGAGATATTAAACCTGTTAGTGGATCAAATCATTCAAAGAGTAAACATTTTGTATATAAAACTTTAGAAGAAGTAACTCATGTTTTAGTAAGAGAATAAGGATTACTACCAGCACTCCAATCTCCCTATACAGGACCACATAAAATTCTTTCAAGAGAACGAGATTATTTTTCAATTGATTTAGATGGAAAACCGATAAACATCTCCATTAATAGATTAAAACCTGCTTTCAATGATAATTTTTAAAGAAGGGAAGTATTGTGGTGTCACTCACCACTTAGCTCTTTTATAAATTTTATATTTAACATTTTTAAGTTATGATTTTTCAATCTTTTTGAATTTCATTTTGTTCATTATTAAAATATTTTCATATTGGAAAGAACTAAAATTTTGTAATTTTAAAATACATACATACATATTATAAAATACATTTATTATTAAATAAATATATATTGGTTAAATACAGACCTGTTAAATTCCGATTAGGATTAGTAATCAATTAAATTGTTTTGTTTTTTAATTGGTAATCATTATTTTAATTCTTTTGCAGAAAAAAAGTAATTTTAATGATTACCATTAAAAAAAATAAAAAAAAAATAAAAAAAAAAATCAAAAATAATCATAAAAAATGAAAAATAATCAAAATAATTTTTTTGATTGTTTTTGATTATTTTTGATTTTTTTTTGATTTGTTATGATTTTTTTTTTATTCTTTTTCATTTTGTTTGATTTTTTTCAATATTGTTGTAAAGGAATTTGGATATGCATGCACGTAAGTATTCAGGTAGGCATGCATGTTTGGTCAGAGAGGCATAAAGTTTGTTTGTACAAATGTATGTGAACGCATATTACAGTACGTAACCCTGCAGTAAATATGGGGACAGGTGTATCCAAGTCATTGTGTATTCTACAGCGACAACTGCACTAATTAAAATGTCGACAAATTTAGAAGTACAAAATTTGTATAGACCTTGGCTCGTTCGAAGTTTTTCGTACTAGATACGGATACAAACCCTTCCTACACCTGGGGAAGATTCATTTCTAGGTTCAGTATAAGGACAGGGAAGAGCGAATAAAGAATTCTGATTATGACAGAGATTATCTTTACGTAAATCTATTTGCAACATAGCAAATCGTCTACTGCTTTATTATGTAGTAGGCATGCGAAGACGAATAGAAATTCCCAAATAATCCTATTTGAGGAACAATGTCGGAACGTAAGTACGTAATATTTCTGCCTTTTAAAAGAATACAATAGGGCAATAACTAGGGCTGAAACGGTATGGAGTATGATGAACAATAAATACAACTTATATGAAATTAAGAATTTTTCCTTTCTTGAAAAAATTGATGAAGTGTGAAACAGACAAAGGAAATACAACTGTGCTAATGGAGGAAGAGGAATACACCGCAAAAACAGGTCAACTAATCAAAGAAATGGGCTGCGGAGTGATGAGAAAAGACCCAACGGAAGAATACCAAATGGCAATAAAGCGTGCAATAAAACAAGCGAAAAATATAAGAGACAGCAAAGTAGCCTACACTCTCACAGCAATGAATCCATCTGCCCCATCACTGATCGCACGGCGAACTTTTTTTTGCGATACGCTCTAATGTACTTACATACATACGTATATTTTAAAGTAAAACTCCAAGCACATTTGATTGACTAACATAGAGTACAATTATAACAAAGTTTTTATACCCTTTTTTTATACTCATATGAAATGGTGTTATAACATTAAGCGGAAATGCAGAAGGAGGCATGACAGATCCACCAAAATATAACCGCTATGATGAGGATCATGAGCTGAGTCGTTTAAGCCATGCCCATCAGTCCGTCTGTATAAACGCAAACTAATCCCTCATTTTTTGAGATATCTACTTGAAATTTGGTACTTGGGTGACTTCTTAAGAGAAATTGGACCACTATAACATATAGGTCCCATACAACGGATTGTTCAGATATAGACATTTTGGACTATAACATCTCCATAAATAACACACATAATTCACCGTAAAAATTAATGAAAATGAGACTATGTATCGCTTCTTTTCCTCATTCATGAATGTCATAAAGTCTCGATACAGTCGAAGATAGTCGCAATATTAGTTACTTTTCATTGTATACCTAACTACGAGAACTTCCAATTTATGAGTTAGTACAACAGCGAATGTTACACTAAAATGTTTGATTTGGCCACTTTAAACAATTTTTCATAAAGATAAATAATTTGATATAAACGTGCATCGTACCATGTACGGTCAATGACAAATTAACAATAATTCCAAGCTTGTAAGATATGTATAAATGTGTATGCCTCTGTTATGGTTCGCGTTTGACCTCGATTACGATCTGCGCTTTGTGGCGCCCTATGCTACCAACAGCGATGACCTCCTTGGACAACCTGATCAGCCCCACCATCTCGCCGCAACGCAGTGGCGGCGCAGGGCCTGCCCATCTGGGACTTGCGAGATAGTAAGGTGTCACTGGCTGACCAAAAAGCCATCGAGTCAGCACGTTGGGCGCCATCTGTTATGGTACATCTTTCGATTACGAGTGGAGCAGCAATGCATGGCGGTCGGCATGATCTAGGGTTGCACTGTGGCTAGTCATTGTCGGCTGGGCGGGGTTCTTGCCTACATTGCTGTCCTGCGCCATAAACAGAAAAAAATTCATATCATGCCTTTTCAAACCAAAACGAGTAAAATCACACTAAAACAACATCCGGTTTTGCCGGATGCCACGGACGGACAGTTGAAAAATTCAAAAATTCAAAATATAACCCGGAAAAATCAAATTCAAAAGGCCAGACGTCAGTTAAATTTAAATAAATGCAAGCCGAGGGAAAATGTCGTTAAAATTTGGATATGAATTTTGAACGTACATATGTACGTTAAAGTCAGACGGACGTTAGCAAAACATTTAAACCGAAATTTAAATCGGACGGAAATACTGACAATCGACGGAAAAATTTTAAAATAGATGAGCGCACGTTAAATTTAAATAATCGCGGACGGACGAGAAAATAATCGTTGCACCAAAATTTAAACTTGAATGTACGTTGAAATCGATATGCACTAAATTTGAATAAACACCGTCAAAAAAAAACTGTCAAAGTGAATTTAAATTTGAATATATATATCGCAAAAAAAATCGTTAAATTTGAATTTAATTTGAATCAACCGGAAGGACCGGTTATTGACAGGCATCTGAAAATACATAAAAGAAGCTGAAATTTAAAATATATGAACAACAAAAAAAAGTTAAAGGCCGAACTCACAAGGGGGTAGCGTTGCTGATGTTGTTGCAGCGCCGGTGCGTTTTTGTCCCATCCTAATCCATGGTTACTGTCGCACCCGAATATCAGTAACCCCTTACCTGTGGTGCGTCGCTGGTGTTGTTGCAGCGCTGGTGCTTTTCGGCCCACCCTCATCCATGGTCATCAATGCACCTATGTTTTGATGACCCCGTACCTGTGTTGCGCCGCTGGTGTTGTTGCAGCGCTGGTGCTTTTCGGCCCACCCTCATCCATGGTCATCAATGCACCTATGTTTTGATGACCCCGTACCTGAAATCCCTATGCCTTTTAAATTAGGATGATCAACATTCCCATTTTAATTTTAATTTATTAACAATTCATCTCATGTATATACACAAAAAAAAGAAGGATTCCAACTATGTATGTAGGTATATTCTAGGATTTTACTTCCGTATATAACTTAGTGTAAAGCTACTGATCTATTCGAGCCTGCTAGGAATCAATTACAAAAGGAATGGAATATCTGAACTTACATACATACTCATATGCAGGCATATAGTCAAATTCATCATAATATCCTATATGTATAGATGCAAGTACATTTCAAATGTTTTACAGTGGATTCGTTATAATCGCTTACATTTACGAACGCTTATTAAGTATCTCGAAAATTAAATAACTAAAATCAGCTTAGATGCTAGATGATAAAGAAGAAAATGAGAAAAAAAGGGGGTAATTTTCCCCATCAGAATTATGCAAGAATATATATATAATGTATATATGTAGCACATATATACAAAAGGGAAAAAGGAGTAGGTGATGGAACTTTTCTGTTATTGTTTTATATCATATTATTGGTGGCCTATATATGTATTATTTTAATGCTTATGTTATCAGGTTCTTCAATTCACTCTAACTTGGTTATGTTCCCTGCACGGCTCTCCCACTCTTGTTACCCTCAACTAGTCCAAATAGTGATCAATGAAAATTCCTTTTCTTCCTTATTTGTCTATTTACGTGATACACACATGCATGTACAAGGAGTGTATGTGCACTCGTATTTATCTAAATTGAAACCAGTGCGAGTTAACCACGTTTGATGCATATGTCTATCAGTTCATATGGACTCAAATGTATATTATATCATGTTCAGACATAAAAATTAATTAAGTCAATTGGGGTTGATTGAACATCTTGAGATTTGGTGTTCAGACATATTTAATTTACTTGGCCCATTTAACAGGTCGGCTCAAGATACATACACACATACACGCCGTGAGCTGAATATCAAACTCTCGTGACCTAAATGTCAAAATTGCAAGGAGGACGAAATAATTTGACATTCAGCTAACAATTTTTACCAATCGTAAACACGAATACATGTATAGAATAAGCAGAAATAAAAACAAATTTGATAGTTGATGAAGAAGAACAAGAATGCAGCTGATCTGACGAACCAACCTGTTTAGTGGACACTGACGCTTATCACATTTCTCTTTTCATGACATTTCATTTTACTTATGAAACAAGCCTTTTAACAGGGTTGCATGCAGAATTGTTCTTCATTAAGAACTCATTAATTTCTAATGAAGCATTAACTTGGTCAATTTTTGTATGGAAAATTGAGAATCATTAGGCTTGAAAATTGAATAACGGCTCAATTAAGGTTGTGTCTGAACATAACATTAATTTGCTTTACAAATGTATACATATATATACAAATATATATAGATAACACTGTATATTTAAATAAAAAAAATTTATAGATTTATTTCGTTGTATAAATAAGGAACATATGCATATACATACATATACCCATGCATGCACCCACGCAACATTGAGACGATTATATCTGAATTCGATCAGGGATAAATCCGAAAACAAAATAAATGCCTAAAATTTTTGTACCCTACGGATTCTTATCCGGACAGTTGCATTTAATGGGAAACGGTTTTAAATTCGGTTCAATCAGAACTCTTTTCCGCTCAAAACACAAGAAAATGCTGCCTGGGTATACACATTCATATCACGCCTTCGTACATATATGTATGCATATGGTTGTTGTTCTAATTTAATTAATTATCTAAATACAAAATATACATATCCGCGACACGTCTGGCACCTGTCTCACCACCCGTTGCGGTACACCTTTAGTGGTGGTGTCACCGATCCGCTGCTGTTGTTACCACCTGTAGCCCGTTGTTGTTGTTGTTGTGCCGAGTGTTTGTGATTATTAATTAACGATGGTGATATTTTGATTGCGTTTCGGAATAATACAGTGTTATTGGTTGCTCCAGTTGGCGGAATACTTTGATGTTAAGTAATTGCTTACTTCCATTCTCAGCACGTATGGTTTTAGTAGCCTCTTTTGAGCCAAGCCGAAGTGGCACCTCGTTCTCCCGATTTTTGTTTGGTTTAATATACATGCGCCGCCTCGGAGGTCCTTTAAGCTTGTCGTTTTGAGGTTCTATGCGTTTCAAGCGAACTGATTTCTCTGATTGGATACTGGTTCAAAACTTTTGAGTATTGAGATTATATTATATTTATTTGCAACGTGATATTTGTAATTTTATTAGTTTGGATTGGTTTCACCAAACAGCATAAGGGCCGACACGTACAAATGCACTCACGCACACACCACACACACGCTTGTGTGCATACACGGAGTGGGCACTCAGCACGATATATATTTGGAACTGTTACGTTTATATGTTTTTGTTTTTCTTTTTTGGTTTTATATAATTTCACTTTTGAACTTTGAGCATTTGGAAAGTTTTTAAGTAGGAAATTATTGGCTTTAATTTCACTAATTCTCCTCTACAACGTTTTGACTTCTTTGAGTTCAATTTTCTTGGTTTTTAGGATTTATAATAGTGCGCGATTTTATTGTTGGTTTTTGTAATTTGATTAACTTCTTTTTTGTAAGTTTTCTGTTGATATTTGTTTAATTCGTTTTCGATGGTGTTTTAGATTATGATGAGAATAGTTAAGTGTCATGTCAAAACGGAGTTTTAGTTACCAAAAAGCCACGACACAGCACAACGACCGACTTTCCTCCACTGACTGGCTCTGTACTAAAATTTTCGCCAGCTACCCAGCGTGCCTACACTTCCCCTCTTTTTCTGTATTCATCTGGAAGAGTCCCGTTTCTTTTTCGTATACCCTGTAATGATGTAGTGACGTGTGCATAATAGTGGCGTGACTTTACGGTTACCCGAATGTCTACATCATGGTATGACGCTAGCAATGACACAAGCGAGATGGAATGCGATTGCCATGTTACACAAAAAAAAAAAAAAATACCAAACTTTCGGAATAAAATGCCTCAAGAATTTTTTCCATGAAACTATCTCAAAATAATCGATTATATTCGTGCCCTAGTAAATTTGCTACTGTAAAATTCTATTAGTGTACGTTGGGAATATTAATAGACATTGTTGTCTTACGCTCAAATTATAAAATTGGTAAGAGACAGGAAAATCTGATTAATGAAACAATAGTATAAACATGCGGTAAATAATTAATTAATTTTCTGTGAACTATCTAAATTTTAAAATTGTATAGAGCGCATAAGAACATTTTATAATATGTACATTTGAAAGTACTAAGTCACCGAATAACCATGTATTACGTATTTTCACAATAAGAAGTGTTCATGGCAACCCTGGAGAACCAGTTTCTCCATCACCAGTACATGTGCATATCCCGCCATTGGAACGATTGTCAAGGTTGAGATGGGAAATTTCAGTTAAGCTTTCCCCATGAGAGGCCTACTTATAGAGGTTGGCTCGAAAGCTTGCCTATTTGTAAAAAAAAATTTTACGTGCAATCTATATGGATTGAGATCTCAAAAATACAGCAGAACTATATAACAATCTAGAAGAATAAAACAAATCAATTTAAATTTCGGATACAATTACTTATTTAAAATTTGTTTATACTCTTAGTGGAGGAAGAAAAGAATTAATTACAGGTTTTAAAAAAAAAAGAAGAAAAAAAACAAAAAGTTACAATTGAAATATCTGGTAACTGAATAGGAAAATACAAATCTTTATTATTGCCAGAACACCTACAGTGGTAAATGAAATTTAAACGAACAGGGAAATTGCTCTTGTCTAAAAAAAAAATTGTCAGCTGTTCCATGGAGACAACCTCATATATCAACCTTGTTTTGCAGTGCAGCCACCTGTTACACTAGCCCACAGCTCAACCACACAAGGTCGACGTGAGAGAGAATCGCTCTTCTTCTTCCTGTTCTTGGCTTATGTCAACTTATCACTTGGCTTATGTCTTGATCTTACAATCTTACATGCGTTGTTCGTAGAAATAGGTTGAATGCCAAGTTGCGTGTTCTCTGGCTTTTACCCCGCTTTTGACATTTTGAAGCAAACCGTCTAACGCCAATCGCATATTCTCCCTCACATGCGACGACCTGTCTTGTTTGGGCCATGCGTCATCCATTCTTCTTCACCGTGCTAGCACGTCGGCCATTATGAATTGGAAGTTATTGGAAAAGTACTAAGAAAAAAAACTACTGAAATAGTGGTGCTGCCACACAGACAGAATTGAGCAACCGAAATTAACCCGTTTGTGATCGATAGCAAACCATAACAGACCTGCTTCGCTTCGAAGACCTAACGAGGGAGCGAACAGGAAAAATGGTTTGCCTGTAAGGTTGTTGCGATAATACTCAACCATTAACTACGTGGGGCACGACGCACCTCTAGATAAGAGTCTCAAATTCTACCACAGCCAACCGGGCAACAGAGGCTCCATCAGGTGATATCAAAAAAAAACATATGGCTATATGAACATGTCCAATCTAGTAATGTATGAAAATCCGAGATTAATTGAAAGTCAGAAAAAAAATTCATTTGGTAAAAAAAACCAAATGCGTAAGTCCAGTGTTGCGGTGGTTCTCTATTGGCTTAGGCCAGAGAAGCCTACCCCCCTAAGTGCCGATCTTGGTCGGTCTTAACAACCTGTCCCACCCGGCTGATCCAACCCCGCACGCTGGACCCAGGACAGGCGGTCTTGAAAAAGACCCTTGGTCCGCTGGTTTCTCGCCCCCCGGAATGGGCTTTACAAAAAAAATTAAATTATTTTGTTTCCTATTTTAAGCTTCGCGGCCTTAGACATTTTTTACAGGAGACCGCGTCTAAACTCCGAATACAATCTATGAGCTGGTCTATGGTCCCTAACCTCGCGAAGCTGGACAAAAAAAAACTTTAACAGGAAAATCATCAATACTCCGTTTGAATAGACATTTTTGTATTGGAGAACTCGTCAAAACTCCGTAAGGTTAGGCATTTGATGTAGGAGAACTCGCCAAAACTCCATAAAACTAGACATTTTAATTTGGGGAGAACTCGTCAAAACTCCGTATAAGCAGACCAATTGGAATATGGACTGCTAGATGGTCCACGGTTTCCGATGGGAGCGCTTGTGATCCACCTATTATTATAACTGCTCGGGGAGGATACTGGGCGAATTGTCCCCGACCGCCAAGACGCCTAGCGGAGTCTAATTGAGGACGGATATCAGAAGCATGGAATCGTCCTATTAATCTCCCTGTTAAGTCCTCTAAGTCATACAGTGCATTGCCCACTTTTCCACGAACTCGACACTTAAGATATTTTGGCAGGAATTTCGCGTTTATACCCTGTTTGAAGTTACTCAAGGCAAAATTTCTTCTAAATACCTCTTGACGTTCCCTATAGTTACCAGCCTATAACGCTTATTGTAGATCTGCTTGGCTCTATCATTTGCCTGCGCTAAGTTTTTACAGATTTCCTCGTTTGCGTCCGTTCAGTCGACTGCTGACACTTTTGGGACATTTAAACAAAATCG
Source organism: Urophora cardui (assembly GCA_960531455.1). Lineage (NCBI taxonomy): Eukaryota > Metazoa > Arthropoda > Insecta > Diptera > Tephritidae > Urophora > Urophora cardui. Next base: position 166,123,220 of record OY482670.1, on the reverse strand, counting down.
AACGTATGAGCGCTTCAAAAAAATCAAGGCACGCTTGAATGGTCGTATGAGATCTTAAGCAATTAACTGCCTAAATAAAATCACGTTTGGTGTTAAAGTCCAAATGCAAATATTTATACAATTAACGAAATTTAAATCTCTATCTCGATTAAAAATTATGTCGCATCCAAAAGAAAATTACAAAACTTTGGTTTTTGTGTTTGGTGAAACTTTCAGCCAATATTTATAACGAATATTTGTTATTTAAATCTCTATGCCGGTACAAAATTATGTCACATCCGATAAAGTAATAAAACTTTAGTTGTCGCGTTTGGTGGAAAAATCAAGCAAATCTTTGTAACAATTATCTTCGATTGCAAAAATTATCTTAAGTTGTCGATTCAAAATGACTTCACTTATAAAAAAAAATTTGTATAAATAAACGTGTTCATATACGTAAATATGTAAATGTAAAAGGATATATAATGCAAAATATATATATGTTCGTTATTTAATGGGAATGCTGACCTCCCATTATAAAAGGCACAGGTTACAGAAATAAAAAAAATATAAACCCCCTTGAAAAAACACAAAAAAAAATTAAGACAGTGTGTGCCAACTGGTCTCCAGCGCGCCAGCCGCAATGCAGGGTTGCTCGGAAGCTAAATCCCTGAGACAGGCCGGCTAACTAAAAGATAGTTAACAACAAAAAAAATTTTAAATTTTGCGAAATACTAATCTATCTCCGCCGCAATGAAAGGAACGGTTTGAATCCGCTATCCCCAGACTTGCGGAGATAGACAATACATCCTTCGGTCTCAGCTCAGCCCATCGCCATGAAGTGGTGCTAAATGTTCCAAGGCACCCAACTCAGGCATGAGATGAACTGAGGCCTGCATCGCATAATAAAAGAAAAAGACAAAACAAAAGAAATTTGCAAAATACCCTCCTAATCTCCGCCGCAATGAAAGGAACAGCTAGAGGCTGCTTTCCCCAGACTTGCGGAGATGAAAAGTCCTAACTCAGGTCTCAGACCAACCCATCGCAATGAAAGTGGCGCTAAGTGCAACCAACTCAGACGCGGAATGGCTGAGGCCTAAATTGCAAAAAAAAAAAATCACGAACACAAAAAAAATTAAAAGGACGAATTTTCCTTATGACCAACATCCTTGGCTCCGCCGCAATGAAAGGCACGGTTTGAAGCCGCTACCCCAGACTTGCGAAGAAGGATTGCTAGCTTAGGATCCAGCCAACTCCGACGCGAGATAAGCTGGGCCCCGAAAGAAAAAAAAATCCGATACACAAAACTGCACAAAATACATATTCGGCAAAAAGAAATTTATAAAAAAAAAATAATTACTGAATCTAGCGGACATGCCCTTGGACGACAGTGAAAACAAATTTAAATTACAAAAAAAATAAGTGCGTTAAACACTGCCTCTCCGGGTGAAATGCAAAAGAAAAAAAACCAGACTGGGTGACGTAAAGTCTCGTGGAGCCTTGAGCCACTAACACCAATGACTCTCCAATCAGTCTGATCAATTCCATCATCCCGCCGCAACGCAGTGGCGGCTACTGAGGCTGCCAATCTGGGACTTTCGGAATAATGAGACTTCACTGAACGACCAGAAAACCACCGAAGCGAGTACCCCAAGACACTACGTTGGGCGCCATCTGTTATGGTTCGCGTTTGACCTCGATTACGATCTGCGCTTTGTGGCGCCCTATGCTACCAACAGCGATGACCTCCTTGGACAACCTGATCAGCCCCACCATCTCGCCGCAACGCAGTGGCGGCGCAGGGCCTGCCCATCTGGGACTTGCGAGATAGTAAGGCGTCACTGGCTGACCAAAAAGCCATCGAGTCGGCACGTTGGGCGCCATCTGTTATGGATACGCATTCTATACGAGTGGAGCAGCAACGCATGGCGGTCGGCATGATCTAGGGTTGCACTGTGGCTAGTCATTGTCGGCTGGGCGGGGTTCTTGCCTACATTGCTGTCCTGCGCCATAAACAGAAAAAAATTCATATCATGCCTTTTCAAACCAAAACGAGTGAAATCACACTAAAACAACATCCGGTTTTGCCGGATGCCACGGACGGACCGTTGAAAAATTCAAAAATTCAAAATATAACCCGGAAAAATCAAATTCAAAAGGCCAGACGTCAGTTAAATTTAAATAAATGCAAGCCGGGGGAAAATGTCGTTAAAATTTGGATATGAATTTTGAACGTACATATGTACGTTAAAGTCAGACGGACGTTAGCAAAACATTTAAACCGAAATTTAAATCGGACGGAAATACTGACAATCGACGGAAAAATTTTAAAATAGATGAGCGCACGTTAAATTTAAATAATCGCGGACGGACGAGAAAATAATCGTTGCACCAAAATTTAAATTTGAATGTACGTTGAAATCGATATGCACTAAATTTGAATAAACACCGTCAAAAAAAAACTGCCAAAGTGAATTTAAATTTGAATATATATATCGCAAAAAAAATCGTTAAATTTGAATTTAATTTGAATCAACCGGAAGGACCGGTTATTGACAGGCATCTGAAAATACATAAAAGAAGCTGAAATTTAAAATATATGAACAACAAAAAAAAGTTAAAGGCCGAACTCACAAGGGGGTGGCGTTGCTGATGTTGTTGCAGCGCCGGTGCGTTTTTGTCCCATCCTAATCCATGGTTACTGTCGCACCCGAATATCAGTAACCCCTTACCTGTGGTGCGTCGCTGGTGTTGTTGCAGCGCTGGTGCTTTTCGGCCCACCCTCATCCATGGTCATCAATGCACCTATGTTTTGATGACCCCGTACCTGTGTTGCGCCGCTGGTGTTGTTGCAGCGCTGGTGCTTTTCGGCCCACCCTCATCCATGTTCATCAATGCACCTATGTTTTGATGACCCCGTACCTGAAATCCCTATGCCTTTTAAATTAGGATGATCAACATTCCCATTTTAATTTTAATTTATTAACAATTCATCTCATGTATATACACAAAAAAAAGAAGGATTCCAACTATGTATGTAGGTATATTCTAGGATTTTACTTCCGTATATAACTTAGTGTAAAGCTACTGATCTATTCGAGCCTGCTAGGAATCAATTACAAAAGGAATGGAATATCTGAACTTACATACATACTCATATGCAGGCATATAGTCAAATTCATCATAATATCCTATATGTATAGATGCAAGTACATTTCAAATGTTTTACAGTGGATTCGTTACAATCGCTTACATTTACGAACGGTTATTAAGTATCTCGAAAATTAAATAACTAAAATCAGCTTAGATGCCAGATGATAAAGAAGAAAATGAGAAAAAAAAGGGGGTAATTTTCCCCATCAGAATTATGCAAGAATATATATATAATGTATATATGTAGCACATATATACAAAAGGGAAAAAGGAGTAGGTGATGGAACTTTTCTGTTATTGTTTTATATCATATTATTGGTGGCCTATATATGTATTATTTTAATGCTTATATTATCAGGTTCTTCAATTCACTCTAACTTGGTTATGTTCCCTGCACGGCTCTCCCACTCTTGTTACCCTCAACTAGTCCAAATAGTGATCAATGAAAATTCCTTTTCTTCCTTATTTGTCTATTTACGTGATACACACATGCATGTACAAGGAGTGTATGTGCACTCGTATTTATCTAAATTGAAACCAATGCGAGTTAACAACGTTTGATGCATATGTCTATCAGTTCATATGGACTCAAATGTATATTAATTTGCTTTACATATGTATACATATATATACAAATATATATAGATAACACTGTATATTTAAATAAAAAAAATTTATAGATTTATTTCGTTGTATAAATAAGGAACATATGCATATACATACATATACCCATGCATGCACCCACGCAACATTGAGACGATTATATCTGAATTCGATCAGGGATAAATCCGAAAACAAAATAAATGCCTAAAATTTTTGTACCCTACGGATTCTTATCCGGACAGTTGCATTTAATGGGAAACGGTTTTAAATTCGGTTCAATCAGAACTCTTTTCCGCTCAAAACACAAGAAAATGCTGCCTGGGTATACACATTCATATCACGCCTTCGTACATATATGTATGCATATGGTTGTTGTTCTAATTTAATTAATTATCTAAATACAAAATATACATATCCGCGACACGTCTGGCACCTGTCTCACCACCCGTTGCGGTACAACTTTAGTGGTGGTGTCACCGATCCGCTGCTGTTGTTACCACCTGTAGCCCGTTGTTGTTGTTGTTGTGCCGAGTGTTTGTGATTAGTTTTGTTCGTTTACGGATATTTTTTGATGTTTTTCGAAAACTTTTAAAAACAAACACTTGTTCGCCGTTTTTTTACGCCAAATCTCCAACAGAAGAGAACCAACTGAGAGAGAAAACTGACATTTCAGTTTGTGAGAAGCTGTTGAATTCTGTTGGACAAATTTTTGCCAACAGCAATTTTCCAACAGGAAAACAGCTGATCAAACAACAGCTGACTTGAATTTTTGCAAGTAACAAGATTTGCAAAATATACAAATCAATTATAAAATTGGAAAAATACACTAAATTGGCAACAAATATGGATAAATTAAATATGCAAAATAAGTTACATACCTTTTGCGAAGTATTTATATGCATATTATGTACCTTAGTAAATTGTAATCTCCTTTGCGGGAATATATATTAACGGTGCCGCTGTGGTGCAGTGGGGAGTGTTGTGGCCATTGTGGTGTGGCGGACAGTGGCTAGTCTGCCATACCAGAGGTCATGGGTTGGATCCCCAGCCTGGATAGAGGGAAAATTTGTATATAATGATCCACGATCCGATAATAATTAATTTTCCAGAGGGTAGGGGTGGTCTCACAGATCACAAAAAAACAAAGTACTACCCTCCGGACGCTTATAGTTCAGACATTCCTTGTTAAATTAATGTATGTATGTGGAGAACATCTTTCTGCGCTGGCCGCGCTTCAATAAAATTACCCTCAGCCGGCAGAATTCTCTTTCTGGATTAATATCCATGGAGCAATCCACAGTTGTTTTGTATAGAACACCTTTTGCCTTCAGCCGCGCTTTACAAAAATAACCCTCAGCCGGGAGAATTCCATTTCTGGAGAACTTTAATATTGTAATTTAATAATAGTTGAAAGTGTTAAGATAAGATGAATTATCATCTACAGAATATTTCCTGAAAGTTTCACTGAGCCTGGATAGACAACAAATTCTAACTAAAACCCAATTATCCGGATTTTAAAAATAGCAGCCTCTCTAGGCAGTGGGTGGCACACCCTCCGAGAGTAGTTCTGCAGTGGGTCGGCTTCAGTATAATGCGCCCTCCGTATTTATTTTCAAACCACTGGAACTTTCGGGAAATCTTCTATGGATGTTAATTTTACTAATTATAACTCTCCCGATCGCTCCGCAGATATAATTCGAGAAAGGAAATTTTGCTGGCTGGGGCTATTTTTTTTAAAGCGCGGCCAAATGCCGCCAACGCAAAAGTTGGTTCTACTCAAAAGTACTGTGGATCGGTCCATAGAGGGTTATTTTTTTAAAGCATGGCCAGGGCCGGGTGCATTAAATTGAAAATTCTTCTACGGGGCACCAAACGCGAAGACATACTGTGGTGGAAAACAGTATGGACATGGGTACAAAGAAAAGCAATTGTTAGTGTGATAATTATTACAATGAAATCCTATTTATTAGATAGTAACAGCGAACCCCAGCGGGTTAGGGGGTCTAGAATATACCCGTTGTAAGGAATGCCTGTCGTAAGACGCGACTAAAATCCACCGGCCTAGAAGGTTGATTATGGCCAGAAAAAATCGTTCGCACGACAGTCGGGCTAGTGTCAGAAGGGACTAGTACCCGAGCGTACCGGATTTATCCGGCAAAGGACTGTCACATCCCCTACACTCCCTAAAACCTTCGGGGAGTGTCTTGGTGGCTACAACAGCAACAACATGAAGTTAATTGTATTGCAGATACATACATACATATGTGCATATATCTCCACTGTTTTCAGGCAGAATTGTAACTCCATTAGCATTTATATATAACAAACAGTGCCGATTTATTGTAAAAGAGAGTTCCGGATGCATTTCCGAACTTCAAAAAACCTTTTTGCGAGCCTATGCGAACGAGTTTTAGATTGAGGAGGTTATCGCGAGGTGACAAAAGACTGACCAAAACGAAACCCAAAACTAATCAAAAGAAATTAAATAAGAAAAAAACTATGTTTTATTTTATTATTTTTATCTTATATGCACATATATACATAATTAACAGCAATAATTTCCACCAATTTTATTATACTCAGCTGTACTAGTACACAGAGTATTATAATTTTGATTTCCTAACGGTGGATTGTAACAGAACGAAATAATCGAGATAGATATAGACTTATATATATCAAAATGATCAGCGTGAAAAGAGAAATCGATTGAGCCATGTCCGTCCGTCCGTCCGTCCGTCTGTCCGTCTGTACGCACGATAACTCACGCAAAAATCGAAATATTTTGATGAAATTTGGAATGCAAGTTGGTATCAAGACGAGAACGGATGGTATTGAAAATGGGCGAAATCGGACCATGACCACGCCCACCTCCCCTATATAGTAAAAATCGGAAATTTGGTATCTCAGTCACTAATATAGCTGGAGCGATGAAATTTTACCCACGTGTTGAGCTCAGGCCCCTATGAAGAAATTTGATGAAATTTTGGAAAATGGGCGGTGCCACGCCCACTTATTAAGGGGCAAACATTGAAAGTTTTATGAGTCATAACTCAGAAACTATTGAAGATATATAGATGAAATTTGGTACGCGTGATATATTTGCTTACGCAAATGTTTTGACGAAAAATTGCCAAAATCGGTTAACGACCACGCCCACTTTTATATATGGGTATTATAAAGTGACCTAATAAAAACATTTGAAGCGATATCTCTGTCAAATATAAAGATATATCAATGAAATTTTATGGCAAGATTCCAACTAAGGACATAAAACAAAAAACACAAAAATTTTGGAAAATGGGCGTGGCACCGCCTCCTTTTAGGAGCAGGAATATACGAGATTTTGGAGCCCATATCTCGACAAATAATTGATATATTATGACGAAACTTGGTGTATATACTTTTATTACTTGTAGCAATACATGTTGAAAATTTTAGCGAAATCGGTTGACGACCACGCCCACTTTTATATATGGGTATTATAAAGTGGCCTAATAAAAACATTTTAAGCGATATCTTTGTCAAATATAAAGATAATTCATTGAAATTTTGTGGCATGAGTTCTACAATAGACTGGAAGCAAAAAATAGAAAAATTTTGGAAAATGGGCGTGGATACGCCCACTTCATGCAGCACTCGCTTTATATAAAGTACACCGTGTTTCCATCAAAGGCAAACAAACAATAAGCATACAGCTGAGTATCTAATGTTCGATTCCACTCGAACTTAGGCTTCCTTACTTGTTATCATTTTAATTTTAATCCTTTTTATCCTTTGAATTTGGGGCTTGTGAATGTAAATAAAAATCAGCTGTTTGCCAAAGCTGTTGAACTCTGCAAATTTTGTGTTCGTTTACCTCTTACGATATTTTTCTCTTGTGAGAGGATAGGTGACATTTTTCTCCAACACCTGGCTGTTGGAGGCTGCTGAGTAAATGCTGTTGGAGAAAGTACGCGAACAAAGCTATTATTAATTAACGATGGTGATATTTTGATTGCGTTTCGGAATAATACAGTGTTATTGGTTGCTCCAGTTGGCGGAATACTTTGATGTTAAGTAATTGCTTACTTCCATTCTCAGCACGTATGGTTTTAGTAGCCTCTTTTGAGCCAAGCCGAAGTGGCACCTCGTTCTCCCGATTTTTGTTTGGTTTAATATACATGCGCCGCCTCGGAGGTCCTTTAAGCTTGTCGTTTTGAGGTTCTATGCGTTTCAAGCGAACTGATTTCTCTGATTGGATACTGGTTCAAAACTTTTGAGTATTGAGATTATATTATATTTATTTGCAACGTGATATTTGTAATTTTATTAGTTTGGATTGGTTTCACCAAACAGCATAAGGGCCGACACGTACAAATGCACTCACGCACACACCACACACATCATTGCGAAGCTGCGCAAGATCTCCTAACGCAAACGGTTTTAGAATTGAAAGCAGACATTTCCCTACTCAGCGAGCCGTACAAGCAGAGATCGGAAAATTGGATTAAAAGTGCTTGCAGCAAGACTGCAATTTGGTCCTGTGGACAGAATCCATTATATATAGAAGCTGTGTTGAAGGAAAACGGATTTTTATGTGGGAAGGTCGGCGGCATATACCTGTACAGCTGCTACATACCGCCAAGCACACCGCTGAATATTTTCGAAGAAATCGTTGCAAAAATAGCTATGGATGCAACAAATCGACAACGCTTCATAATCGCAGGCGACTTTAATGCCTGGGCAACCGAGTGGGGGTCAAAGAGAACTTCACCAAGAGGCAAAGCTCTGCTCGAAGCATTTGCCTGTCTAGATGCAGTTTTGCTAAATACAGGCACTGAGAACACCTTCTCGCGAAACGGCCGCGGATCAATTATTGACATAGCATTCGTTAGCGCCAATCTTTACAGATTTTCCAAGTGGAAAATTAGTGAATGCTATACGCAGAGCGATCACTCGGCGATATTGATCGACGTTACAATACGTGCAGAGGAACCGCTGAACAAGCTGTCTAGCCTAAAGCGACAAGGCTGGAAAGTAAGCACTTTCGACTCCGAAGTATTTAAGGAAATGTTCCCAAAAAACGGACACAGTGGGCGGGCAAATGACATGGCTACCGCAATAATGAATGACTTACGAGCGGGCTGCGATGCATCAATGTCGCGAAAATTGAAGCCCAGACCGCTATCCGCCAGCTATTGGTGGAACGAAAACATAAATTCACTACGGAATGAGTGCATTCAATCAAGAAGGCGATTTCAACGTTCAAGAAGTAGAGGTAACTTCGAGGAACTGAGAGATAAATTCAAATTAGCCCGACGTAATCTTAAAAATGCAATAAAGGAAAGCAAGCGTCAATGCTTCCTAGAACTCTGCGATGATGCAGATAATAACCCCTGGGGTACAGCGTATAAGATCGTAACTAAAAAGCTAAAAAACAGCAAGCAATCAACACCAACGTGTCCTATATTCCTGGAAGAGATAGTAACTACTCTCTTTCCCACCCAAAGGAAACTAGTTTCCCCAATCTCAAATACCTTACTCAACTCCTTCGATGATGTAACGGATGAAGAGGTTCTCCAAGCAGCAAAAGAACTGAAAGAACGCAAGTCTCCTGGCCCAGACGCAGTGCCTAATAAAGTACTGAAAGTAGCCTTCAATAATGCAACATCAGACTTCACAAAGTTATTTAATAAATGTCTATCAGAAGGGACATTTCCAAGGATATGGAAACGTCAAAAACTGGTATTAATACCTAAGCCCGGTAAGGATCCTGCACTACCGTCGAGCTACAGGCCCATATGCTTGCTTGACTCGGCTGGCAAAATATTAGAAAGAGTTATATACAATCGCCTCGAAAGGGAGGTTCTAGCGGTAGGAGGCGTATCTGAAAACCAATTCGGTTTTAGGAAGGGAAGATCCACCGTACACGCTGTAAACGCTGTCAAAAAAGTTGCTCAAGACGCTATAAGTGGCTCACGGTGGCTGGCAGGTACAAAAGAATACTGCCTAATAGTCACTTTGGATATCAAAAATGCGTTCAACACTGCCAATTGGGCGAGGATCCTGGATGCCCTAGACCGCATTGGGATCTCATATTATTTGAGAAGGGTCGTACGAAGTTACTTTGAAAACCGGACCTTAGAGTACGAAACGTCAGCTGGCACAAAGAAAATAGAGGTTACCAGCGGCGTTCCACAAGGCTCAGTTCTTGGACCCTTGTTGTGGAACATCATGTACGACGGTGTTTTACGCCTAACATTTCCCGAAGGCGTGAAAATATTCGGATATGCTGACGACATTGCGCTGGTAGTTACGGCTAAACAAATAGACGATGTACGTGCAAAAGCGGAAGAAAGTATAATCTGCATTCAAAAGTGGCTAAATGAAAATGGCTTACGGCTTGCAGAGCAAAAAACGGAGTCAGTACTCATATCAAGTAGGAAAAAAGTAGAACATACTACAATAAAAATTGGAAGCCACGACATCGCCACTCTTCCAGCCATCAAGTACCTCGGGATTATGTTGGATAGGAGACTATCATTTAAAAACCACCTTGAGTATGCAAACCTGAAGGCCTCAACAACAGTAACAGCACTAACGCGCATAATGCTGAATTCGCGTGGACCAAAGCAGCGACGACGACAGCTTCTTGCGAGCGTCGTAAGGAGTCAAATCCTCTACGGCGCCCCCGTGTGGCACCACGCCATAGATCGTCAATCATACTTCCGGGGCATTAACTCCACTTACCGTTTATGTGCACTGCGAGTGTGCTGTGCATTTAAAACCGTGTCGGATGAGGCTGCGTTTGTTATTTCTGGGCTTTACCCGATAGACATACTGGCAGAAGAAGCTGCAATGATCGCACAAAACGGAGTCGAACGCTCAGGGGCGCGTGAGACCAGCATACAAAGCTGGCAGCTCAGGTGGACCAACACCACGAAAGGACGCTGGACACATAGATGTATACCAGACCTGAGACGCTGGTTGCTAAGAGCTCATGGAGAAGTCGATTTTTACTTGACTCAGTTCTTAACTGGACACGGCTGCTTCAAGGCTTATCTCTACCGTTTTAAGCACGAGTTAAATCCAACGTGTGACCACTGTGGAGGGCAAGCAGTTGAGGATGTGTACCACGTTTTCTTTGAGTGTCCAAGATTCTACGAAACTAGAAGTAAGCTTCGCAGAATATGCGGAAGTGACTATTCACCTGAGTCGCTCGTAAAGCACATGCTAGAAAGCAGTTCAAAGTGGATTGAAGCGGGTGACATAATAGCAGGCACGATGAAAACACTGAGGAGCCTAGAGAGATTACGACGAACCAGCAGCGACTAAATATACCGGTCAGATTATTCTGGTAATCATAGATACTTTGCGTGGAACGGATACGTACAGGAGTTCAGCCTCCTGCATCCCGCACCGCGTGTGGTGCGGAGCTTTGGCCCCCGCAGACCACCTAATATTGGGAACTTTGAATGAAACGGATACGTACAGGAGCTCGGCCTCTTGCATCCGTTACGGATACGTACAGGAGCTAGGCCTCCTGCATCCGTCAATGCGCGTGGTACGGAGCTTTGGCCTCCGCAGACCACCTAATATTGTGAACTTTGAATGAAACGGATACGTACAGGAGCTCGGGCTCTTGCATCCGTTACGGATACGTACAGGAGCTAGGCCTCCTGCATCCGTCAATGCGCGTGGTACGGAGCTTTGGCCTCCGCAGACCACCTAATATTGTGAACTTTGAATGAAACGGATACGTACAGGAGCTCGGCCTCTTGCATCCGTTACGGATACGTACAGGAGCTAGGCCTCCTGCATCCGTCAATGCGCGTGGTACGGAGCTTTGGCCTCCGCAGACCACCTAGTATTGTGAACTTTGAATGAAACGGATACGTACAGGAGCTCGGCCTCTTGCATCCGTTACGGATACGTACAGGAGCTAGGCCTCCTGCATCCGTCAATGCGCGTGGTACGGAGCTTTGGCCTCCGCAGACCACCTAATATTGTGAACTTTGAATGAAACGGATACGTACAGGAGCTCGGCCTCTTGCATCCGTTACGGATACGTACAGGAGCTAGGCCTCCTGCATCCGTCAATGCGCGTGGTACGGAGCTTTGGCCTCCGCAGACCACCTAACACTGACCACTTTTATAAACAAACATATGGGTGAAGCCTTCTAAGGCAGACTGAGGGCAATAACGCGACCATTACGGACTGCGAGCCTAGTGCTCAACCCACTTCCCGACGGTAGCTTGACGGTAGTACCGGGTGGTTCGGTACGATTACAGTAGGAGGTTTAGTTCGGGTTAGAGTCCCACACTGACGGGGTAAAGGCTTTCGATGCTTCCTCCTCGTAAAAAAAAAAAAAAAAAAAAAAAACACACCACACACACGCTTGTGTGCATACACGGAGTGGGCACTCAGCACGATATATATTTGGAACTGTTACGTTTATATGTTTTTGTTTTTCTTTTTTGGTTTTATATAATTTCACTTTTGAACTTTGAGCATTTGGAAAGTTTTTAAGTAGGAAATTATTGGCTTTAATTTCACTAATTCTCCTCTACAACGTTTTGACTTCTTTGAGTTCAATTTTCTTGGTTTTTAGGATTTATAATAGTGCGCGATTTTATTGTTGGTTTTTGTAATTTGATTAACTTCTTTTTTTGTAAGTTTTCTGTTGATATTTGTTTAATTCGTTTTCGATGGTGTTTTAGATTATGATGAGAATAGTTAAGTGTCATGTCAAAACGGAGTTTTAGTTACCAAAAAGCCACGACACAGCACAACGACCGACTTTACTCCACTGACTGGCTCTGTACTAAAATTTTCGCCAGCTACCAAGCGTGCCTACACTTCCCCTCTTTTTCTGTATTCATCTGGAAGAGTCCCGTTTCTTTTTCGTATACCCTGTAATGATGTAGTGACGTGTACATAATAGTGGCGTGACTTTACGATTACCCGAATGTCTACATCATGGTATGACGCTAGCAATGACACAAGCGAGATGGAATGCGATTGCCATGTTACACAAAAAAAAATACCAAACTTTCGGAATAAAATGCCTCAAGAATTTTTTCCATGAAACTATCTCAAAATAATCGATTATATTCGTGCCCTAGTAAATTTGCTACTGTAAAATTCTATTAGTGTACGTTGGGAATATTAATAGACATTGTTGTCTTACGCTCAAATTATAAAATTGGTAAGAGACAGGAAAATCTGATTAATGAAACAATAGTATAAACATGCGGTAAATAATTAATTAATTTTCTGTGAACTATCTAAATTTTAAAATTGTATAGAGCGCATAAGAACATTTTATAATATGTACATTTGAAAGTACTAAGTCACCGAATAACCATGTATTACGTATTTTCACAATAAGAAGTGTTCATGGCAACCCTGGAGAACCAGTTTCTCCATCACCAGTACATGTGCATATCCCGCCATTGGAACGATTGTCAAGGTTGAGATGGGAAATTTCAGTTAAGCTTTCCCCATGAGAGGCCTACTTATAGAGGTTGGCTCGAAAGCTTGCCTATTTGCAAAAAAAAATTTTACGTGCAATCTATATGGATTGAGATCTCAAAAATACAGCAGAACTATATAACCATCTAGAAGAATAAAACAAATCAATTTAAATTTCGGATACAATTACTTATTTAAAATTTGTTTATACTTTAGTGGAGGAAGAAAAGAATTAATTACAGGTTTTAAAAAAAAAAGAAGAAAAAAAACAAAAAGTTACAATTGAAATATCTGGTAACTGAATAGGAAAATACAAATCTTTATTATTGCCAGAACACCTACAGTGGTAAATGAAATTTAAACGAAGAGGGAAATTGCTCTTGTCTAAAAAAAAAATTGTCAGCTGTTCCATGGAGACAACCTCATATATCAACCTTGTTTTGCAGTGCAGCCACCTGTTACACTAGCCCACAGCTCAATCACACAAGGTCGACGTGAGAGAGAATCGCTCTTCTTCTTCCTGTTCTTGGCTTATGTCAACTTATCACTTGGCTTATGTCTTGATCTTACAATCTTACATGCGTTGTTCGTAGAAATAGGTTGAATGCCAAGTTGCGTGTTCTCTGGCTTTTACCCCGCTTTTGACATTTTGAAGCAAACCGTCTAACGCCAATCGCATATTCTCCCTCACATGCGACGACCTGTCTTGTTTGGGTCATGCGTCATCCATTCTTCTTCACCGTGCTAGCACGTCGGCCATTATGAATTGGAAGTTATTGGAAAAGTACTAAGAAAAAAACTACTGAAATAGTGGTGCTGCCACACAGACAGAATTGAGCAACCGAAATTAACCCGTTTGTGATCGATATCAGCATTGATATCGATAGCAAACCATAACACCTCTCTGCACAAATATACGAGGAGGAAGCATATAGAGCCCTTATCCTGTTAGTGTGGGACTTTAACCGCACTACACCACCTACGCTCATCGTATCGAACCCCCCGGCACTACCATCAAATTACCGTCGTGAGTCTGCCTTAAAGGCTATATACATACCTGCATACGTACAAATGTGCATATTTCTTTAAACGATATTGATAAAAATAAAAAAAAAATAAAAAAAAATCAAAAAAAATCATAAAAAATCAAAAAAATCAAAAAAAAATCATAAATAATCAAAAATAATCAAAAACAATGAAAATAATTTTTTTTTATTATTTTTGATTTTTTATGATTATTTTTCTTTTTTTTTTGACTTTTTATGATTTTTTTTGATTTTTTTAAATGGTAATTGCAAAAGATTCATTAAAATTTGAAAACAATGGGTAATCAATCATTAATTGGACAGTTGAAAAAATAATCAATCAAGCCGGTAATCATTACGATTATAATAATAATAATACAATGGCGCTATTATAACTCTGACGAGTTTTATGGCCGAGCTTCTCTCCCAATTCGAGGTGTGCTCCTTTTTGATTTTCCTACTAATTGGGTGGACCTACAGTTTTATGCCGGCTCCGAACGGCGAATGCATTTTTTGTGAGAAGCTTTTTCATGGCAGAAATACTCTCGGAGGGTATGCCGTCCACTGCCGAGAGGTGACCGCTGCTCTTAAAAAACCCAATAATTGGATTTTTACTAATTAGAAATATTGTTTTGGTGTTTTGCTCGGACCGCGGTTTGAACCCGAGACCTCTGGCATAGCAGGCGAGCACTCTACCCACTGCACCACAGCGGCCACATCATTACGATTAATAATCATTATTTAACAGGTTGTTATGGTTTGCTATCGATATCAATACTGATATCGATCATAAACGGGTTAATTTCGGTTGCTCAATTTTGGCTGTGTGGCAGCACCACTATTTCAGTAGCTTCTTTCTTAGTAGTTTCCAATAGCTTCCAACTAATAATGGCCGACGTGCTGACATGGTGAAGAAGAGTGGTTGACGCGTGGCCAAACTAAACAGGTCGTCGCATGCGAGGCAGTTTATGCGATTGGCGTTAGGCGGCTTGATTCAAATGTCAAAAGCAGGGAAAAAGATGTGAACACACAACTTAGCAAGGATTGTCTAAAGAAGGATTTCGCGGCAGATAAGCTGATTGCAATTGGGTTTGTGTGCAAAAAAAAAAAAAAAAAAGGTGCGAACGTCAGATAGAACCGATTGGGGAAAAATTTTACTTTGAAAATAATTTCTCTCCTCTTTCACGTTGACATTTTTTTTTAAAGGAAACACACACATCAAAACGTAACTAATATAACCTTCTTTGGATAAACCTTGAGCTTAGCATTCTACTTCTACGAACAACGCATGCAAGATTGTAGAATCAAAGCAACAGACAATAAATTGACATATGCCAAGAAGAAGAAGAGCGATTCTCCCTCGCATCGACCTTTTATGTTGGGCTGTGGGCTAGTGTAACAGGTGGCCGCACTGCGAAACGAGGGTGATTTATGAGGTTGTCTCGATGGCAACAGCTGACAATTTTTTTTTGACAGGAGTCATTTCCCTGTTCGAGTAAATTTCATGCACCACTGGTGGTGTTCTGGCAATAATAACATTTTGTACTTTCTTATTCAGTTACTAGATATCTCAAATGTAACATTTTTTTTTATTCAAAATCCTGTAGTTAATTCTTTTCTTGCTCCACTAAGAGTCTAAACAAATTTTAAATAAGTAATTGCATCCGAGATTTACACTGATTTTTTTTATTCTTCTAAATGGTTATGTGGTTTTGATTCATTCTTCAGATTTCAATCCTTATAGATTGCATGAAAATTTTTTTTTTGCAAATAGGCAAGCTATCGAGCCAACCTCTATAAGTAGGCCTTGCATGGGGAAAGCTTAACTGAAATTTCCCATCTCAACCTTGACAATTGTTCCAATGGCGGGATATGCACATGTATTGGTGATGGACAAACTGGTTCTTCCAGGGTTGCCATGAACACTTCTTATTGTGAAAATGCGTAACACATGGTTATTCGGATACTTAGTACTTTCAAATGCACCTATTATAAAATGTTCTTATGCGCTCCATACAATTTTAAATTTTACATAGTTCACAGAAAATTAATTAATTATTTACCGCATGTTTATACTATTGTTTCATTAATCAGATTTTCTTGTCTCTTACCATTTTTATAATTTGAGCGTAAGACAACAATGTCTATTAATATTCCCAACGTACACTAGTAGAATTTTACAGTAGCAAATTTTCTAGGGCACGAATACAATCGATTATTTTGAAATAGTTTCATGGGAAAAATGCTTGAGGCATTTTATTCCGAAAGTTTTGGTAATTTTTTTTGTGTGTCATGGCAACCGTATTCTATCTCGCTTGTGTCATTGCTAGCGTCATACCATGATGTAGACATTCGGGTAACCGTAAAGTCACGCCACTATTATGCACACGTCACTACATTGTTATACGGCACTACATTGTTATACGATAGGAAACGGGACCCTTCCAAACAGATACAGAAAAAGGGGAAGGTGAGCGTTTAGCTAGGCACGCTTGAACAGGAAAAATTGGGGTACAGAAAGTTAGTTGGAACAAGTAAGGAAGCCTAAGTTCGAGTGCAATCGAACATTAGATACTCAGCTGTATGCTTTCATTGTTTGTTTGCGTTTGTTCGATATAGGGTGTATTTTATATGAAACGAGTGCTGCATAAACAGGGCGCAGCCACGCCCATTTTCAAAATTTATATCAATCATCCAAATAAGCATACAAATATTATTGTTAGTGCAAAATTTCATCCCTCTATGACTTTTAGTTACAAAGACTTCACGTTACAAATTCCAAAAGGGTGTTCCAGAAATATCTTTGTTAAAAAGTAGGCGTGGTCATAAACCGATTTCAATACATTTTTGCGTGTCTATTAACACATGTTATAAAAGTGTATAAACCAAGTTTCGTCATAATATCTCAATTATTTGTCGAGTTAAAGGCTAAGAAATCTCATATATCCCTTTGTCTAAAAAGAGGCGGTGCCACGCCCATTTTCCAAACTTTTTTATTTTTTGTTTCCGGTCTATTGTAAAACTCATGTCACAAAATTTCAATGAATTATCTTTATATTTCACATAGATATCGCTTAAAATGGTTTTATTAGGTCACTTTATAATACACATATATAAAAGTGGGCGCGGTCGTCAACCGATTTTGGTAATTTTTCGTCCACACATTTGGCTAAGTAAATATATCACGCGTACCAGATTTCATCGATATATCTTTAACGGTTTCTGAGTTATGGCTTATTAAACTTTCAATATTCGCTCCTTAATAAGTGGGCGTGGCACCGCCCATTTTCCAAAATTTTTGTAGTTTTTGTTTTATGTCCATAGTTGGACTCCTGCCACAAAATCTCAGTGATTGATCTTTATATTTGACAGAGATATCGCTTAAAATGTTTTTATTAGGCCCCCTTATATTTCCTATATATAAAAGTGGGCGTGGCCGTCAACCGATTTTGATAATTTTTCGCCAAAACATTTGACTAAGTAATTATATTACGCGTACCGAATTTCATCGATATATCTTCAACGGTTTCTGAGTTATGACTCATAAAACTTTCAATGTCTGCCCCTTAATAAGTGGGCGTGGCACCGCCCATATTCCAAAATTTTTGTGTTTTTTGTTTTATGTCCATAGTTGGACTCATGCGACAAAATTTCAATGATAGATCTTTATATTTGACAGAGATATCGCTTAAAATGGTTTTATTAGGTCACTTTATAATACACATATATAAAAGTGGGCGTGGCCGTAAACCGATTTTGATAATTTTTCGTCAAAACATTTGTCTATGTAAGCAAATTACGCGTACCAAATTTCATCGATATATCTTCAACGGTTTCTGAGTTATGACATATAAAACTTTCAATGTTTGACCCTTAATAAGTGGGCGTGGCACCGCCCATTTTCCAAAACTTCATCAAATTTCTTCATAAGGGCCCGAGCTCAATACGTGGGTAAAATTTTAAAACTCTAGCTATATTAGTGGCTGAGATACCAAATTTCCGATTTTTTCTATATAGGAAAAGTGGGCGTGGTCATGGTCCGATTTCGCCCATTTTCAATACCAACCGTCCCAGTCTCGATACCAACTTGCGTTCCAAATTTCAT
Organism: Urophora cardui; assembly: GCA_960531455.1. Lineage (NCBI taxonomy): Eukaryota > Metazoa > Arthropoda > Insecta > Diptera > Tephritidae > Urophora > Urophora cardui. The sequence continues at coordinate 166,104,901 of OY482670.1, read as the reverse complement.
CAAAATATCTCAATTTTTGCGCGAGTTAGAGTGTTTACAGACGGACGGACGGACGGACGGACGGACAGACGGACGGACGGACGGACGGACGGACGGACGGACGGACGGACGGACATGGCTCAATCGATTTCTCTTTTCACCCTGATCATTTTGATATATATAAGTCTATATCTATCTCGATTATTTCATTCTGTTACAATCCACCGTTATGTGATTAAAACTATAATACTCTGTGTACTAGTACAGCTGAGTATAAAAAAGCAGCCGGAGCTGAAAGGTCGGTCGAAAAAAAAAAAAAAAAAAAAAAAAGTCGGAAAAGGAAAAGGTGTTGTCGGTGTGATTGTAAAAAAAAAAAAAGGTTAAAATGTGATTGCTTGGGTTTGATAGTTTTGTGCATGGAGAAGGGAATTTAACAATCTGGATTTATATTGAGAGACGTTTTCATCTTGTTTTCTATTTGAGCCAGTTCTTTTTTCTCAACCAGCTCCCCCTGCTGCAACATACGACGTTTTGCGATATAAAAGAAAGAACTCAGCTTTCGTTTTTATGCACGAATCACAAATAATACTAAAAATAAAAGAAACATTAATTATGAAAACCATCTCGATTAAACTACTATAAACACCACTATATTTATATAAATAGGAAAGTGTGCAGAAGAATCGAAAATTTTGTCTCAAATAATTTAAAAAAAAAAAAAAAAAAAAAAAATAATATTAACCTACAAAAAAATTTATAAAAAAATAAAAGAAGCACTCATGTATAGTATGATGGACGAGTCACAACCGAAAACGTTGTACGTTGGCAATTTGGACGCGTCAGTATCGGAGGAGTTACTGATCGCACTATTCAGTCAAATGGGGCCAGTTAAAAAACTGTAAAATAATTAGAGAACCGGGTAATGATCCATATGCATTCATTGAATAAATATTTGAAAATTGCTGAACTTGTGGCATTTAAATTGAGCATACGGTGTATGATACAAAACGCATACATACACGCATACTAATAAAAGTGGTATACATAGTCTACATATTTATAAGCCAGCGACCACACTCAGCGCCAACAGCCACATCAGACGCACACGATACAGCGCCATTTTCAACGGCGCGACACCATATAGCGCCTCGACAGTAGCGGCGCGCCGCAATTAGGCGCCACCGACGGCATCGGCGCACAGCAATCAGGCGCCTTGAGGGCAGCATCGGCGCGGCGCGCAACACATAACGCACAATCAACGCCAGGCGCGACGGTATATAGCGCCTCAGTAGCAGCGGCGCACAGCAACCGAGAGCCACAGGACAGCGACGGCAACGTGCAACAGGTGACGAAAACTGCAGCAACGCAATACCAGCAGTAGTACATGCCACCACAGCAGCACTAACAATAGCAATAGTAATTGACACCACACCAGCAATACAACAGCCAAGTGCAAGGTATGTTGCCAACACAACACCAACAATAGCAAAAGCCGAGCGCACGACAACAACAACAACAACAACAACAGTAGCAGCAGATCGGTGGCACCACCACTAAAGGTGCACCGCAACGGGTGGTGAGTCCCAACGGAATGCACGAATTTTATTTATATTCATTTTTTTTTCCACTACAAATAGTTATGTATGCATTTCAAATATAATTTAATTACTAGCCTCCCATCGTAAATCCGCTTATGTATACATACATATGTATGAGTGATGAGTATGGGTATTTTTTTTTGGCGCGCTGTAGATTCGTGGTAGTAAATGTTATTTTTTTTTATTTAACCAGAATTCCCTTACGTGTCTGGTAAAGAACCATTTAGTTCGACTTAACCGCCGATATATTTTGATTAACGCCCATTTATTTTGTCTGATGCCCCTATGTAATGACACATACATATGTATACACATAGTATCCCGAATACTGTTAAACTAATTCCTTATATACTGAAATGAAATGAGAGTGTAATTCTAATCTTACAATAAATATTAAAAAAACAAAAAAAAGGGAAGAAGGGGATAAGAAAAAAAACGTACGTATACAATAGTTAGATGTAATAGGAGGGGTTACCGTGTAGGGAAATATAACCCAGTCAGCATAAAATTAAAGACGAATGAAATAAATAATAAAGATAATATATATACAGGCCACCAATAATACAACATAAGAACCAATAAAAGAAAAGTTTCCGTCACTTAACCTCTTCTAAAATTTTTGCCTTTATACATATGTCCACTATTCGCACTTAGCATCTAAGCAATGGAAAAAAAACCCATAATTAAAAATAATAACTATTGTGTTAAAATATATATAGCTTATTTAGCCTAATAGGAATAGACGATAAGGTCTTTTTGTTTGAGTTTTACAAAATGATGAATTTTGAATAAATACTATAAATTAAAATGGGAATGCTGATTACCCTTATTTGAGAAGGCATAGGGATTTCAGATACGGGGTCATCGAAATACGGGTGCACCGATGGCCAAGGATGAGGGTGGGCCAGTAAAGCACCAGCGCTGCAACAACACCAGCGGCGCACCACCGGTAAGGGGTTACTGGTATTCGGGTGCGACAGTAACCATGGATTAGGGTGGGACAAAAACGCACCAGCGTTGCAACAACATCAGCAACGCCACCCCCTTGTGAGTTCGGCCTTTAACTTTTTTTTTGATTGTTCATATATTTTAAATTTCAGCTTCTTTTATGTATTTTCAGATGCCTGTTAATAACCGGTCCTTCCGGTTGATTCAAATTAAATTCAAATTTAACGATTTTTTTTCGCGATATATATGTATATTCAAATTCAAATTCACTTTGACAGTTTTTTTTGATTTCAACGTGTATTCAAATTTAAATTTCTAAATCTTTTCTCTTCCGTCCGAGATTATTTAAATATAACGTCCGATTATCTATTTTCAAATTTTTCCGTCGATTGTCAGTATTTCCGTCCGATTTAAATTTCGGTTTAAATGTTTTGCTAACGTCCGTCTGACTTTAACGTACATATATACGTTCAAAATTCATATTCAAATTTTAACGACATTTTCCCTCGGTTTGCATTTATTTAAATTTAACTGATGCCTGGCCTCTTGAGTTTGATTTTTTTCGGGTTATCTTTTGAATATTTGAATTTTTCAACGGTCCGTCCGTGGCATCCGGCTAAAACCGGATGTTGTTTTCGTTTGATTTTACTCGTTTTGGTTTGAAAAGGCATGATATGAATTTTTTCTGTTTATGGCGCAGGACAGCAATGTAGGCAAGAACCCCGCCCAGCCGACAATGACTAGCCACAGTGCAACCCTAGATCATGCCGACCGCCATGCATTGCTGCTCCACTCGATTGTAGATCGTAATCGAGGTCAAACGCTAACCATAAAAGATGGCGCCCAACGTGCTGACCCGATGGCTTTTTGGTCAGCCAGTGACGCCTTACTATCTCGCAAGTCCCAGATGGGCAGGCCCTGCGCCGCCACTGCGTTGCGGCGAGATGGTGAGACTGATCAGGTTGTCCAAGGAGTTCATCGCTGTCGGTAACAGAGGGCGCCACAAAACATAGATCGTGGGCGCAACCATAACAGATGGCGCCCAACGTGGTGCCTTGGGTGCTGGCTTCAGTGGTTTTCTGGTCGGTCAGTGAAGTTTCATCTTCACGCAAGTCCCAGATTGGCAGCCTCCGTAGCCGCCACTGCGTTGCGGCGGGATGATGGAATTGATCAGACTGATTGGAGAGTCATTGGTGTTAGTGGCTCAGGGCTCCACGAGACCTTACGTCACCTAGTCTGCTTTTTTCTTTTTGCATTTCACCCGGAGAGGCAGTGTTTAACGCACTTAATTTTTTTTGTAGTTTAAATATTAAATTTGTTTTCACTGTCGTCCGAGGGGCATGTCCGCTAGATTCAGTATTTATTTTTATTTCTTTTGCCGAATATGTCTTTTGTGCAGTTTTGTGTATAGGATTTTTTTTTCTTTTGGGGCCTAGCTCATCTCGCGTCTGGGGTGGTAATTCGAACACCGCCTTCATTGCGATGAGTTGAGCTGGATCCTAAGCTAGCAATCCTTCTTCGCAAGTCTGGGGTAGCGGCTTCAAACCGTGCCTTTCATTGCGGCGGAGCCAAGGATGTTGGTCATAAGGAAAATTCGTCCTTTTAATTTTTTTTTGTGTTCGTGATTTTTTTTTTGCAATTTAGGCCTCAGCCATTCCGCGTCTGAGTTGGTTGCACTTAGCGCCACTTTCATTGCGATGGGTTGGTCTGAGACCTGAGTTGGTACTTTTCATCTCCGCAAGTCTGGGGAATGCAGCCTCTAGCTGCACCTTTCATTGCGGCGGAGATTAGGAGGGTATTTTGCAAATTTCTTTTGTACTGTCTTTTTCGTTGGTTATGCGATGCAGGCCTCAGTTCATCTCATGCCTGAGTTGGGTGCCTTGGAACATTTAGCAACACTTCATGGCGATGAGCTGAGCTGAGACCCAAGGATGTATTGTCTATCTCCGCAAGTCTGGGGATAGCGGATTCAAACCGTTCCTTTCATTGCGGCGGAGATAGGTTAGTATTTCGCAAAATTTAAATTTTTTTTTGTTATTGCTAACTATCTTTAGTTAGCCAGCCTGTCTCAGGGATTTAGCTTCCGAGTAACCCTGCATTGCGGTTGGTGCGCTGGAGACCAGTTGGCACACACTGTCTTAATTTTTTTGTGTTTTTATTTTTCAAGGGGGTTTATATATTTTTTTTATTCTGTAACCTGTGCCTTTTATAATGGGAGGTCAGCATTCCCATTGAATAACGAACATATATATATTTTGCATTATATATCTTTTTACATTTACATATACACGTATATGAACACGTTTATTTATACAAATATTTTTTTTTAAGCGAAGTCCATTTTGAATCGATATTGTTAGTTAAAAACTTAAGATAAATTTTTTTAATCGCAAATAATAATTACAATTATTGCTTGATTTTCCCACCAAACGCGACAACTAAAGTTTTATTACTTTTTCGGATGTGACATAATTTTGTACCGGCATAGAGATTTAAATAGCAAATAATCATTATTAATATTCGCTGAAAACTTGATCAAACACAAAACCAAAGTTTTGTTATTTTCTTTTGGATGCGACATAATTTTGAATCGAGATAAAGATTTAAATTTCGTTAATTGGTACAAATAATTGCGTTTGAGCTTTGACACCAAACGTGACTTATTCAAGCAGTTAATTGCTTTAGATTTGATACAACCGTTCAAGCGTGCCTTGTGTTTTTTTTTGAAGCGCTCAAACGTTCGATTTTTTTTGAAAATGCCTCAAAACACTCAGCAGTCGGCTGAAGGGATGCAAACTAGGAGTTCGACTAGAGGTAGTGGTTCTAAAAACAGAGGTAGCGGGGTATATTATAGAGGAAGAGGAAGTGGAGGTGCAACTCCGAAACCCCCAGCGAGCCGACCTTTAGTAATGCATTCCCCAATAGTCAGCCGGACAACAGTGGATCCATTCAGGGATGTTCCAAATAATGACCCTTCGGGAAAATATGATAGACCGACTAGTGCAAATATCCTCGATCTAGACAGTCTTATTAGGAATATGCCGGATCCGCCTGAGCAATGCGCGACAAATACAGTAGACGAGGCTAGCGCTTTACCACAGGTTCGGTTACAACCAAACGTTTACAACGATAGGGCTTCCAATCATGAGACCCATCCCGAAGTGACTCCTTTGAATTCGTGGGTACACGTTCTGCATCAGCTATTCCAAACGTCACAAGAAGAGCTACGCCAAGAGATGAGAGCTATTAGGGAAAACGTGAATACCCTGAACGCTGCAGTCGCAGCCTCTCGAACGGCGATGGATTTTGTTAGGAGTGATGCTAGACATGATATTAGGGATGATGTTAGACAGCAACCGAACCAAGCGCAGACTTTTGTTAACAACCCAATTATTCCCACGCCTAGTAATACGGTTGTGAAACCACAAGACTGGAAGATTTCTTATGACGGTACTGGTAGTGTTTCAGATTTTTTGTTTAAATTGGACACCTTGCGTGAGCGCACGCAGTGTACAGAAGATCAGCTTATGGCCAGTTTTCACCTTTTCTTGTCAGGACGTCCCGAAGAATGGTATTGGTTATTTACCAAACAAAATTCCAACGCAAACTATCCATTTTTGAGTTACTCTTTAAAACGGGAATTCGGTACAATGAAAACGGACCACGAGCTGATGATGGAAATATCTGTACGTAAGCAGAAAGTGAATGAGACATACGATGTTTTCCACACGGACATTCTGGCATTAAACGCAAGACTTAGAGAGCCCATGTCTGAGGCCTTGTTAATTGATATCATCAAACGCAACGTTAATGGTAATTTGAAATTAATGTTGTTTAACGCGGATGTAAGAAGTCTGCATGACCTCCGCGATGTAGCTCGACGAGGCGAGCAGGTGCTGAAAGAGAGCAGGAGCTTAGTATCAAATTACCATAGGCCGAGCGTAAACGAAGCGCGTGCCATAGCTCCGGATTGTAGGGTTGAAAGTGAGGATTATATAGTAGATCCACAGATAGAAGCACTGAATTATCGTCGCATGGGTAAGCCAGACTACTCAGGGATTAAATGTTGGAATTGCCAGGCAATGGGCCATTCTTATATTTACTGTGAGGAGCCCATCAAATCTCAGTTTTGTTTCAAATGCGGTCAGAGAGGAGTGTTGACTCCGAAGTGTCCCAACGACCACCGTGGTCAGGGAAACCGTTATCCGAGCGAGAAAAGAGAGGGGGAAACTCGTTCGGGACTATAGCCCCCACTCCAGTCAATACCCAGCCAATCGTCGCGAGTACTGAGCCTAGTCCACTTTCGGCCAGATCCGCGAGTAGTCAACAAACACCAATAGTAACTTTCCCTGATAGTACGGATAATTCGAATAGTTCGGATTCAGATAGCCCGACTTCGTCACAAACCAATTCTCGACCAATTCGTATTTTGAAAGCTTCAGTTAGAAGTGTTAGTTGTCAGACCATTTTCCGACCCAGTTTAGAAGAAAGAGAACAAAACTATCAATTGGTTAGGTCAAATATTTTCACGAATGATTCCCAACCATATCCACCCGAAAGAATTTTGCAGTGTAGGAAGAGATATAGCAAACGTGTCCAGGTGCGCAAGCTTTTGGAAAGCACCACACTCGTCCTTACAGACGATGAAAGACCAATGATTAGGGTGAGGATAGGAAATGGATCACTAGTGGGATTATTGGACTCAGGAGCCAATGTCTCTATTCTGGGTAAGGATTGTTTGAAATTTTTAGAAGAAAACAATCTCAACTATAAGGAAATGAATGAATGTATATATACAGCAGGCGGCGACAAACGGAAGATAATAGGCTGCAGTACATTGCCTGTCACTTTTAAAAATACAACAAAATCCATATATTTTTACCTTGTTCCTTCGCTTCTCCAGGAAGCCTATTTCGGAGTAGATTTTTGGAAAGCATTTGCTTTAGCTCCCGAAATATTTCCAAGCATATCATGTCTAGAAGCAAAGGAAGATACAGAAGGTCCCAATTTTCATGATTTGACTCCATCCCAGAAGTACGATTTGCAAAAAGTTATTGATATGTTTCCGTCGTTTGAAAAATTAGGCCTAGGGCAAACACAGCTGGTGGAGCACGACATTGACACGGGTGACGCAGTCCCAATTAAAAGCAAACATTTTCCTCTTTCGCCACCAAGACAGGCTGAAGCCTACAGCGAAATTGATAGATTATTGAAAATGGGAGTCATCGAAGAGTCGAATTCGCCATGGTGTAGCCCAGTTGTCCTAGTACGGAAACCTGGTAAGGTCAGGCTCTGCATTGATTCTAGGAAGGTAAACGCCGTTACGAAAAAGGACTCATATCCGCTGCCGCATATCAACGGGTTATTGAGTCGTTTAAAGGATACGCACTTTATTAGTGGTATCGACTTGAAAGACGCGTTCTTCCAAATTAAACTAACTGAGTCGTCAAAAGAGAAGACAGCGTTTGCGGTGCCAGGTAAACCCTTGTACCATTACAAAGTTATGCCCTTTGGGCTGTGTAACGCGCCGCAAACAATGAGTCGACTCATGGACAAAGCAATTCCCTCGTACATGCGAGAACATGTTTTTGTGTATTTGGACGACCTGTTGGTATGTAGTGCGGATTTTGACGACCACATCAAACTTTTAGCAGATGTTGCAAGGTGTTTGAAAAGTGCAGGCCTTACAATTAATGTGAGTAAAAGTAAATTTTGCCAGAGAGAGATTCGATACTTGGGGTATGTTATAGGCAGTGGATGTTTGAAAGTAAACCCAGAAAAAATTGAGGCAATGCAAAATTTCCCCATTCCCAAATCTCCTCGACAGGTTCGCAGGTTCGTGGGCATGGCAAATTGGTACAGGGCATTTATTACCAATTTCGCTGATTTAGCAGGCCCTTTGACAGATTGTTTACGTAAGTCACCTGGTCCTTTCAAACTCACTCCAGAAGCAATAGAGGCCTTCGAAAAACTGAAAGTAGCTCTGAGTTCCGCTCCAGTCTTAGCTCAACCTGATTTTTCCAGAGAATTTGTCATTCAATGTGATGCTTCCAAAATAGGAGTAGGAGGCGTGTTATTCCAGGTCGATGACAATGGTGCAGAGCATCCAATAGCTTTCGTTTCAAAGAAATTAAATAATGCTCAACGCAACTATACAGTCACCGAGCTGGAATGCCTCGCCGCAATTGTCAGCGTCAAGCGTTTCAGACCCTACGTTGAAGGGCTGCCATTTCGTATAATCACGGACCACTCAAGCCTTAAATGGTTGATGACGCAAAAAGACCTTAGTGGTAGGTTAGCTAGATGGTCACTGTTACTACAGAGATATGATTTCGAAATGCAGCATCGTAAGGGGGCTCTGAACGTAGTACCGGACGCTCTGTCGTATTTTGACGTCGACGAGTTGACTTCATCTCCCGCGCCTTACGAAATAGACTTAGACTCATCCGAATTTAGAGCCAATGAGTATCTGGATCTTATCAGAACAATTACAGTAAACGGTGAGGCTCTCCCGGATTTGTGTGTCAGAGACGGTTTGATTTTTAAAAGAGTTAAGTTTCGGAAGGGTGTGGAGGGTGAAGAAGGCTCGTTATGGCGGTTGTGGTTGCCCGAAGGACTCAGGGAGGAAGCAATACGAATGGCACATGACGCAGTTAGGAGTTATCACGGAGGTTGGCAAAAGACATTGGAACGGGTTAGGTCGAAATACTTCTGGCCACAACAAGCTAGGGACGTTAGAGATTATGTGAAGGATTGTGACACTTGCAAGGCTGTAAAAACAACGAATCAGCAGTCAAGACCACCTATAGGAAGCGCTTTTGTTACAGAGAGACCTTTTCAGCGCTTATATTGCGACTTCTTAGGACCTTATCCTAGATCAAAACGCAGGAACCAATTTTTTTTTTATTATCTTAGACCATTTTTCAAAGTATGTTTGGCTGAAGCCAATGCAGAGAGCGACAACTATCAATGTAATGAACTACTTCAGTACAGAGATTTTTCCAGCCATAGGGGTCCCAGAATATGTCCACAGCGATAATGGGAAACAATTCATCTCAAAAGAAATGAAAGCGTTCTTTGAAAAGTATGGTGTGACGCATGTTAGAACAGGAGTATATTCCCCACAAGCTAATGCGTCCGAACGCGTGAATAGAGAGATAGTTTCCAAGATAAGAATTTTCCTAAAAGATAAGCAGGATCATACGGACTGGGACAAACATATACCCGAAATTTTAGCAGTTCTAAGAAGCGATTTTCATACATCAATTCAGTGCTCTCCGTACTTTGCATTATATGGTCAGAATATGGTCCAACACGCATCCGCGTATAAGTTATTAGAGAAATTGGATAGCCTCAAAGAAGATCGTGTACCGATAGTGAGCAAAGCTGACAAGTTATCAGGAATCCACGAGCAAATCCGTAAAAATCTAGCGCAGGCAAATGATAGAGTCAAGCAGGTTTACAATAAGCGCTCTAGGCTTGTGAATTATAGGGAAGGTCAAGAGGTATTTAGAAGAAATTTTGCTTTGAGTAACTTCAAACAGGGCATAAATGCGAAATTCCTGCCAAAATATATTAAGTGTCGAGTTCGTGGAAAAGTAGGCAATGCACTGTATGACTTAGAAGACTTAACAGGGAGATTAATAGGACGATTCCATGCTTCTGATATCCGTCCTCAATAAGACTCCGCTGGGCGTCTTGGCGGTCGGGGACAATTCGCCCAGTATTCTCCCCGAGCAGTTATAATAATAGGTGGATCACAAGCGCTCCCACCGGGAACCGTGGACCATCTAGCAGTCCATATTCCAATTGGTCTGCTTATACGGAGTTTTGACGAGTTCTCCCAAATTAAAATGTCTAGTTTTATGGAGTTTTGGCGAGTTCTCCTATATCAAATGCCTAACCTTACGGAGTTTTGACGAGTTCTCCAATATAAAAATGTCTATTTAACCGGAGTTCTGATGATTTTCCTGTTAAAGTTTTTTTTTCCAGCTTCGAGAGGTTAGGGACCATAGACCAGCTTATAGGGTGGATGTATTCGGAGTTTAGACGCGTTCTCCTGTAAAAAAATGTCTAAGGCCGCGAAGCCTTAAAATAGGAAACAAAATAATTTAATTTTTTTGTAAAGCCCATTCCGGGGGGCGAGAAACCAGCGGACCAAGGGTCTTTTTCAAGACCGCCTGTCCTGGGTCCAGCGTGCGGGGTTGGATCAGCCGGGGGGGACAGGTTGTTAAGACCGACCAAGATCGGCACCTAGGAGGAGGGCTCCTAGGGGGGAGTAGGCTTCTCTGGCCTAAGCCAATAGAGAATCACCGCAACAACGGACTTACGCGTTTTGGTTTTTTACCAAATGGATTTTTTTATTATACCTGACTTTCAATTATTCTCGGATTTTCATACATTACTAGATTGGACACGTTCATATAGCATATGGTTTTTTTTGATATCACCTGATGGAGCCTCTGTTGCCCGGTTAGCTGTGGTAGAATTTGAGACTCTTATCTAGGGGTGAGTCGTGCCCCACGTAGTTAACAGTTGAGTATTCTCGCGACAACCTTACAGGCAAACCATTTTTCCTGTTCGCTCCCTCGTCAGGTCTTCGAAGCGAAGCAGGCCTGTTATGGTTTGCTATCGATATCAATACTGATATCGATCATAAACGGGTTAATTTCGGTTGCTCAATTTTGGCTGTGTGGCAGCACCACTATTTCAGTAGCTTCTTTCTTAGTAGTTTCCAATAGCTTCCAACTAATAATGGCCGACGTGCTGACATGGTGAAGAAGAGTGGTTGACGCGTGGCCAAACTAAACAGGTCGTCGCATGCGAGGCAGTTTATGCGATTGGCGTTAGGCGGCTTGATTCAAATGTCAAAAGCAGGGAAAAAGATGTGAACACACAACTTAGCAAGGATTGTCTAAAGAAGGATTTCGCGGCAGATAAGCTGATTGCAATTGGGTTTGTGTGCAAAAAAAAAAAAAAAAAAGGTGCGAACGTCAGATAGAACCGATTGGGGAAAAATTTTACTTTGAAAATAATTTCTCTCCTCTTTCACGTTGACATTTTTTTTTAAAGGAAACACACACATCAAAACGTAACTAATATAACCTTCTTTGGATAAACCTTGAGCTTAGCATTCTACTTCTACGAACAACGCATGCAAGATTGTAGAATCAAAGCAACAGACAATAAATTGACATATGCCAAGAAGAAGAAGAGCGATTCTCCCTCGCATCGACCTTTTATGTTGGGCTGTGGGCTAGTGTAACAGGTGGCCGCACTGCGAAACGAGGGTGATTTATGAGGTTGTCTCGATGGCAACAGCTGACAATTTTTTTTTGACAGGAGTCATTTCCCTGTTCGAGTAAATTTCATGCACCACTGGTGGTGTTCTGGCAATAATAACATTTTGTACTTTCTTATTCAGTTACTAGATATCTCAAATGTAACATTTTTTTTTATTCAAAATCCTGTAGTTAATTCTTTTCTTGCTCCACTAAGAGTCTAAACAAATTTTAAATAAGTAATTGCATCCGAGATTTACACTGATTTTTTTTATTCTTCTAAATGGTTATGTGGTTTTGATTCATTCTTCAGATTTCAATCCTTATAGATTGCATGAAAATTTTTTTTTTGCAAATAGGCAAGCTATCGAGCCAACCTCTATAAGTAGGCCTTGCATGGGGAAAGCTTAACTGAAATTTCCCATCTCAACCTTGACAATTGTTCCAATGGCGGGATATGCACATGTATTGGTGATGGACAAACTGGTTCTTCCAGGGTTGCCATGAACACTTCTTATTGTGAAAATGCGTAACACATGGTTATTCGGATACTTAGTACTTTCAAATGCACCTATTATAAAATGTTCTTATGCGCTCCATACAATTTTAAATTTTACATAGTTCACAGAAAATTAATTAATTATTTACCGCATGTTTATACTATTGTTTCATTAATCAGATTTTCTTGTCTCTTACCATTTTTATAATTTGAGCGTAAGACAACAATGTCTATTAATATTCCCAACGTACACTAGTAGAATTTTACAGTAGCAAATTTTCTAGGGCACGAATACAATCGATTATTTTGAAATAGTTTCATGGGAAAAATGCTTGAGGCATTTTATTCCGAAAGTTTTGGTAATTTTTTTTGTGTGTCATGGCAACCGTATTCTATCTCGCTTGTGTCATTGCTAGCGTCATACCATGATGTAGACATTCGGGTAACCGTAAAGTCACGCCACTATTATGCACACGTCACTACATTGTTATACGGCACTACATTGTTATACGATAGGAAACGGGACCCTTCCAAACAGATACAGAAAAAGGGGAAGGTGAGCGTTTAGCTAGGCACGCTTGAACAGGAAAAATTGGGGTACAGAAAGTTAGTTGGAAAAAAGCAGCCGGAGCTGAAAGGTCGGTCGAAAAAAAAAAAAAAAAAAAAAAAAGTCGGAAAAGGAAAAGGTGTTGTCGGTGTGATTGTAAAAAAAAAAAAAGGTTAAAATGTGATTGCTTGGGTTTGATAGTTTTGTGCATGGAGAAGGGAATTTAACAATCTGGATTTATATTGAGAGACGTTTTCATCTTGTTTTCTATTTGAGCCAGTTCTTTTTTCTCAACCAGCTCCCCCTGCTGCAACATACGACGTTTTGCGATATAAAAGAAAGAACTCAGCTTTCGTTTTTATGCACGAATCACAAATAATACTAAAAATAAAAGAAACATTAATTATGAAAACCATCTCGATTAAACTACTATAAACACCACTATATTTATATAAATAGGAAAGTGTGCAGAAGAATCGAAAATTTTGTCTCAAATAATTTAAAAAAAAAAAAAAAAAAAAAAAATAATATTAACCTACAAAAAAATTTATAAAAAAATAAAAGAAGCACTCATGTATAGTATGATGGACGAGTCACAACCGAAAACGTTGTACGTTGGCAATTTGGACGCGTCAGTATCGGAGGAGTTACTGATCGCACTATTCAGTCAAATGGGGCCAGTTAAAAAACTGTAAAATAATTAGAGAACCGGGTAATGATCCATATGCATTCATTGAATAAATATTTGAAAATTGCTGAACTTGTGGCATTTAAATTGAGCATACGGTGTATGATACAAAACGCATACATACACGCATACTAATAAAAGTGGTATACATAGTCTACATATTTATAAGCCAGCGACCACACTCAGCGCCAACAGCCACATCAGACGCACACGATACAGCGCCATTTTCAACGGCGCGACACCATATAGCGCCTCGACAGTAGCGGCGCGCCGCAATTAGGCGCCACCGACGGCATCGGCGCACAGCAATCAGGCGCCTTGAGGGCAGCATCGGCGCGGCGCGCAACACATAACGCACAATCAACGCCAGGCGCGACGGTATATAGCGCCTCAGTAGCAGCGGCGCACAGCAACCGAGAGCCACAGGACAGCGACGGCAACGTGCAACAGGTGACGAAAACTGCAGCAACGCAATACCAGCAGTAGTACATGCCACCACAGCAGCACTAACAATAGCAATAGTAATTGACACCACACCAGCAATACAACAGCCAAGTGCAAGGTATGTTGCCAACACAACACCAACAATAGCAAAAGCCGAGCGCACGACAACAACAACAACAACAACAACAGTAGCAGCAGATCGGTGGCACCACCACTAAAGGTGCACCGCAACGGGTGGTGAGTCCCAACGGAATGCACGAATTTTATTTATATTCATTTTTTTTTCCACTACAAATAGTTATGTATGCATTTCAAATATAATTTAATTACTAGCCTCCCATCGTAAATCCGCTTATGTATACATACATATGTATGAGTGATGAGTATGGGTATTTTTTTTTGGCGCGCTGTAGATTCGTGGTAGTAAATGTTATTTTTTTTTATTTAACCAGAATTCCCTTACGTGTCTGGTAAAGAACCATTTAGTTCGACTTAACCGCCGATATATTTTGATTAACGCCCATTTATTTTGTCTGATGCCCCTATGTAATGACACATACATATGTATACACATAGTATCCCGAATACTGTTAAACTAATTCCTTATATACTGAAATGAAATGAGAGTGTAATTCTAATCTTACAATAAATATTAAAAAAACAAAAAAAAGGGAAGAAGGGGATAAGAAAAAAAACGTACGTATACAATAGTTAGATGTAATAGGAGGGGTTACCGTGTAGGGAAATATAACCCAGTCAGCATAAAATTAAAGACGAATGAAATAAATAATAAAGATAATATATATACAGGCCACCAATAATACAACATAAGAACCAATAAAAGAAAAGTTTCCGTCACTTAACCTCTTCTAAAATTTTTGCCTTTATACATATGTCCACTATTCGCACTTAGCATCTAAGCAATGGAAAAAAAACCCATAATTAAAAATAATAACTATTGTGTTAAAATATATATAGCTTATTTAGCCTAATAGGAATAGACGATAAGGTCTTTTTGTTTGAGTTTTACAAAATGATGAATTTTGAATAAATACTATAAATTAAAATGGGAATGCTGATTACCCTTATTTGAGAAGGCATAGGGATTTCAGATACGGGGTCATCGAAATACGGGTGCACCGATGGCCAAGGATGAGGGTGGGCCAGTAAAGCACCAGCGCTGCAACAACACCAGCGGCGCACCACCGGTAAGGGGTTACTGGTATTCGGGTGCGACAGTAACCATGGATTAGGGTGGGACAAAAACGCACCAGCGTTGCAACAACATCAGCAACGCCACCCCCTTGTGAGTTCGGCCTTTAACTTTTTTTTTGATTGTTCATATATTTTAAATTTCAGCTTCTTTTATGTATTTTCAGATGCCTGTTAATAACCGGTCCTTCCGGTTGATTCAAATTAAATTCAAATTTAACGATTTTTTTTCGCGATATATATGTATATTCAAATTCAAATTCACTTTGACAGTTTTTTTTGATTTCAACGTGTATTCAAATTTAAATTTCTAAATCTTTTCTCTTCCGTCCGAGATTATTTAAATATAACGTCCGATTATCTATTTTCAAATTTTTCCGTCGATTGTCAGTATTTCCGTCCGATTTAAATTTCGGTTTAAATGTTTTGCTAACGTCCGTCTGACTTTAACGTACATATATACGTTCAAAATTCATATTCAAATTTTAACGACATTTTCCCTCGGTTTGCATTTATTTAAATTTAACTGATGCCTGGCCTCTTGAGTTTGATTTTTTTCGGGTTATCTTTTGAATATTTGAATTTTTCAACGGTCCGTCCGTGGCATCCGGCTAAAACCGGATGTTGTTTTCGTTTGATTTTACTCGTTTTGGTTTGAAAAGGCATGATATGAATTTTTTCTGTTTATGGCGCAGGACAGCAATGTAGGCAAGAACCCCGCCCAGCCGACAATGACTAGCCACAGTGCAACCCTAGATCATGCCGACCGCCATGCATTGCTGCTCCACTCGATTGTAGATCGTAATCGAGGTCAAACGCTAACCATAAAAGATGGCGCCCAACGTGCTGACCCGATGGCTTTTTGGTCAGCCAGTGACGCCTTACTATCTCGCAAGTCCCAGATGGGCAGGCCCTGCGCCGCCACTGCGTTGCGGCGAGATGGTGAGACTGATCAGGTTGTCCAAGGAGTTCATCGCTGTCGGTAACAGAGGGCGCCACAAAACATAGATCGTGGGCGCAACCATAACAGATGGCGCCCAACGTGGTGCCTTGGGTGCTGGCTTCAGTGGTTTTCTGGTCGGTCAGTGAAGTTTCATCTTCACGCAAGTCCCAGATTGGCAGCCTCCGTAGCCGCCACTGCGTTGCGGCGGGATGATGGAATTGATCAGACTGATTGGAGAGTCATTGGTGTTAGTGGCTCAGGGCTCCACGAGACCTTACGTCACCTAGTCTGCTTTTTTCTTTTTGCATTTCACCCGGAGAGGCAGTGTTTAACGCACTTAATTTTTTTTGTAGTTTAAATATTAAATTTGTTTTCACTGTCGTCCGAGGGGCATGTCCGCTAGATTCAGTATTTATTTTTATTTCTTTTGCCGAATATGTCTTTTGTGCAGTTTTGTGTATAGGATTTTTTTTTCTTTTGGGGCCTAGCTCATCTCGCGTCTGGGGTGGTAATTCGAACACCGCCTTCATTGCGATGAGTTGAGCTGGATCCTAAGCTAGCAATCCTTCTTCGCAAGTCTGGGGTAGCGGCTTCAAACCGTGCCTTTCATTGCGGCGGAGCCAAGGATGTTGGTCATAAGGAAAATTCGTCCTTTTAATTTTTTTTTGTGTTCGTGATTTTTTTTTTGCAATTTAGGCCTCAGCCATTCCGCGTCTGAGTTGGTTGCACTTAGCGCCACTTTCATTGCGATGGGTTGGTCTGAGACCTGAGTTGGTACTTTTCATCTCCGCAAGTCTGGGGAATGCAGCCTCTAGCTGCACCTTTCATTGCGGCGGAGATTAGGAGGGTATTTTGCAAATTTCTTTTGTACTGTCTTTTTCGTTGGTTATGCGATGCAGGCCTCAGTTCATCTCATGCCTGAGTTGGGTGCCTTGGAACATTTAGCAACACTTCATGGCGATGAGCTGAGCTGAGACCCAAGGATGTATTGTCTATCTCCGCAAGTCTGGGGATAGCGGATTCAAACCGTTCCTTTCATTGCGGCGGAGATAGGTTAGTATTTCGCAAAATTTAAATTTTTTTTTGTTATTGCTAACTATCTTTAGTTAGCCAGCCTGTCTCAGGGATTTAGCTTCCGAGTAACCCTGCATTGCGGTTGGTGCGCTGGAGACCAGTTGGCACACACTGTCTTAATTTTTTTGTGTTTTTATTTTTCAAGGGGGTTTATATATTTTTTTTATTCTGTAACCTGTGCCTTTTATAATGGGAGGTCAGCATTCCCATTGAATAACGAACATATATATATTTTGCATTATATATCTTTTTACATTTACATATACACGTATATGAACACGTTTATTTATACAAATATTTTTTTTTAAGCGAAGTCCATTTTGAATCGATATTGTTAGTTAAAAACTTAAGATAAATTTTTTTAATCGCAAATAATAATTACAATTATTGCTTGATTTTCCCACCAAACGCGACAACTAAAGTTTTATTACTTTTTCGGATGTGACATAATTTTGTACCGGCATAGAGATTTAAATAGCAAATAATCATTATTAATATTCGCTGAAAACTTGATCAAACACAAAACCAAAGTTTTGTTATTTTCTTTTGGATGCGACATAATTTTGAATCGAGATAAAGATTTAAATTTCGTTAATTGGTACAAATAATTGCGTTTGAGCTTTGACACCAAACGTGACTTATTCAAGCAGTTAATTGCTTTAGATTTGATACAACCGTTCAAGCGTGCCTTGTGTTTTTTTTTGAAGCGCTCAAACGTTCGATTTTTTTTGAAAATGCCTCAAAACACTCAGCAGTCGGCTGAAGGGATGCAAACTAGGAGTTCGACTAGAGGTAGTGGTTCTAAAAACAGAGGTAGCGGGGTATATTATAGAGGAAGAGGAAGTGGAGGTGCAACTCCGAAACCCCCAGCGAGCCGACCTTTAGTAATGCATTCCCCAATAGTCAGCCGGACAACAGTGGATCCATTCAGGGATGTTCCAAATAATGACCCTTCGGGAAAATATGATAGACCGACTAGTGCAAATATCCTCGATCTAGACAGTCTTATTAGGAATATGCCGGATCCGCCTGAGCAATGCGCGACAAATACAGTAGACGAGGCTAGCGCTTTACCACAGGTTCGGTTACAACCAAACGTTTACAACGATAGGGCTTCCAATCATGAGACCCATCCCGAAGTGACTCCTTTGAATTCGTGGGTACACGTTCTGCATCAGCTATTCCAAACGTCACAAGAAGAGCTACGCCAAGAGATGAGAGCTATTAGGGAAAACGTGAATACCCTGAACGCTGCAGTCGCAGCCTCTCGAACGGCGATGGATTTTGTTAGGAGTGATGCTAGACATGATATTAGGGATGATGTTAGACAGCAACCGAACCAAGCGCAGACTTTTGTTAACAACCCAATTATTCCCACGCCTAGTAATACGGTTGTGAAACCACAAGACTGGAAGATTTCTTATGACGGTACTGGTAGTGTTTCAGATTTTTTGTTTAAATTGGACACCTTGCGTGAGCGCACGCAGTGTACAGAAGATCAGCTTATGGCCAGTTTTCACCTTTTCTTGTCAGGACGTCCCGAAGAATGGTATTGGTTATTTACCAAACAAAATTCCAACGCAAACTATCCATTTTTGAGTTACTCTTTAAAACGGGAATTCGGTACAATGAAAACGGACCACGAGCTGATGATGGAAATATCTGTACGTAAGCAGAAAGTGAATGAGACATACGATGTTTTCCACACGGACATTCTGGCATTAAACGCAAGACTTAGAGAGCCCATGTCTGAGGCCTTGTTAATTGATATCATCAAACGCAACGTTAATGGTAATTTGAAATTAATGTTGTTTAACGCGGATGTAAGAAGTCTGCATGACCTCCGCGATGTAGCTCGACGAGGCGAGCAGGTGCTGAAAGAGAGCAGGAGCTTAGTATCAAATTACCATAGGCCGAGCGTAAACGAAGCGCGTGCCATAGCTCCGGATTGTAGGGTTGAAAGTGAGGATTATATAGTAGATCCACAGATAGAAGCACTGAATTATCGTCGCATGGGTAAGCCAGACTACTCAGGGATTAAATGTTGGAATTGCCAGGCAATGGGCCATTCTTATATTTACTGTGAGGAGCCCATCAAATCTCAGTTTTGTTTCAAATGCGGTCAGAGAGGAGTGTTGACTCCGAAGTGTCCCAACGACCACCGTGGTCAGGGAAACCGTTATCCGAGCGAGAAAAGAGAGGGGGAAACTCGTTCGGGACTATAGCCCCCACTCCAGTCAATACCCAGCCAATCGTCGCGAGTACTGAGCCTAGTCCACTTTCGGCCAGATCCGCGAGTAGTCAACAAACACCAATAGTAACTTTCCCTGATAGTACGGATAATTCGAATAGTTCGGATTCAGATAGCCCGACTTCGTCACAAACCAATTCTCGACCAATTCGTATTTTGAAAGCTTCAGTTAGAAGTGTTAGTTGTCAGACCATTTTCCGACCCAGTTTAGAAGAAAGAGAACAAAACTATCAATTGGTTAGGTCAAATATTTTCACGAATGATTCCCAACCATATCCACCCGAAAGAATTTTGCAGTGTAGGAAGAGATATAGCAAACGTGTCCAGGTGCGCAAGCTTTTGGAAAGCACCACACTCGTCCTTACAGACGATGAAAGACCAATGATTAGGGTGAGGATAGGAAATGGATCACTAGTGGGATTATTGGACTCAGGAGCCAATGTCTCTATTCTGGGTAAGGATTGTTTGAAATTTTTAGAAGAAAACAATCTCAACTATAAGGAAATGAATGAATGTATATATACAGCAGGCGGCGACAAACGGAAGATAATAGGCTGCAGTACATTGCCTGTCACTTTTAAAAATACAACAAAATCCATATATTTTTACCTTGTTCCTTCGCTTCTCCAGGAAGCCTATTTCGGAGTAGATTTTTGGAAAGCATTTGCTTTAGCTCCCGAAATATTTCCAAGCATATCATGTCTAGAAGCAAAGGAAGATACAGAAGGTCCCAATTTTCATGATTTGACTCCATCCCAGAAGTACGATTTGCAAAAAGTTATTGATATGTTTCCGTCGTTTGAAAAATTAGGCCTAGGGCAAACACAGCTGGTGGAGCACGACATTGACACGGGTGACGCAGTCCCAATTAAAAGCAAACATTTTCCTCTTTCGCCACCAAGACAGGCTGAAGCCTACAGCGAAATTGATAGATTATTGAAAATGGGAGTCATCGAAGAGTCGAATTCGCCATGGTGTAGCCCAGTTGTCCTAGTACGGAAACCTGGTAAGGTCAGGCTCTGCATTGATTCTAGGAAGGTAAACGCCGTTACGAAAAAGGACTCATATCCGCTGCCGCATATCAACGGGTTATTGAGTCGTTTAAAGGATACGCACTTTATTAGTGGTATCGACTTGAAAGACGCGTTCTTCCAAATTAAACTAACTGAGTCGTCAAAAGAGAAGACAGCGTTTGCGGTGCCAGGTAAACCCTTGTACCATTACAAAGTTATGCCCTTTGGGCTGTGTAACGCGCCGCAAACAATGAGTCGACTCATGGACAAAGCAATTCCCTCGTACATGCGAGAACATGTTTTTGTGTATTTGGACGACCTGTTGGTATGTAGTGCGGATTTTGACGACCACATCAAACTTTTAGCAGATGTTGCAAGGTGTTTGAAAAGTGCAGGCCTTACAATTAATGTGAGTAAAAGTAAATTTTGCCAGAGAGAGATTCGATACTTGGGGTATGTTATAGGCAGTGGATGTTTGAAAGTAAACCCAGAAAAAATTGAGGCAATGCAAAATTTCCCCATTCCCAAATCTCCTCGACAGGTTCGCAGGTTCGTGGGCATGGCAAATTGGTACAGGGCATTTATTACCAATTTCGCTGATTTAGCAGGCCCTTTGACAGATTGTTTACGTAAGTCACCTGGTCCTTTCAAACTCACTCCAGAAGCAATAGAGGCCTTCGAAAAACTGAAAGTAGCTCTGAGTTCCGCTCCAGTCTTAGCTCAACCTGATTTTTCCAGAGAATTTGTCATTCAATGTGATGCTTCCAAAATAGGAGTAGGAGGCGTGTTATTCCAGGTCGATGACAATGGTGCAGAGCATCCAATAGCTTTCGTTTCAAAGAAATTAAATAATGCTCAACGCAACTATACAGTCACCGAGCTGGAATGCCTCGCCGCAATTGTCAGCGTCAAGCGTTTCAGACCCTACGTTGAAGGGCTGCCATTTCGTATAATCACGGACCACTCAAGCCTTAAATGGTTGATGACGCAAAAAGACCTTAGTGGTAGGTTAGCTAGATGGTCACTGTTACTACAGAGATATGATTTCGAAATGCAGCATCGTAAGGGGGCTCTGAACGTAGTACCGGACGCTCTGTCGTATTTTGACGTCGACGAGTTGACTTCATCTCCCGCGCCTTACGAAATAGACTTAGACTCATCCGAATTTAGAGCCAATGAGTATCTGGATCTTATCAGAACAATTACAGTAAACGGTGAGGCTCTCCCGGATTTGTGTGTCAGAGACGGTTTGATTTTTAAAAGAGTTAAGTTTCGGAAGGGTGTGGAGGGTGAAGAAGGCTCGTTATGGCGGTTGTGGTTGCCCGAAGGACTCAGGGAGGAAGCAATACGAATGGCACATGACGCAGTTAGGAGTTATCACGGAGGTTGGCAAAAGACATTGGAACGGGTTAGGTCGAAATACTTCTGGCCACAACAAGCTAGGGACGTTAGAGATTATGTGAAGGATTGTGACACTTGCAAGGCTGTAAAAACAACGAATCAGCAGTCAAGACCACCTATAGGAAGCGCTTTTGTTACAGAGAGACCTTTTCAGCGCTTATATTGCGACTTCTTAGGACCTTATCCTAGATCAAAACGCAGGAACCAATTTTTTTTTTATTATCTTAGACCATTTTTCAAAGTATGTTTGGCTGAAGCCAATGCAGAGAGCGACAACTATCAATGTAATGAACTACTTCAGTACAGAGATTTTTCCAGCCATAGGGGTCCCAGAATATGTCCACAGCGATAATGGGAAACAATTCATCTCAAAAGAAATGAAAGCGTTCTTTGAAAAGTATGGTGTGACGCATGTTAGAACAGGAGTATATTCCCCACAAGCTAATGCGTCCGAACGCGTGAATAGAGAGATAGTTTCCAAGATAAGAATTTTCCTAAAAGATAAGCAGGATCATACGGACTGGGACAAACATATACCCGAAATTTTAGCAGTTCTAAGAAGCGATTTTCATACATCAATTCAGTGCTCTCCGTACTTTGCATTATATGGTCAGAATATGGTCCAACACGCATCCGCGTATAAGTTATTAGAGAAATTGGATAGCCTCAAAGAAGATCGTGTACCGATAGTGAGCAAAGCTGACAAGTTATCAGGAATCCACGAGCAAATCCGTAAAAATCTAGCGCAGGCAAATGATAGAGTCAAGCAGGTTTACAATAAGCGCTCTAGGCTTGTGAATTATAGGGAAGGTCAAGAGGTATTTAGAAGAAATTTTGCTTTGAGTAACTTCAAACAGGGCATAAATGCGAAATTCCTGCCAAAATATATTAAGTGTCGAGTTCGTGGAAAAGTAGGCAATGCACTGTATGACTTAGAAGACTTAACAGGGAGATTAATAGGACGATTCCATGCTTCTGATATCCGTCCTCAATAAGACTCCGCTGGGCGTCTTGGCGGTCGGGGACAATTCGCCCAGTATTCTCCCCGAGCAGTTATAATAATAGGTGGATCACAAGCGCTCCCACCGGGAACCGTGGACCATCTAGCAGTCCATATTCCAATTGGTCTGCTTATACGGAGTTTTGACGAGTTCTCCCAAATTAAAATGTCTAGTTTTATGGAGTTTTGGCGAGTTCTCCTATATCAAATGCCTAACCTTACGGAGTTTTGACGAGTTCTCCAATATAAAAATGTCTATTTAACCGGAGTTCTGATGATTTTCCTGTTAAAGTTTTTTTTTCCAGCTTCGAGAGGTTAGGGACCATAGACCAGCTTATAGGGTGGATGTATTCGGAGTTTAGACGCGTTCTCCTGTAAAAAAATGTCTAAGGCCGCGAAGCCTTAAAATAGGAAACAAAATAATTTAATTTTTTTGTAAAGCCCATTCCGGGGGGCGAGAAACCAGCGGACCAAGGGTCTTTTTCAAGACCGCCTGTCCTGGGTCCAGCGTGCGGGGTTGGATCAGCCGGGGGGGACAGGTTGTTAAGACCGACCAAGATCGGCACCTAGGAGGAGGGCTCCTAGGGGGGAGTAGGCTTCTCTGGCCTAAGCCAATAGAGAATCACCGCAACAACGGACTTACGCGTTTTGGTTTTTTACCAAATGGATTTTTTTATTATACCTGACTTTCAATTATTCTCGGATTTTCATACATTACTAGATTGGACACGTTCATATAGCATATGGTTTTTTTTGATATCACCTGATGGAGCCTCTGTTGCCCGGTTAGCTGTGGTAGAATTTGAGACTCTTATCTAGGGGTGAGTCGTGCCCCACGTAGTTAACAGTTGAGTATTCTCGCGACAACCTTACAGGCAAACCATTTTTCCTGTTCGCTCCCTCGTCAGGTCTTCGAAGCGAAGCAGGCCTGTTATGGTTTGCTATCGATATCAATACTGATATCGATCATAAACGGGTTAATTTCGGTTGCTCAATTTTGGCTGTGTGGCAGCACCACTATTTCAGTAGCTTCTTTCTTAGTAGTTTCCAATAGCTTCCAACTAATAATGGCCGACGTGCTGACATGGTGAAGAAGAGTGGTTGACGCGTGGCCAAACTAAACAGGTCGTCGCATGCGAGGCAGTTTATGCGATTGGCGTTAGGCGGCTTGATTCAAATGTCAAAAGCAGGGAAAAAGATGTGAACACACAACTTAGCAAGGATTGTCTAAAGAAGGATTTCGCGGCAGATAAGCTGATTGCAATTGGGTTTGTGTGCAAAAAAAAAAAAAAAAGGTGCGAACGTCAGATAGAACCGATTGGGGAAAAATTTTACTTTGAAAATAATTTCTCTCCTCTTTCACGTTGACATTTTTTTTTAAAGGAAACACACACATCAAAACGTAACTAATATAACCTTCTTTGGATAAACCTTGAGCTTAGCATTCTACTTCTACGAACAACGCATGCAAGATTGTAGAATCAAAGCAACAGACAATAAATTGACATATGCCAAGAAGAAGAAGAGCGATTCTCCCTCGCATCGACCTTTTATGTTGGGCTGTGGGCTAGTGTAACAGGTGGCCGCACTGCGAAACGAGGGTGATTTATGAGGTTGTCTCGATGGCAACAGCTGACAATTTTTTTTTGACAGGAGTCATTTCCCTGTTCGAGTAAATTTCATGCACCACTGGTGGTGTTCTGGCAATAATAACGTTTTGTACTTTCTTATTCAGTTACTAGATATCTCAAATGTAACATTTTTTTTTATTCAAAATCCTGTAGTTAATTCTTTTCTTGCTCCACTAAGAGTCTAAACAAATTTTAAATAAGTAATTGCATCCGAGATTTACACTGATTTTTTTTATTCTTCTAAATGGTTATGTGGTTTTGATTCATTCTTCAGATTTCAATCCTTATAGATTGCATGAAAATTTTTTTTTTGCAAATAGGCAAGCTATCGAGCCAACCTCTATAAGTAGGCCTTGCATGGGGAAAGCTTAACTGAAATTTCCCATCTCAACCTTGACAATTGTTCCAATGGCGGGATATGCACATGTATTGGTGATGGACAAACTGGTTCTTCCAGGGTTGCCATGAACACTTCTTATTGTGAAAATGCGTAACACATGGTTATTCGGATACTTAGTACTTTCAAATGCACCTATTATAAAATGTTCTTATGCGCTCCATACAATTTTAAATTTTACATAGTTCACAGAAAATTAATTAATTATTTACCGCATGTTTATACTATTGTTTCATTAATCAGATTTTCTTGTCTCTTACCATTTTTATAATTTGAGCGTAAGACAACAATGTCTATTAATATTCCCAACGTACACTAGTAGAATTTTACAGTAGCAAATTTTCTAGGGCACGAATACAATCGATTATTTTGAAATAGTTTCATGGGAAAAATGCTTGAGGCATTTTATTCCGAAAGTTTTGGTAATTTTTTTTGTGTGTCATGGCAACCGTATTCTATCTCGCTTGTGTCATTGCTAGCGTCATACCATGATGTAGACATTCGGGTAACCGTAAAGTCACGCCACTATTATGCACACGTCACTACATTGTTATACGGCACTACATTGTTATACGATAGGAAACGGGACCCTTCCAAACAGATACAGAAAAAGGGGAAGGTGAGCGTTTAGCTAGGCACGCTTGAACAGGAAAAATTGGGGTACAGAAAGTTAGTTGGAAAAAAGCAGCCGGAGCTGAAAGGTCGGTCGAAAAAAAAAAAAAAAAAAAAAGTCGGAAAAGGAAAAGGTGTTGTCGGTGTGATTGTAAAAAAAAAAAAAAGGTTAAAATGTGATTGCTTGGGTTTGATAGTTTTGTGCATGGAGAAGGGAATTTAACAATCTGGATTTATATTGAGAGACGTTTTCATCTTGTTTTCTATTTGAGCCAGTTCTTTTTTCTCAACCAGCTCCCCCTGCTGCAACATACGACGTTTTGCGATATAAAAGAAAGAACTCAGCTTTCGTTTTTATGCACGAATCACAAATAATACTAAAAATAAAAGAAACATTAATTATGAAAACCATCTCGATTAAACTACTATAAACACCACTATATTTATATAAATAGGAAAGTGTGCAGAAGAATCGAAAATTTTGTCTCAAATAATTTAAAAAAAAAAAAAAAAAAAAAAAAATAATATTAACCTACAAAAAAATTTATAAAAAAATAAAAGAAGCACTCATGTATAGTATGATGGACGAGTCACAACCGAAAACGTTGTACGTTGGCAATTTGGACGCGTCAGTATCGGAGGAGTTACTGATCGCACTATTCAGTCAAATGGGGCCAGTTAAAAAACTGTAAAATAATTAGAGAACCGGGTAATGATCCATATGCATTCATTGAATAAATATTTGAAAATTGCTGAACTTGTGGCATTTAAATTGAGCATACGGTGTATGATACAAAACGCATACATACACGCATACTAATAAAAGTGGTATACATAGTCTACATATTTATAAGCCAGCGACCACACTCAGCGCCAACAGCCACATCAGACGCACACGATACAGCGCCATTTTCAACGGCGCGACACCATATAGCGCCTCGACAGTAGCGGCGCGCCGCAATTAGGCGCCACCGACGGCATCGGCGCACAGCAATCAGGCGCCTTGAGGGCAGCATCGGCGCGGCGCGCAACACATAACGCACAATCAACGCCAGGCGCGACGGTATATAGCGCCTCAGTAGCAGCGGCGCACAGCAACCGAGAGCCACAGGACAGCGACGGCAACGTGCAACAGGTGACGAAAACTGCAGCAACGCAATACCAGCAGTAGTACATGCCACCACAGCAGCACTAACAATAGCAATAGTAATTGACACCACACCAGCAATACAACAGCCAAGTGCAAGGTATGTTGCCAACACAACACCAACAATAGCAAAAGCCGAGCGCACGACAACAACAACAACAACAACAACAGTAGCAGCAGATCGGTGGCACCACCACTAAAGGTGCACCGCAACGGGTGGTGAGTCCCAACGGAATGCACGAATTTTATTTATATTCATTTTTTTTTCCACTACAAATAGTTATGTATGCATTTCAAATATAATTTAATTACTAGCCTCCCATCGTAAATCCGCTTATGTATACATACATATGTATGAGTGATGAGTATGGGTATTTTTTTTTGGCGCGCTGTAGATTCGTGGTAGTAAATGTTATTTTTTTTTATTTAACCAGAATTCCCTTACGTGTCTGGTAAAGAACCATTTAGTTCGACTTAACCGCCGATATATTTTGATTAACGCCCATTTATTTTGTCTGATGCCCCTATGTAATGACACATACATATGTATACACATAGTATCCCGAATACTGTTAAACTAATTCCTTATATACTGAAATGAAATGAGAGTGTAATTCTAATCTTACAATAAATATTAAAAAAACAAAAAAAAGGGAAGAAGGGGATAAGAAAAAAAAACGTACGTATACAATAGTTAGATGTAATAGAAGGGGTTACCGTGTAGGGAAATATAACCCAGTCAGCATAAAATTAAAGACGAATGAAATAAATAATAAAGATAATATATATACAGGCCACCAATAATACAACATAAGAACCAATAAAAGAAAAGTTTCCGTCACTTAACCTCTTCTAAAATTTTTGCCTTTATACATATGTCCACTATTCGCACTTAGCATCTAAGCAATGGAAAAAAAACCCATAATTAAAAATAATAACTATTGTGTTAAAATATATATAGCTTATTTAGCCTAATAGGAATAGACGATAAGGTCTTTTTGTTTGAGTTTTACAAAATGATGAATTTTGAATAAATACTATAAATTAAAATGGGAATGCTGATTACCCTTATTTGAGAAGGCATAGGGATTTCAGATACGGGGTCATCGAAATACGGGTGCACCGATGGCCAAGGATGAGGGTGGGCCAGTAAAGCACCAGCGCTGCAACAACACCAGCGGCGCACCACCGGTAAGGGGTTACTGGTATTCGGGTGCGACAGTAACCATGGATTAGGGTGGGACAAAAACGCACCAGCGTTGCAACAACATCAGCAACGCCACCCCCTTGTGAGTTCGGCCTTTAACTTTTTTTTTGATTGTTCATATATTTTAAATTTCAGCTTCTTTTATGTATTTTCAGATGCCTGTTAATAACCGGTCCTTCCGGTTGATTCAAATTAAATTCAAATTTAACGATTTTTTTTCGCGATATATATGTATATTCAAATTCAAATTCACTTTGACAGTTTTTTTTGATTTCAACGTGTATTCAAATTTAAATTTCTAAATCTTTTCTCTTCCGTCCGAGATTATTTAAATATAACGTCCGATTATCTATTTTCAAATTTTTCCGTCGATTGTCAGTATTTCCGTCCGATTTAAATTTCGGTTTAAATGTTTTGCTAACGTCCGTCTGACTTTAACGTACATATATACGTTCAAAATTCATATTCAAATTTTAACGACATTTTCCCTCGGTTTGCATTTATTTAAATTTAACTGATGCCTGGCCTCTTGAGTTTGATTTTTTTCGGGTTATCTTTTGAATATTTGAATTTTTCAACGGTCCGTCCGTGGCATCCGGCTAAAACCGGATGTTGTTTTCGTTTGATTTTACTCGTTTTGGTTTGAAAAGGCATGATATGAATTTTTTCTGTTTATGGCGCAGGACAGCAATGTAGGCAAGAACCCCGCCCAGCCGACAATGACTAGCCACAGTGCAACCCTAGATCATGCCGACCGCCATGCATTGCTGCTCCACTCGATTGTAGATCGTAATCGAGGTCAAACGCGTATCCATAACAAGGTTTGGTTAAATATAAATAACCATAGGTGTGCTTAGTTTTAAAATCGGTTCAGTAGGTTCGACGGAGAAGATGGAACAAAATTTATGTTAGCGTATTAGCAATATAGATATATATAACTGTTTTCGCATTTATACAGTTTTTTTAGAAAGTAGAAAACTGCCACAAAAATTTTATTAATATCAGTGCCGTAGCGAGCTTTTTTGGCGCCCGAGGCAAGCTTTTTATTCCCGCGCCCTCTATTAAAAATGCAGGACAACAAAACTTGTTCTATATAAGAATAAATGGCAAATTTTTTTGAACAAATTATTCATGCATATATATATTTGTTAATACTGTATCATTCACCATATAATACTGTGTTAAAAAAATGTTCTTCTAACATTTACAAGTGAATTTTTCTTGACTTAATAGAAGCGAATTCGTTAATAATATCGTCGAAATCATTTTTACTGGCAATTTCGTTTTCTATCGATAAAATAGCCAAGTTCGACACTCGTGGCCCATTGTTGATCTCAAATAATACTTAACGAGTTTGAGCTTGCCAAAGCTACGTTCACATGTAGCGATTGTTTCAGGAATCGTCGAAAAAATTCTGAAAGTAGTTTCAACGTTTGGGTATGATGCTTTTAAACCATAATCTTGAATAATTTGGAGTAGTTCTATAACAGTCGTGGATTCGAGACGATCAGAGATGATTGACAAAGCTGCGTGCTTGAAATCTGAAATTTTCTCAATAAATTCTGCGCCATTGATGTCTTTTTCGTATTTGATTGCCAAATCCATCGCTGCTTTTTTCACTTCGGTGCTACTCATTTTCAAAAACTCGTCAGACAAAAATCCGAAATCATTGGCCACATCCATTATCTTTTTATACCTCCAGTCGATTTCAACTATGAACCTATCAACTGCCTCGTTGATGTCAATGCGAAACTTTTCATTATCCGGAATTTCGGGTACGTCGTCTTCTCCTTCATACAATTCAAATTTTTTCTTCTTCTTTGACCGCTTGCTGACATTCCTCGCTAGTAGACTAGTAGCTAATGCAGAAACACGCTTAAAATATCTTTGAATTCTGTGTCGCGAAGTTCTTGTAGTGAATTTTTCAAACCCTGAATCAAATGTGCAGCTTTTTCCAAAGTCAAACTTTTCGTTCGCAAGGCTTTCGTAACGCGATCAACCCGACTAAATATCTGATCCCAGACGTCGAGGAAAAGAAGAAACCATAAATCAATATTTTTAATCAGATTTTCGACAGATGATTTGTTGTCAGGATTATTTGGATTGGCGATTATATCTTGAAGTACTCCAAGAACTGCCTCAAATTCAATGATTTTACGGCATTAGCTTTTGATTCCCATCGTGTGTCCGAGTGCCCTGGTTGGTTGGTTGGTATGATTGGCGAGTCCCAATGACTCCAATTAGCGCTGAAGTGCCGTTTTGCTACCACGACTCGTGCCTAAAACCAGAAGAATAGATTAAGAAGATTAATTCGGAGGAAAGGGCAGGTCCCACGCCTTATATCCATCCAGTTGAGTTTAGATATCTAAGAAGACCCTCCGGCCTGACATCCTTGAGTTCAGAGAGGCTGTCGAATAAGGGCTTACCAAGGAATTTCATTCTGCCCTTACAGTGCGCAGGACACTCACACAGCAGGTGCTCCACCGTCTCCTCCGTACCAGGAAGATTGCAGCTGCGGCATCGAGTGTTATGGTCTAGATCAGTGATTACCACACTAATACTTTCAAACATTGTGCATGTGTTAAAAGCACAGAAGCTCTTGGTTACACCCAAAAGAAACTCAATCATTGTCGAAAATTAAAATTTTTAAATTGGAAATGGATAGTATTTTTATTCTTAACTTCACAAAAAACTACAAACAAAAAAAATTAAGATAAAAAAATATGAGACGAAATGCAAAATCACGATTCCTAACAAAAATATTACGTAAAAATATCCAAACAAAAAAACCACCCCCAACACACAATCATTTACAAGCATTCAGAGACTGCTCGAGCAACACAACCTGCTGGCTCAACAGCTCAATGCTGACTGAACAGAAATTTGCAAAATTTCTTTTCGTGCACGAAGAGTTCTGTAGTGTCGGTGTGAGGCTGTCGGTGTGAAAGCTCTAAAAAGCTTGTACCGCGTGTATAGGCTCTGAAAATCACTGGTCTAGATCCATCCGAGCCGCGTGGGTGCCGATAGCCCAGTGTCCCGTGATCACCGTAGTTAAGCGGGAAATGTCCTTCCTTTCCATCCTTAAAATGGCTGAAGATCGCATTTCGTTATATGAGGGCCACAGACTTCTGCAGACTCTGCAGGTCTGCAACCGTTTCCATCTTGTTTTAGCCTCATCAGACCAGTGCCGAGAGATTATGCTCTTGACGAAACACAAGGGCGCAAGAACCTCCTCCGCCTCTGCAACGTCAAGAGCCGAGCCTTGCCGGGCTAGCTCATCAGCCATTTCGTTTCCCTGAATATCACGATGCCCCGGCACCCAAATCAGAGACACGCTATGTCGACTTGCTAAGCCCATGACCCACTCCCTACACCAGGCTTGATGATACCGTTACAGATCCCAGAGCTCTCAGAGCTGCTTGACTATCCGAGAAGATTCCTATCCTGTTTCCGACACTGGCACTTTCCGTTGCAAGTAACGCCCTGCATGCCTCCCGTATCGCGAAAACTTCAGATTGAAAAACGCTCGCCGTATCCGGGAGCCTGATTGATATGGAAATGGCTGGCTGAGTTGCGAAGACACCCGCACCTACTCCGCCCGCCATCTTAGACCCGTCCGTGAAAACTGAAACATCGAATGTCTGAGCGAGTTTACCAACTCCCCAATCCTTCCTTGATGGAAAGATGATCTCATAATTTGTGTCGAAAACTGTTATCGGACAGATATAATTTGTTTTCCTGTTGATGTAGGGGTCGTTAACATGGAGCAGAATACGTCCATGACCGCATGTACGCTCCCTCCAGATTCCCAACTCCCTTAATGTCATGGCACTCTGGGATGTCTTTTCCTTCACAAAAATATCAATGGGCGCAAAGTTGCAGATCACATTCAGAGCCTCCGTGGGGCACGATCTAATCGCCCCTGTGATTTTAACGCAAGCAGCTCGTTGAAATTTCCGTAGTATATCAGCCATATAGTTCACCTCGGTTGCTCTCCACCACACCAATGACCCGTAAGTTAAGATTGGTCGAATAACTGCTTTATACATCCATGCAATTTTTTAAACACTGTTTACATTCCTAGCGACGCGAAAGGGTTGCGCAATCGACCAATCAACTATGTAATTATTCGGACGTAAGTAGCTGGTTGTTGACAAACAGGTGTCGCCGCTATATGCATACACAGTCGACTCCCTAATATTATCCTACATTAATGTTATAAGAAATGTTCTATTTAT
The DNA here is from genome assembly GCA_960531455.1 of Urophora cardui. NCBI lineage: Eukaryota > Metazoa > Arthropoda > Insecta > Diptera > Tephritidae > Urophora > Urophora cardui. The sequence goes on along the minus strand of OY482670.1, from coordinate 166,072,791 downwards.
CGAGATTTCTTGCTCTTATTACATTACCTTGCCAGTTTTTGCAAATGTACGTACCTTTTTTTTGTACATGCACGCATGAGCGCGCTTTATCGGTAATCACAACTTTCAAATAAATGTATGAATTAAACGACTATCATAAGCATTCTAATTTAAATATTCATTCAATTTCACTACATTAAAAATAAAGGGCGCCCATATACATACATACCTATTACTTTTGAAAAAATTTTACAAATCTGATGATCAAGTGAGAACCTTGCGGGTTCCTGGCAAACGAGCGCCTATTTTTTCATTATGTTTTTTTTTTTTTCAAAATACTTCTGCGAAATTTTGTTTAATATTACCGAAATTCAGCGCCCCTCTCTATTGGCGCCCGAGGCAAATGCCTCGCTTGCCACACCCTCGCTACGGCTCTGATTAATATTAATACAAATATTAACTCTGAAGGCTCCGCCATATCTTTTCGTTTAGTGCGATCAGACATTTCTGAAAATTGAAATGGACGACGCCCAAGAGTTGAAGACTTGTGGGCGGCATTTTCTTCTTCCGCCGAATAGTTTTCGTCGTTTTAGCTATTTCATTCATCGTTTTCGAATATTATATCGTTTTGAAGCCAGCTCTTATTTTGAGTTTTGAAAATGCCAATTGATCTTCTCGACTTCTGCCATTTTACATTAACGTTAACGCAAAATAATCTAATTTTGTTTTCCAAATACTTTTTGTGCTTATCAGAGATATTCGATTCTCCACTTTTGTTAACAACAAAACTAAAAATTAGCTCTTTTTTTCTTGTTTGTTATTCCCATCCAGCCAAATTTCCATTAGATCACAATTCCTGAAGCGTAAGTTGCCTGCAAAAAAACGAAATTTCTAAAAACTTTGCACCACTTTGCAAAATATTATTGGATTGTCGTCTGCACCATATATCATTGTAGTTCGGGGCGATATTTGTTCGTTAAACACTTTTAAACATTTTTAGTTATATAATTTAATATAATTGTAAAAAGTAAAAAATAATTATTTTGAGGTTATGACACTTTTTACATTTTTTTCTTATCACCAAACCTTGTGTCGTATGTTTCACTATTAACAATTAAAATACTTACCATGGTCATTAATATCCATAATATAAATATTTTAAATACTTTTTAATTTTCACTTTATAAGGATCCAAAAAGGCAACTAAATCACAGCAAGAGTATCTATCTTCTATATTATTAATACGCTAACATAAATTTTGTTCCATCTTCTCCGCCGAAACTACTGAACTGATTTTAAAACTAAGCCCACCATTAGAAAGGTATTAGGGGCATTTCAGTTATTACATCTGGGTCTGAGTTAAGATAAATTTTTACTGAAACAATCCGGCTCATAATGAAAATTGGCTGCACTTGAAAAGAACTAAAAAGAAGAAGAAACATATACAACATATACCCAGCAGTAAAAATCTGAAATGAATCCTTTATGAATCACTGATGAAATTCATCATGAGGAGGCATCAGTGAATGCTTTCATATAAAGGCTGCTGAATTTTTTCAAATAAATGGTTTGCTTTCCTAATGCCTATATGACTCCGTTCGGAGCCGGTATAAAACTGTCCAATGGTAGGAAAAACAAAAGGAGCACACCTCGAATTGGGAGAGAAGCTCGGCCATAAAACTCGTCAGAGTTATAATAGCGCAAAAACAATTCTTCTGTACGTTGAAAAGAGACAAATACTCCCTCAAGAACAATTTGATTGACTTTAAACTTCAAACTAAATGAAAATAACTATTTTAAAAATTATTTTTTTTTGGAAATTTGAATTTAAATTACTGAAATAAATTATGAAACTCAAATGGCGGGATAGCTATGTATTCCATGTTATAAGGAGAAGCCAGTGCGCAGTATAATTTTACAAGAGGCAAATTTGAAATTTGTATTTCCATATATTTTTTATTTTAAATATAATTTGTTTTATAGTTGTTAAATTGAAAAATTTGTCAGAAAAGCTGCCGAATGTCAAAAAACCTACCGAAATACAAGCTGGCTCGTGGGTTTATAACCGCCTAGATGGTATTTCGTTTGGGTTTTTCAATATAGCTTGCACGCTTGCACCAACGCAAAACGATAGTGATGAATATTCAACAAAGAATGATCAATGATCATTTAGCAGTGAAACAAACTTACTGCAGGGTATATGTATACATACACAAATGTCACTTTTCAGTTCTGCCAAATCAAAAAAGCACTGTGCTGCCAAATCAGCACGGAAAAAACAAATCGAACAGGGCGGATCAGAAATTGAACCAGCAATTTATCTGGTTTAATCGAGCTGAAATCTTTGTTGTTGCATTTACATGCAAAAATTTTTATCTGGGTTAGGATCACCGTATGTGAAACACGGCTATTACTCTCAAATAGAACTGCGCCAATTTTCATGAAAATTGGTTGGAAAATGAGTCCACAATCGTCGTTGGAAACAGCGTTACCGTTTTAAATTCCTGAGATTACCCAAAAAAATATTCAAATTACCCATAATTGCCCAAAGTTCCCCATACAAATTTTCAAATTGCACTACCCGACAATATTTCAAAAATTTTGATATCCTCGACATTTTATACATCTTGTATTTATCTTATTTTTTGCATAAAAACAAACCTTTTGTCCGCCAAATTTCCGTCACTTTAACGTCGACTTTATGTGGAATTGGAAAGGGTATTTCATCCTCTCAAAATAGCATAAAACTCAAGACGGTAATGGCGGAGATATTGACAGATTAGTAATCCTCCTTTTCTTCTTAGCTCGAAAACTGAAATTTCAAAATATCTCGAAAACTCTTCTAATTTTGAACCATTTGATTACATATTTGGAATCAGCAGGAATACATAGAAATCAAATGTCGGGGATATTTTTTTGTCGGTAATTTGTATTTTTAAATTCATGTGCATATATGTATGTATATTTGTGGTTAAAAAAAGTTATAAAGAAACATACAACAAGTAAGAGAGAAATGAAACATTAAATAGTCCGATTTTCTTTAATTTATAGGTACCTTCAATTCTGTGGGTTGTTTATGCAAATATTTATAAAAAAAATATTGTAATGATCTTAGCAATTTAAGTGGAAGAAGTTTTACCCCAAAATGTATGGTTGGTTGTAGGGGAGCTATATGTTATAAATTATAACTTATAATGGTCCAATTTGGCCGATTCCGAAAAATGATCAGCGTATGTTAACAACTGAGGAACTAGCTCATGATTCTGATAATATCGGTATATATTTTGGTGGGTCTAAGTTTTATCCCTTTGGAACTTTCAACAAACCTGTTTTGGCTCAATGTTATAATACCATTTCATGTTCATAAAAGGTATAAAATTGCTTATTTTTTTCCTAGCAAACTTCTTACTTTAATAGGCTTATGAAATTTGCTTGTACATACATGTTCCACCAGCCGGTAATTCAAGATTAAATAAATGCTGCAAAAACTCATGCACACTTTCGCACAATGCGAATGTAATAGAAACTCATGAAAATAATAATTAATTTTTTTATAGGTATTATTATTCATATAAAACTATTAAAAGGCGAATTCCCCAAAATTCCCCAAATCATAGCACTCCCCAAAAATTACCCAAATATTAAAAAATTCCCCAAATTTGGGGAATTACCCACAAAACGGCAACGTTGGTTGGAAAATTGCCGTGTGGTTGTTGTTGCTTGCTTTTGCACACAACAGAGCTGTATAAATGCGCAAGCATACCTGACTTTGTGGGTGCAATTGGGAACATGTTTGGCTGGATGTGGTGTGCAGCGATGCCGTTCCAAAATTTATGAGCGGAGTGAAAATTGACATATAGCGGAGTGTTTCGGAGTGACGGACGAAAGAGCGGAGTGAAATTGCGGAGGGATGTCAAAAATAAGGAAATCAACAAGAAATATAAATATGGGAAAGCAAACGCAAAAATTAAAGGACATATGTATTTATTAGAAATGAATTTAATTAAATTAAAATTGTGTTTTTATTCATAGCACATTTGTTTATAAACTTTTGTATACATAAATTAGTGCATGTCAGCGATGCCGTTCCAAAATTTATGAGCGGAGTGAAAATTGACATATAGCGGAGTGTTTCGGAGTGACGGACGAAAGAGCGGAGTGAAATTGCGGAGGGATGTCAAAAATAAGGAAATCAACAAGAAATGTAAATATGGGAAAGCAAACGCAAAAATTAAAGGACATACATATGTATTTATTAGAAATGAATTTAATTAAATTAAAATTGTGTTTTTATTCATAGCACATTTGTTTATAAACTTTTGTATACATAACTGCTTGCCCAGAATGGTGTGGCTGTAGTACGTAGTAAGAGCTGTCAAAAGTTAAAACAGTACAATTGCATTGCAATGCCCACAATGTGTAGCTGTGTCTGTAGCGTGTAGTTGTGGCTGTAGTAGAAGTAGAGTTAACTTTAACTTTGTAGCGCGCTACAGTGTGACAGCTCAATTTTTTAATGACGGAAATTCGAAATGAAGGACGAAGAAACTGAAAAATGAATTGAACTTGTAAAAAATAAAGAGTTTTTATGGAATTTAAGGAATCCCCTGTACAAAAATATAAAAAAGATGACATATATGAGATACACTGAGCTACACCATTGTGTTCACATTTTCGAGCGTTGCCACAAAATCAGTCATCAGCTGATGTAGTAAGCTATGTAGTCCGTAGCTGTAGTAGAACATTCTGGGCAAGCAGTAAATTAGTGCATGTTATGCATTAGATCAGTTATCGGCATTCCAATACATGCAAAGAAATTATTAGTTGCATATGTATTAGTGAGAGAGCGTTGTCGGGCAATGTCGGCAGCCGCTAGCATTCAATCAGTTGATGTCAGATTGTTGTCATAGATAACTAGATACGAAACTCTTGATTTCGTGAGAGCGCTGTCAAAATGCGCATTTTTTATAACATTTTTCATTGGTGCCACTCTGTCGAAAACCGAAAATGGGTATTTTACATATTATTTCTGGAGATTTTTTGGCTTTCTTATGTTATTGAAGACTATAGCAATAATAAAATTTTGTTTATACCAAATTAAGATAAGGATATAACCACAAAAGTGATACACAGGCTAGTATGATTTTCCCACATTCCGAATATTCGTGTTCGAAACCCAATCTCAGACAAATTAAGAATAACGCACAAAAAGTGGTGGACGATAATACATGTAGTTGGGTGGTATTTTTTAAGAAATATTTTACTATATTTTGTAATTCTATTAAAATGTGAATATATTAGAACTGAAATATAATAATTTTTAACCGGATATATATATTAACTACTGAAGAAGCGCTGCCCGCATTTCATCTCATTAAAATATTTTTTATAATTTTAACTGAAACACAATTTTATCCAGTTGAAACAATAAACTTCACTGCATACTACACACAAGCAATTCAATTACCTCTGTATTTTTCATAATTCTTTATCATTTCAACCAAATTGGGCACATATAACAAAACATCAAAATCCACCGAATGTGACAATTAATTTTGGCGTGTTTTCCTTTCTGGCACCTGCAATTTGTACAAACAGCTGATCGGCCGGGTTTTCTGTTGTGTTGATGCTGGCAACAAAGCCACAGAAAACCCGTGGGAAAATCATAAAAGTGAGAGAGTAAAAAAGAGTTTCGTATCAAGTCATCTTTGTTGTTGTTGACAACAGACGTTTGTCCAATGATATGCGGGCGTACGTATGAAAACACGCATATGTGCTTACATACCTACAAACAAACATATATACGTATGTAGGAAACATACACGCATTGCTTGATCCGCCATCGACCTGCTAGAATGGCAAACCGAATGATACTAAGCAATTTGTTCGGTTTTAATTATTGCGCTCGCATGTAACTCCCGTATTAAATACGTGTGAGAAGCTTGTTCCATGATCCAATAATTCTATATGGTCGTAGCGGCTAAAAGAGAATAGGCGATTACCGTTGAACGGCCGTAGATAAAAATGTCAAAAACAGAAAAAAACGCCAGCAAACATACAAGCGAACACACAAGCTATTTCCACGAATAACACGTGCAAGAGGGCAAAATCAAAACAAAACACGACAATTTGACAGCTTACTATTCCAAAAACAAAATAGCCGTCCTCTGCTGCGTCCACCATTTTATTATTTCATCATGGCTTGTTCTCAGCACCAGCTCGGTGAGCCAGGCCTTGCCGATAATTGCATTGTCGACGTCCAAACACGGAGACACGAAGTTGAGCAACCCGCTGCTTTTGTTCGTTTGTTGGTGAGAAGGCGACGAGGAAAGGAGGGGGGCACCAAGTCGTCGGTGCTCGGACAACACGCTTTGTGCAGCAATTCTTATCGCCAGTGACCAATCAGAGCGTTCGAAGAATGCCAGAACAAAACATATTGAACAAAAGTTGGCCAGCGACGAGTTGATGTGTTTGGACAAATGGAAGACAGAACAGCGGCACAAAAGAGAATCGTTGGATAATTTCGCGGCAGAGTTGCTGTGTTTGGACACGGACATTCGATCAGACATAGGCAGCCCATACCACAATTGTGGGAAGTCAATTCACACGTATTCTTACTCTCTTCATCAGTCGTTTGCCAACTGTCGAACGAAAAGCATTGCGACTGACTATGTCGCTTCGTGGTTGAACGCAAGCATTGACTTTATACGGGTAATGTATGTATGTATGTCCACAAATAAAATGCCCGGCGAGAAATTTTATATGCCTTCGGCGATATGCAATGCCTTTTTTGCTATAAAGTATTTAAAAATAATACAAATGATTATGCACTACAAAAGCATTGCGAAGTATTTCAGAAAGAGTTTTTGTACTCTTATTTGGATGACTTTTGTATTCCAAACACTCTGTTTTAGCCAACTACCCTTTAATTTTTTTCAGAAGAGATACTTTTTTTCATTAAAAAGTTCTTTTCCTTTCAAAAGCAAAAAACAACAAAAAACAAAAACAACAAAAAATCAAAAATGTCTGTTCTACATATACGTATGTATATTCCACTTGAAGCGGATCAATTTCCTACTGGGGTGCGCATGCGGAGAACTGGTTTTGTTCTCACCAACACAACCTCATTTCATATTTCGCCGACCACTGCATTAGATAAATGTCTTAGATCAGAGATCCCCAAAACTCTAACTGCAGTAGTGTTAGTAACTGCAGCAGTATTAGTGAAAAACGACTAGTTGAGTGCCCAGCTACTACCGTCGCATCGTTCAGTAGCTTGCGGGCAAGCAAAAAGACAACAACGTGCACGCATATATTTTTCGCTTTTATGCGCTGCTATACCACGTCGCACAATGCAATACGAAAAATACTTTATGATGCCCAATGCTTGCGCGACGTCGTATGAAAACGAAGTATGCGTGTACGTTGTTATCTTTTTTAGGCATGGGTAACACTGCGCTGCGCGGCGCAATTGCGCTAACACCAACCCTGGTGTTATTGCGCTAACTCCGATTTGGGAAATGCGCCAACTCAATATAGCGCCAACTCAATATAGCGCCAACTCAATGTAGCGCCAACTCAATGTAGCGCCAACTCAATGTAGCGCCAACTCAGTATAGCGCCAACTCAATGTAGCGCCAACTCAATGATGCGCTATTGCAATATAACACTGACTCAATTTCGTGCGCTAACACCAGCTCCAATATAGCGCTAGTGTAAAATGGCGCAACCACAACGCCAATAACAGTATCATAGTATATGTATACGCTTGATAGTGATCTAAGTGACTCTAATTTCCAGCATATTTTCACATATACACGGAATATTTTTCCAAATGATTATGAAAATTAAAATTAATTGTGGCCTCGCATATGTAAGCAGAATTGCGCCAAAAGATATAAAACGGGGATGGTAAACAGTAACAAGCGAAAAAATGTTATTTATCGATTATTCGATAACAATTGCGCTAAAGGTGTTATTGCGCCAGCACCGTGAGTTGGCGCCACGGTTGGCGCTGGCGTTATTGTATCAGCGCCAAAAAAATTGCGCCATTACCCATGGCTAATCTTTTTGGTTGCCCGCAAGCAACTGAATCGTCGCACGGTCGTAGATGGTCACCTAACTTTTGCGCTATTACTACGACAAAACGAGAGAGTATAACAATCTGTGTGAGTTGAGCGTTGCACCTCAGTGCTATGAAACGAAGACCCCTGTCTTAGATATAAAAGTACAAGTATGTATATATAAGTAGGATACGTTTTTTTTTTTTAAATAAATTATGTATTGTGTGTTTTTGTAAAGACAATTCTGCCCTTTTATGACCATCAGAATTGCCATACCTTTCCAAATCAGAAATATTATTTCCCAACAATTTTACACAAATTTTACAGAAGCTTTTCTCATCTTTGTTTTCTAACCAACTAAATTTCATCTTCCATTTATCGATGAATTTTTGTTTGAACGGCTTTATTTTCACTGTCTTTGGTGTGAAAATCGCAGAAAACAGCGGCACTACAATTATTTACCATACATATGGTGTGAAAATAATTCATAGCAGCAGCACTACAATCACCCGAAACTATAGCAGCATCGAAGTCACCGTCTGTGGTGTGCAAATCATTCATAGCAGCAACACTACAATCATCGGAAACTATAGCAGAAATAGCAGCATCGAAGTCACTCGTACAGACGGCAGCAGCCACAGGATCCAAATCGTATACATAAGTATGGTCATTTGCAACAGCTACATCATAGGCCAATTTCTGTGTTGTAGCAGCAGGGGAATTTTATTCTTTGATAAAATAGCTGGAAAGAGAATATGAGGTTATGAAATATGGAAAAGTATCCTTTAGAAATATAACTTACCTGTCAATGTACCTTTTTTTGCATTTGGTCCAGGGCAAACTTTTCTGATGAAAACAAAAAAATGTAAAAACCAGCTAATGTGTTTTTATAAATTTTAACTCAGCTATTCATTTTAGAGCAATTGATTTGAAAAATTCCATGGAAGCGCGCACAAAACAAAGATCAGTGAAAAGTTGCCACTGCGGCAGAATTATAAGACGTAAACAATAACGCTGCCAGATTGTAATTTTATACATACAAAATTGAAAGTTGATTCAAAATTTCTGATTTATTTCATACATGAAAAAGTGGGAGCGATTTAGTCCAAGAGGGAGTAGCGGAGTGAGGAGGTCAAAATCGGAGTGAAATCTTCCAATTGGAGTGACAGCGGCATCGCTGGTGCATGTTATGCATTAGATCAGTTAGTGTGTAACCTAAATCAAACGCACGCCGTCAATTTACTGTCAAAAATTTCTCATGCCCATACAACTTGTATGGGAGTAACCGAAATTGAACGGCGTGCATAACTGTGTAACCTAAATCAAACGCACGCCGTCAATTTACTGTCAAAAATTTCTCATGCCCATACAACTTGTATGGGAGTAACCGAAATTGAACGGCGTGCGTAAAAAGCAAATTCGACGCCCAATTTTTGTTTTGCGTGACAGTTGAAATTAAGCATTGTGGGTGATTGTTTGCAAAAAAATTGACACTTGCTTTTGATATCGTGTCTGTTAGGTACATATTCCACAAAATAACAAGATTTTCTCTGATTTTCTGTATTTTTCTATTTCTTTATCTGAACACGCACGCAAGTCAATTTCGGTTCAACGCATATGAAAAATTTGCGTGCGTGCGTTAAATTGACGACTTGCGTTTGATTTAGGTTACACAGTAAAAAGCAAATTCGACGCCCAATTTTTGTTTTGCGTGACAGTTGAAATTAAGCATTGTGGGTGATTGTTTGCAAAAAAATTTACACTTGCTTTTGATATCGTGTCTGTTAGGTACATATTCCACAAAATAACAAGATTTTCTCTGATTTTCTGTATTTTTCTATTTCTTTATCTGAACACGCACGCAAGTCAATTTCGGTTCAACGCATATGAAAAATTTGCGTGCGTGCGTTAAATTGACGACTTGCGTTTGATTTAGGTTGCACAGTTATCGGCATTCCAATACATGCAAAGAAATTATTAGTTGCATATGTATTAGTGAGAGAGCGTTGTCGGCAGCCGCTAGCATTCGATCAGTTGATGTCAGATTCAGAGTTGCCGGGCGTGGTCCGTGTTATGGTTGGCATTCGAAGATCGAGTGGAGCAGCAATGCATGGCGGTCGGCATGATCTAGGGTTGCACTGTGGCTAGTCATTGTCGGCTGGGCGGGGTTCTTGCCTACATTGCTGTCCTGCGCCATAAACAGAAAAAATTCATATCATGCCTTTTCAAACCAAAACGAGTAAAATCAAACGAAAACAACATCCGGTTTTAGCCGGATGCCACGGACGGACCGTTGAAAAATTCAAAAATTCAAAATAACCCGAAAATCCAAATTCAAGAGGCCAGGCATCAGTTAAATTTAAATAAATGCAAACCGAGGGAAAATGTCGTTAAAATTTGAATATGAATTTTGAACGTACATATGTATGTACGTTAAAATCAGACGGACGTTAGCAAAACATTTAAACCGAAATTTAAATCGGACGGAAATGCTGACAATCGACGGAAAAATTTAAAAATAAATGAGCGCACGTTAAATTTAAATGATCGCGGACGGACGAGAAAATAATCGTTGCACCAAAATGTAAATTTGAATGTACGTTGAAATCGATATGCACTAAATTTGAATAACCACTGTCAAAAAAAAACTGTCAAAGTGAATTTAAATTTGAATATATATATATATCGCAAAAAAAAATCGTTAAATTTGAATTTAATTTGAATCAACCGGAAGGACCGGTTATTAACAGGCATCTGAAAATACATAAAAGAAGCTGAAATTTAAAATATATGAACAATCAAAAAAAATTAAAGGCCGAACTCACAAGGGGGTGGCGTTGCTGATGTTGTTGCAGCGCCGGTGCATTTTTGTCCCACCCTAATCCATGGTTACTGTCGCACCCGAATATCAGTAACCCCTTACCTGTGGTGCGCCGCTGGTGTTGTTGCAGCGCCGGTGCTTATCTACCCACCCTCATCCATGGCCATCGGTGCACCTATATTTCGATGACCCCATATCTGAAAATCCCTATGCCTTTTTAAATGAAGAGAATCAGCATCCCCATTTTAAACTTACAATTATTTATTTAGAATTCATTTCTCTTAAAATCTAAATCTTTACTTTGCTTTCATTATGGGCCGTATTAACAAAAACAAAAAAAAATCAAATGCTAATTCCCAAGATTTCACAAATCTTACATTAATTTGTATGAACGAAATTTAAAAGTTTGAGCAAAGGGGTCTAAAATCCCAAACAAATCAAATGTTTGCCTTCATCAATATGACCCATTATGTATATAACATACACCCACGGTTAAATATTTGTATTACAATTTATATTAAAGGCGCCTTTTTTGTAAGTTGGTGCAATCGTTCTTACGTTTATGCATTGGTGTGTATGTATTGGTTAGCAAAAATTATTTATGCATTCATTAACAATTTTTTTTTTTTGACTTTTGTGATCCTAACTGTTACAACTGGTAAGCGATTAAATATCAAGGGCTCTACAACTTCGTTTTGACTAATTGTAGTATGTACGTATTTATGCATATCTGCTGTGCCAATCACTCTCATATGCAAAATTCGGTTCGTGGCAATCCGATATGCCCAACACCTCTATACGTAGGTGGTACCTATGTATGTTTATGTACAGCGAAGCAAATTTACATAAATATGCACATACGTATGTGCGTTAATTTTAACTAAATAGAATAATAAAGAGTAAAATATACAAAATAACATGACTCGCTTACGACCTATGTTCCGGTGGTTGTTGCTGCTGCTGTTGTCGTTGTTGGTGCTGTTGCTGCTGCTGATGGGGATGCTGGTGCTGGTGCTGTTGGTGTGGGTGGTGGGATGTTGCGCTGGCTGCGCTCAGGCACTAAATACTAGATTTTGATGTTTTTAGTAGTAATTTTTTTGCTGTTTGTAATTAAATTTTTGCAATTTTAAATGTTTCGTAATTATTGTTGTTGCGCAAGCGAGTTTTGTGCAAGCTATTTACACGGTATTTTTTTTTTTTTTTTTTGCTGTTTTATTTCTCTTGTTTTTAGTTGCTCGTTGCTTTTTCCCTTTATTTCTTGCTGACAATAATTTTTTTTCACTTATTTTTTTTTTTTTAATTTTGTTAGTTACTTAAGTTAGATGGGATGCACATCCCTTTTTGCTTTGCCTTTTTTTTTTTCTTATTGCACCAAACAAACAAATGTTTTAATGTTGATACAGTGGTTAATTTTGTCGGTGGTTCTTTTCCGTTATATGATTCAGCGTTAAGTAACTATTTTTCATTATTTAGTATCTACTATGTATGTTAAAATACATTCACTAGCACAAAGAAAATGGAAATACATCGCTGAAGAACTTCGAAGGCGTCGATTATTGCATGTTAAACTTTTTCAGCTCAGTTGATTAGAATACACTTATTTGCATTACGTTTATATATGCTGCATGGCGCCCGTTCCAGACTGTATTTGTGTATGTTGGTGGTATGGCACGCAGGAATGCTGGACCTCTGTCGCTGGTTCAGTTCGAAAATTCAATAATTAGGTAGGTACCTACATACATATATTTAGTTTTTCACTATTCAAAAACCGATTCCGATAAATTATTTACAAAACTAGTTAATTTACACTAAAACCGAAAATTTCGCAGAATTTTAACGAAATTCTTATATATTTATTTACTTTTGTATTTACATACATATGTTGTGTAAATTAATTATGAATGCACGTTACAATACACTAATTATGCGCGTTCGACTTTGGGACATAATGCGTAAACACGTCTGATCGATGCGATGGTCAGCAAAAAAACTCTCGCTGTACTAAAATTTCTCTATCCAAGCGTGCCTTCCACTTTTTCTTCTGTCTTCGTTTTTGGAAGAGTCCCGTTTCTTTTTCCATATAGCCTGCAGTGGTGTAGTGACGTGTGCATAATAGTGGCGTGACTTTACGGTTACCCGAATGTCTATATCATGGTATGACGCTAGCAATGGCACAAGCGAGATGGAATGCGATTGCCATGTTACACAAATAAAAATACCAAAACTTTCGGAATAAAATGCCTCAAGCATTTTTCCCATGAAACTATCTCAAATTAATCGCTTATATTCGTGCCCTAGTAAATTTGCTACTGTAAAATTCTATTAGTGTACGTTGGAAATATTAATAGACATTGTTGTCTTACGCTCAAATTATAAAAATGGTAAGAGACAGGAAAATCTGATTAATGAAATAGTATGTTTGTTTCTTATTAAACTAGCAGCTAGCTGTCAAATGAAATGAAAAGAGCAAAACGGAAAGAATTACGCTCATAAAGAGTGAAATGAACAGAAAATCAAGAAACCTTCTGCCAGCCCAAACCTGGCTAACTATCCATAACTAGCCAATAAGAAACAAACATAGTAAAATTATTTGGTAAATAATTATTTAATTTTCTGTGAACTATGTAAAATTTAAAATTGTATGGAGCGCATAAGAACATTTTATAATAGGTGCATTTGAAAGTACTAAGTATCCGAATAACCACGTGTTACGTATTTTCACAATAAGAAGTGTTCATGGCAACCCTGGAGAACCAGTTTCTCCATCACCAATCCATGTGCATACCTCGCCATTGGAACGATTGTCAAGGTTGAGATGGGAAATTTGAGTTAAGCTTTCCCATGAAAGGCCTACTTATAGAGGTTGGCTCGATAGCTTGCCTATTTGCAAAAAAAAATTTTCATGCAATCTATAAGGATTGAAATCTGAAGAATGAATCAAAACCACATAACCATTTAGAAGAATAAAAAAATCGGTGTAAATCTCGGATGCAATTACTTATTTAAATTTTGTTTAGACTCTTAGTGGAGCAAGAAAAGAATTAACTACAGGATTTTAAATAAAAAAAAATGTTACATTTGAGATATCTAGTGACTGAATAAGAAAGTACAAAACGTTATTATTGCCAGAACACCACCAGTGGTGCATGAAATTTACTCAAACAGGGAAATGACTCCTGTCAAAAAAAAATTGTCAGCTGTTGCCATCGAGACAACCTCAAAAGTCACCCTCGTTTCGCCGTGCGGCCACCTGTTACACTAGCCCATAGCTCAAACATACAAGGTCGATGCGAGGGAGAATCGCTCTTCTTCTTCTTGGCATATGTCAACTTATTGTCTGTTGCCTTGATTTTACAATTTTGCAGGCCTTGTTCGTAGAAGTAGAATGCTAAGCTCAAGGTTTATCCAAAGAAGGTTATATTAGTTACGTTTTGATGTGTGTGTTTCCAAAAAAAAAATGTCAACGTGAAAGAGGAGAGAAATTATTTTCACAGTAAAAACTTTTCCCCAATCGGTTCTATCTGACGTTCGTACCTTTTTTGCACACGTACCCAATTGCAATCGGCTTATCTGCCGCGAAATCCTTCTTTAAACAATCCCTGCTAAGTTGTGTGTTCACTTCTTTTTCCCTGCTTTTGACATTTGAAATAAGCCGCCTAACGTCAATCGCATAAACTGCCTCACATGCGACGACCTGTTTAGTTTGGCCACGCGTCAACCATTCTTCTTCACCATGTCAGCACGTCGGCCATTATGAAATGGAAGTCATTGGAAAAGTACTAAGAAAAACTACTAAAATAGTGGTGATGCCACACAGACAGAATTGAGCAACCGAAATTAACCCGTTTATGATCGATATCAGCATTGATATCGATAGCAAACCATAACAGGCCTGCTTCGCTTCGAAGACCTGACGAGGGAGCGAACAGGAAAAAATGGTTTGCCTGTAAGGTTGTCGCGAGAATACTCAACTGTTAACTACGTGGGGCACGACTCACCCCTAGATAAGAGTCTCAAATTCTACCACAGCTAACCGGGCAACAGAGGCTCCATCAGGTGATACCAAAAAAAACATATGGCTATATGAACATGTCCAAACTAGTAATGTATGAAAATCCGAGAATAATTGAAAGTCAGGTATGATAAAAAAATTCATTTGGTAAAAAGAAACCAAGATGCGTAAGTCCGGTGTTGCGGTGTTTCTCTATTGGCTTAGGCCAGAGAAGCCTACTCCCCCCTAGGAGCCCTTCTCCTAGGTGCCGAACTTGGTCGGTCTTAAGAACCTGTCCCCCCCGGCTGATCCAACCCCGCACGTTGAACCCAGGACAGGCGGTCTTGAAAAAGACCCTTGGTCCGCTGGTTTCTCGCCCCCCGGAATGGGCTTTACAAAAAAGAAAATTATTTTGTTTCCTATTTTAAGGCTTCGCGGCCTTAGACATTTTTTTACAGGAGAACGCGTCTAAACTCCGAGTACAATCACCCTATGAGCTGGTCTATGGTCCCTAACCTCTCGAAGCTGGACAAAAAAAAACTTTAACAGGAAAATCATCAGAACTCCGTTTGAATAGACATTTTTATATTGGAGAACTCGTCAAAACTCCGTAAGGTTAGGCATTTGATATAGGAGAACTCGCCAAAACTCCATAAAACTAGACATTTTGATTTGGGAGAACTCGTCAAAACTCCGTACGAGCAGACCAATTGGAATATGGACTGCTAGATGGTCCACGGTTCCCGATGGGAGCGCTTGTGATCCACCTATTATTATAACTGCTCGGGGAGAATACTGGGCGAATTGTCCCCGACCGCCAAGACGCCCAGCGGAGTCTTATTGAGGACGAATATCAGAAGCATGGAATCGTCCTATTAATCTCCCTGTTAAGTCTTCTAAGTCATACAGTGCATTGCCCACTTTTCCACGAACTCGACACTTAATATATTTTGGCAGGAATTTCGCGTTTATGCCCTGTTTGAGGTTGCTCAAGGCAAAATTTCTTCTGAATACTTCCTGACCTTCCCTATAATTCACAAGCCTAGAGCGCTTATTGTAAACCTGCTTGACTCTATCATTTGCCTGCGCTAAGTTTTTACGGATTTGTTCGTGGATTCCTGTTAACCTATCAGCCCTACTCACTATCGGTACGCAATCTTCTTTAAGGCTATCCAATTTTTCTAATAACTTATACGCGGATGCGTGTTGGACCATATTCTGACCATATAATGCAAAGTACGGAGAACACTGAATTGATGTATGAAAATCGCTTCTTAGAACTGCTAAAATTTCGGGTATGTGTTTGTCCCAATCCGTATGATCCTGCTTATCTTTTAGGAAAATTCTTATCTTGGATACTATCTCTCTATTCACGCGTTCGGACGCATTAGCTTGTGGGGAATATACTCCTGTTCTAACATGCGCCACACCATACTTTTCAAAGAACGCTTTCATTTCCTTTGAGACGAATTGTTTCCCATTATCGCTGTGGATATATTCGGGGACCCCTATAGCTGGAAAAATCTCTGTACCGAAGTAGTTCATTACATTAATAGTTGTCGCTCTCTGCATTGGCTTCAGCCACACATACTTTGAAAAGTGGTCTAAAATAATAAAAAGAAACTGGTTCCTACGTTTGGATCTCGGATAAGGTCCTAAGAAGTCGCAGTATAAGCGCTGAAAGGGTCTCTCTGTAACAAAAGCGCTTCCTATAGGTGGTCTTGACTGCTGATTCGTTGTTTTTACAGCCTTGCAAGTGTCACAATCCTTTACAAAATCTCTAACGTCCCTAGCTTGTTGTGGCCAGAAGTATTTCCACCTAACCCGTTCCAATGTCTTTTGCCAACCTCCGTGATAACTCCTAACTGCGTCATGTGCCATTCGTATTGCTTCCTCCCTAAGTCCTTCGGGCAACCACAACCGCCATAACGAGTCCTCTTCACCCTCCACACCTTTTCGAAACTTAACCCTTTTAAAAATCAAACCGTCTCTGACACACAAATCCGGGAGAGCCTCACCGTTCACTGTAATTGTTCTGATAAAATCCAGATACTCATTGGCTCTAAATTCGGATGAGTCTAAGTCTATTTCGTAAGGCGCGGGAGATGAAGTCAACTCGTCAACGTCAAAACGCGACAGAGCGTCCGGTACTACGTTCAGAGCCCCCTTACGATGCTGCATTTCGAAATCATATCTCTGTAGTAACAGTGACCATCTAGCTAACCTACCACTAAGGTCTTTTTGCGTCATCAACCATTTAAGGCTTGAGTGGTCCGTGATTATACGAAATGGCAGCCCTTCAACGTAGGGTCTGAAACGTTTGACACTGACAATTGCGGCGAGGCATTCCAGCTCGGTGACTGTATAGTTGCGTTGAGCATTATTTAATTTTTTTGAAACGAAAGCTATTGGATGCTCTGCACCATTGTCATCGACCTGGAATAACACGCCTCCTACTCCTATTTTGGAAGCATCACATTGAATGACAAATTCTCTGGAAAAATCAGGTTGAGCTAAGACTGGAGCGGAACTCAGAGCTACTTTAAGTTTTTCGAAGGCCTCTATTGCTTCTGGAGTGAGTTTGAAAGGACCAGGTGACTTACGTAAACAATCTGTCAAAGGGCCTGCTAAATCAGCGAAATTGGTAATAAATGCCCTGTACCAATTTGCCATACCCACAAATCTGCGAACCTGTCGAGGAGATTTGGGAATGGGGAAATTCTGCATTGCCTCAATTTTCTCTGGATTCACTTTCAAACACCCACTGCCTATAACATACCCTAAGTAACGAATTTCTCTCTGGCAAAATTTACTTTTACTCACATTGATTGTAAGGCCTGCACTCTTCAAGCACCTCGCAACATCTGCTAAAAGTCTGATGTGGTCGTCAAAATCCGCACTGCATACCAACAGGTCGTCCAAATAAACAAAAACATGTTCTCGCATATACGAGGGAATTGCTTTGTCCATGAGTCGACTCATTGTTTGCGGCGCGTTACACAGCCCAAAGGGCATAACTTTGTAATGGTACAAGGGTTTACCTGGCACCGCAAACGCTGTCTTCTCTTTTGACGACTCAGTTAGTTTAATTTGGAAGAATGCGTCTTTTAAGTCGATACCACTAATAAAGTGCGTATCCTTTAAACGACTCAATAACCCGTTGATATGCGGCAGCGGATATGAGTCCTTTTTCGTAACGGCGTTTACCTTCCTAGAATCTATGCAGAGCCTAACCTTACCAGGTTTCCGTACTAACACAACTGGGCTACACCATGGCGAATTCGACTCTTCGATGACTCCCATTTTCAATAATCTATCAATTTCGCTGTAGGCTTCAGCCTGCCTTGGTGGCGAAAGAGGAAAATGTTTGCTTTTAATTGGGACTGCGTCACCCGTGTCAATGTCGTGCTCCACCAGCTGTGTTTGCCCTAGGCCTAATTTTTCAAACGACGGAAACATATCAATAACTTTTTGCAAATCGTACTTCTGGGATGGAGTCAAATCATGAAAATTGGGACCTTCTGTATCTTCCATTGCTTCTAGACATGATATGCTTGGAAATATTTCGGGAGCTAAAGCAAATGCTTTCCAAAAATCTACCCCGAAATAGGCTTCCTGGAGAAGCGAAGGAACAAGGTAAAAGGATATAGATTTTGTTGTATTTTTGAAAGTGACAGGCAATGAACTGCAACCTATTATCTTCCGTTTGTCGCCGCCTGCCGTATATATGCATTCGTTCATTTCCTTATAGTTGAGATTGTTCTCTTCTAGAAATTTCAAACAGTCCTTACCCAGAATAGAGACATTGGCTCCTGAATCCAATAATCCCACTAGTGATCCATTTCCTATCCTCACCCTAATCATTGGTCTTTCATCGTCTGTAAGGACGAGTGTGGTGCTTTCCAAAAGCTTGCGCACCTGGACACGTTTGCTATATCTCTTCCTACACTGCAAAATTTTTTCGGGTGGATATGGTTGGGAATCATTCGTGAAAATATTTGACCTAACCAATTGATAGTTTTGTTCTCTTTCTTCTAAACTGGGTCGGAAAATGGTCTGACAACTAACATTTCTAACTGACGCTTTCAAAATACGAATTGGTCGAGAATTGGTTTGTGACGAAGTCGGGCTATCTGAATCTGAACTATTTGAATTATCCGTACTATCAGGGAAAGTTACTATTGGTGTTTGTTGACTACTTGCGAAACTGGCCGAAAGTGGACTAGGCTCAGTACTCGCGATGATTGGCTGGGTATTGACTGAAGTGGGGGCTATAGTCCCGAACGAGTTTCCCCCTCTCTTTTCTCGCTCGGATAACGGTTTCCCTGACCACGGTGGTCGTTGGGACACTTCGGAGTCAACACTCCTCTCTGACCGCATTTGAAGCAAAACTGAGATTTGATGGGCTCCTCACAGTAAATATAAGAATGGCCCATTGCCTGGCAATTCCAACATTTAATCCCTGAGTAGTCTGGCTTACCCACACGACGATAATTCAACGCTTCTATCTGCGGATCTATCATATAATCTTCGTTTTCAACCCTACATTCCGGAGCTATGGCACGCGCTTCGTTTACGCTCGGCCTATGGTAATTTGATACTAAGGTTCTGCTCTCTTTCAATACTTGCTCCCCTCGTCGAGCTACATCGCGGAGGTCATGCAGACTTCTTACATCCGCGTTAAACAGCATTAATTTCAAATTACCATTAACGTTGCGTTTGATAATATCTATTAACAAGGCCTCAGACATGGGCTCTCTAAGTCTCGCGTTTAATGCCAGAATGTCCGTGTGGAAAACATCGTATGTCTCATTCACTTTCTGCTTACGTACAGATATTTCCATCATCAGCTCGTGGTCCGTTTTCATTGTACCGAATTCCCGTTTTAAAGAGTAACTTAAAAATGGATAGTTTGCGTTGGAATTTTGTTTGGTAAATAACCAATACCATTCTTCGGCACGTCCTGATAAGAAAAGGTGAAAACTGGCCATAAGCTGATCTTCTGTACACTGCGTGCGCTCACGCAAGGTGTCCAATTTAAACAAAAAATCTGAAACGCTACCAGTACCGTCATAAGAAATCTTCCAGTCTTGTGGTTTCACAACCGTATTACTAGGTGTGGGAATAATCGAATTACTAACGAAAGTCTGCGCTTGGTTCGGCTGCTGCCTAGCATCTTCCCTAGTATCACGTCTAGCATCACTCCTAATAAAATCCGCCGCCGTTCGAGAGGCTGCGACTGCAGCGTTCAGGGTATTCACATTTTCCCTAATAGCTCTCATCTCCTGGCGCAGTTCTTCTTGTGACGTTTGGAATAGCTGATGCAGGACATGTACCCACGAATTCAAGGGAGACACTTCGGGATGGGTCTCTTGGTTGGAAGCCCTATCATTGTAAACGTTTGGTTGTAACCGAACCTGTGGTAAAGCGCTTGCCTCGTCTACTGTATTTGTCGCGCCTTGCTCAGGCGGATCCGGCATATTCCTAATAAGACTGTCTAGATCAAGGATATTTGCACTAGCCGGTCTATCATATTTTTCGGAAGGGTCAGTATTTGGAACATTCCTGGATGGATCGACTGTTGCCTGGGTGACTATTGGAGAATGCATTACTAAAGGTCGGCTCGCTGGGGGTTTCGGAGTTGCACCTCTATTTCCTCCTCCTCTATAATGTCCGCCATTACCTCTGAACTTGGAACCACTACCTCTAGTCGAACTCCTAGTTTGCATCCCTTCAGCTGACTGCTGAGTGTTTTGAGACATTTTCAAAAAAAAATCGAACGTTTGAGCGCTTCAAAAAAAACAAGGCACGCTTGAACGGTTGTATGAAATCTAAAGCAATTAACTGCTTGAATAAGTCACGTTTGGTGCTAAAGCTCAAATGCAATTATTTGTACAATTACCGAAATTTAAATCTTTATCTCGATTCAAAATTAGATCGCATCGAAAAGAAATTAACAAAACTTTGGTTTTGTGTTTGATCAAGTTTTCAGCGAATATTAATAATGATTATTTGCTATTTAAATCTCTATACCGGTACAAAATTATGTCACATCCGAAAAAGTAATAAAACTTTAGTTGTCGCGTTTGGTAGAAAAATCTAGCAATAATTGTGCTAATTATTTGCGATTCAAAAAAAAATTATCTTAGATTTTAACTAACAATATCGATTCAAAATGGACTTCGCTTATAAAAAAAATATTTGTATAAATAAACGTGTTCATATACGTGTATATGTGAATGTAAAAAGATATACAATGCAAAATATATATATATGTTCGTTATTCAATGGGAATGCTGACCTCCCATTATAAAAGGCACAGGTTACAGAATAAAAAAAATATAAACCCCCTTGAAAAACAAAAAAAAATTAAGACAGTGTGTGCCACTGGTCTCCAGCGCACCAACCGCAATGCAGGGTTGCTCGGAAGCTAAATCCCTGAGACAGGCTGGCTAACTAGAAGATAGTTAACAATAAGAAAACAAAAAAAAATTGAATTTTGCGGAATCCTAACCTATCTCCGCCGCAATGAAAGGAACGGTTTGAATCCGCTATCCCCAGACTTGCGGAGATAGACAATACATCCTTGGGTCTCAGCTCAGCTCATCGCCATGAAGTGGTGCTAAATGTTCCAAGGCACCCAACTCAGGCATGAGATGAACTGAGGCCTGCATCGCATAACAAAAGAAAAAGACAGAACAAAAGAAATTTGCAAAATACCCTCCTAATCTCCGCCGCAATGAAAGGTGCAGCTAGAGGCTGCATTCCCCAGACTTGCGGAGATGAAAAGTACCAACTCAGGTCTCAGACCAACCCATCGCAATGAAAGTGGCGCTAAGTGCAACCAACTCAGGCGCGGAATGGCTGAGGCCTAAATTGCAAAAAAAAAATCACGAACACAAAAAAAAATTAAAAAGGACGAATTTTCCTTATGACCAACATCCTTGGCTCCGCCGCAATGAAAGGCACGGTTTGAAGCCGCTACCCCAGACTTGCGAAGAAGGATTGCTAGCTTAGGATCCAGCTCAACTCATCGCAATGAAGGCGGTGTTCGAATTACCACCCCAGACGCGAGATGAGCTAGGCCCCAAAAGAAAAAAAAAATCCGATACACAATACTGCACAAAAGACATATTCGGCAAAAGAAATTTATAAAAAAAAATAAATACTGAATCTAGCGGACATGCCCCTCGGACGACAGTGAAAACAAATTTAATATTTAAACTACAAAAAAAATTAAGTGCGTTAAACACTGCCTCTCCGGGTGAAATGCAAAAAAAACAGACAAAATGACGTTAAGTCTCGTGGAGCCCTGAGCCACTAACACCAATGACTCTCCAATCAGTCTGATCAATTCCATCATCCCGCCGCAACGCAGTGGCGGCTACGGAGGCTGCCAATCTGGGACTTGCGTGAAGATGAAACTTCACTGACCGACCAGAAAACCACTGAAGCCAGCACCCAAGGCACCACGTTGGGCGCCATCTGTTATGGTTCGCGTTACACCTCGATTACGATCTACAATCGAGTGGAGCAGCAATGCATGGCGGTCGGCATGATCTAGGGTTGCACTGTGGCTAGTCATTGTCGGCTGGGCGGGGTTCTTGCCTACATTGCTGTCCTGCGCCATAAACAGAAAAAATTCATATCATGCCTTTTCAAACCAAAACGAGTAAAATCAAACGAAAACAACATCCGGTTTTAGCCGGATGCCACGGACGGACCGTTGAAAAATTCAAAAATTCAAAATAACCCGAAAATCCAAATTCAAGAGGCCAGGCATCAGTTAAATTTAAATAAATGCAAACCGAGGGAAAATGTCGTTAAAATTTGAATATGAATTTTGAACGTACATATGTATGTACGTTAAAATCAGACGGACGTTAGCAAAACATTTAAACCGAAATTTAAATCGGACGGAAATGCTGACAATCGACGGAAAAATTTAAAAATAAATGAGCGCACGTTAAATTTAAATGATCGCGGACGGACGAGAAAATAATCGTTGCACCAAAATGTAAATTTGAATGTACGTTGAAATCGATATGCACTAAATTTGAATAACCACTGTCAAAAAAAAACTGTCAAAGTGAATTTAAATTTGAATATATATATATATCGCAAAAAAAAATCGTTAAATTTGAATTTAATTTGAATCAACCGGAAGGACCGGTTATTAACAGGCATCTGAAAATACATAAAAGAAGCTGAAATTTAAAATATATGAACAATCAAAAAAAATTAAAGGCCGAACTCACAAGGGGGTGGCGTTGCTGATGTTGTTGCAGCGCCGGTGCATTTTTGTCCCACCCTAATCCATGGTTACTGTCGCACCCGAATATCAGTAACCCCTTACCTGTGGTGCGCCGCTGGTGTTGTTGCAGCGCCGGTGCTTATCTACCCACCCTCATCCATGGCCATCGGTGCACCTATATTTCGATGACCCCATATCTGAAAATCCCTATGCCTTTTAAATGAAGAGAATCAGCATCCCCATTTTAAACTTACAATTATTTATTTAGAATTCATTTCTCTTAAAATCTAAATCTTTACTTTGCTTTCATTATGGGCCGTATTAACAAAAACAAAAAAAAATCAAATGCTAATTCCCAAGATTTCACAAATCTTACATTAATTTGTATGAACGAAATTTAAAAGTTTGAGCAAAGGGGTCTAAAATCCCAAACAAATCAAATGTTTGCCTTCATCAATATGACCCATTATGTATATAACATACACCCACGGTTAAATATTTGTATTACAATTTATATTAAAGGCGCCTTTTTTGTAAGTTGGTGCAATCGTTCTTACGTTTATGCATTGGTGTGTATGTATTGGTTAGCAAAAATTATTTATGCATTCATTAACAATTTTTTTTTTTTGACTTTTGTGATCCTAACTGTTACAACTGGTAAGCGATTAAATATCAAGGGCTCTACAACTTCGTTTTGACTAATTGTAGTATGTACGTATTTATGCATATCTGCTGTGCCAATCACTCTCATATGCAAAATTCGGTTCGTGGCAATCCGATATGCCCAACACCTCTATACATAGGTGGTACCTATGTATGTTTATGTACAGCGAAGCAAATTTACATAAATATGCACATACGTATGTGCGTTAATTTTAACTAAATAGAATAATAAAGAGTAAAATATACAAAATAACATGACTCGCTTACGACCTATGTTCC
This sequence comes from Urophora cardui, assembly GCA_960531455.1. NCBI lineage: Eukaryota > Metazoa > Arthropoda > Insecta > Diptera > Tephritidae > Urophora > Urophora cardui. The sequence continues at coordinate 166,048,744 of OY482670.1, read as the reverse complement.
GGTGGTTGTTGCTGCTGCTGTTGTCGTTGTTGGTGCTGTTGCTGCTGCTGATGGGGATGCTGGTGCTGGTGCTGTTGGTGTGGGTGGTGGGATGTTGCGCTGGCTGCGCTCAGGCACTAAATACTAGATTTTGATGTTTTTAGTAGTAATTTTTTTGCTGTTTGTAATTAAATTTTTGCAATTTTAAATGTTTCGTAATTATTGTTGTTGCGCAAGCGAGTTTTGTGCAAGCTATTTACACGGTATTTTTTTTTTTTTTTTTTTGCTGTTTTATTTCTCTTGTTTTTAGTTGCTCGTTGCTTTTTCCCTTTATTTCTTGCTGACAATAATTTTTTTTCACTTATTTTTTTTTTTTAATTTTGTTAGTTACTTAAGTTAGATGGGATGCACATCCCTTTTTGCTTTGCCTTTTTTTTTTTCTTATTGCACCAAACAAACAAATGTTTTAATGTTGATACAGTGGTTAATTTTGTCGGTGGTTCTTTTCCGTTATATGATTCAGCGTTAAGTAACTATTTTTCATTATTTAGTATCTACTATGTATGTTAAAATACATTCACTAGCACAAAGAAAATGGAAATACATCGCTGAAGAACTTCGAAGGCGTCGATTATTGCATGTTAAACTTTTTCAGCTCAGTTGATTAGAATACACTTATTTGCATTACGTTTATATATGCTGCATGGCGCCCGTTCCAGACTGTATTTGTGTATGTTGGTGGTATGGCACGCAGGAATGCTGGACCTCTGTCGCTGGTTCAGTTCGAAAATTCAATAATTAGGTAGGTACCTACATACATATATTTAGTTTTTCACTATTCAAAAACCGATTCCGATAAATTATTTACAAAACTAGTTAATTTACACTAAAACCGAAAATTTCGCAGAATTTTAACGAAATTCTTATATATTTATTTACTTTTGTATTTACATACATATGTTGTGTAAATTAATTATGAATGCACGTTACAATACACTAATTATGCGCGTTCGACTTTGGGACATAATGCGTAAACACGTCTGATCGATGCGATGGTCAGCAAAAAAACTCTCGCTGTACTAAAATTTCTCTATCCAAGCGTGCCTTCCACTTTTTCTTCTGTCTTCGTTTTTGGAAGAGTCCCGTTTCTTTTTCCATATAGCCTGCAGTGGTGTAGTGACGTGTGCATAATAGTGGCGTGACTTTACGGTTACCCGAATGTCTATATCATGGTATGACGTTAGCAATGGCACAAGCGAGATGGAATGCGATTGCCATGTTACACAAATAAAAATACCAAAACTTTCGGAATAAAATGCCTCAAGCATTTTTCCCATGAAACTATCTCAAATTAATCGCTTATATTCGTGCCCTAGTAAATTTGCTACTGTAAAATTCTATTAGTGTACGTTGGAAATATTAATAGACATTGTTGTCTTACGCTCAAATTATAAAAATGGTAAGAGACAGGAAAATCTGATTAATGAAATAGTATGTTTGTTTCTTATTAAACTAGCAGCTAGCTGTCAAATGAAATGAAAAGAGCAAAACGGAAAGAATTACGCTCATAAAGAGTGAAATGAACAGAAAATCAAGAAACCTTCTGCCAGCCCAAACCTGGCTAACTATCCATAACTAGCCAATAAGAAACAAACATAGTAAAATTATTTGGTAAATAATTATTTAATTTTCTGTGAACTATGTAAAATTTAAAATTGTATGGAGCGCATAAGAACATTTTATAATAGGTGCATTTGAAAGTACTAAGTATCCGAATAACCACGTGTTACGTATTTTCACAATAAGAAGTGTTCATGGCAACCCTGGAGAACCAGTTTCTCCATCACCAATCCATGTGCATACCTCGCCATTGGAACGATTGTCAAGGTTGAGATGGGAAATTTGAGTTAAGCTTTCCCATGAAAGGCCTACTTATAGAGGTTGGCTCGATAGCTTGCCTATTTGCAAAAAAAAATTTTCATGCAATCTATAAGGATTGAAATCTGAAGAATGAATCAAAACCACATAACCATTTAGAAGAATAAAAAAAATCGGTGTAAATCTCGGATGCAATTACTTATTTAAATTTTGTTTAGACTCTTAGTGGAGCAAGAAAAGAATTAACTACAGGATTTTAAATAAAAAAAAATGTTACATTTGAGATATCTAGTGACTGAATAAGAAAGTACAAAACGTTATTATTGCCAGAACACCACCAGTGGTGCATGAAATTTACTCAAACAGGGAAATGACTCCTGTCAAAAAAAAATTGTCAGCTGTTGCCATCGAGACAACCTCAAAAGTCACCCTCGTTTCGCCGTGCGGCCACCTGTTACACTAGCCCATAGCTCAAACATACAAGGTCGATGCGAGGGAGAATCGCTCTTCTTCTTCTTGGCATATGTCAACTTATTGTCTGTTGCCTTGATTTTACAATTTTGCAGGCCTTGTTCGTAGAAGTAGAATGCTAAGCTCAAGGTTTATCCAAAGAAGGTTATATTAGTTACGTTTTGATGTGTGTGTTTCCAAAAAAAAAATGTCAACGTGAAAGAGGAGAGAAATTATTTTCACAGTAAAAACTTTTCCCCAATCGGTTCTATCTGACGTTCGTACCTTTTTTGCACACGTACCCAATTGCAATCGGCTTATCTGCCGCGAAATCCTTCTTTAAACAATCCCTGCTAAGTTGTGTGTTCACTTCTTTTTCCCTGCTTTTGACATTTGAAATAAGCCGCCTAACGTCAATCGCATAAACTGCCTCACATGCGACGACCTGTTTAGTTTGGCCACGCGTCAACCATTCTTCTTCACCATGTCAGCACGTCGGCCATTATGAAATGGAAGTCATTGGAAAAGTACTAAGAAAAACTACTAAAATAGTGGTGATGCCACACAGACAGAATTGAGCAACCGAAATTAACCCGTTTATGATCGATATCAGCATTGATATCGATAGCAAACCATAACATCCGTTCCGACCAAAACGGGTAGGACCTTTTTCATTTGGTCGGCTGGTAGGCTAGATCGAATTTTGGTAGGTTTTGCGACTCTGTTTCACTATTTTTATACTCAGCTGTACTAGTACACAGAGTATTATAGTTTTAATCACATAACGGTGGATTGTAACAGAATGAAATAATCGAGATAGATATAGACTTATATATATCAAAATGATCAGGGTGAAAAGAGAAATCGATTGAGCCATGTCCGTCCGTCCGTCTGTCCGTCCGTCCGTCTGTAAACACTCTAACTCGCGCAAAAATTGAGATATTTTGATGAAATTTGAAATGCAAGTTGGTATCGAGACTGGGACGGTTGGTATTGAAAATAGGCGAAATCGGACTATGACCACGCCCACTTTTCCTATATAGAAAAAATAGCTGGAGCGATGAAATTTTACCCACGTGTTGAGCTCAGTCCCCTATGAAGAAATTTGATGAAATTTTGGAAAATGGGCGGTGCCACGTCCACTTATTAAGGGTCAAACATGGAAAGTTTTATATGTCATAACTCAGAAACCATTGAAGATATATCGATGAAATTTGGTATGCGTGATTTAATTATTTAGGCAAACATTTGGACGGAAAATAGTTAAAATCGGTTGACGGCCACGCCCACTTTTATATATGTGTATTATAAAGTGACCTAATAAAAACATTTTAAGATATATCTCTGTCAAATATAAAGATATATCACTGAAATTTTGTCGCACGAGTCCAACTATGGACATAAAACAGAACACACAAAAATTTTGAAAAATGGGCGGTGCCACGGCCACTTATTAAGGGGCAAACATTGAAAGTTTTATGAGTCCTAACTCAGAAACCGTTGAAGATATATCGATGAAATTTGATGTACGTAATATACTTACTTTGGCAAATTTTTGGACTAAAAATTGCCAAAATCGGTTGACGACCACATTTTAAGCGATATCTTTGTCAAATATAAAGGTAATTCATTGAAATTTTGTGGCATGAGTTCCACAATAGACCGGAAACAAAAAGTAGAAAAATTTTGGAAAATGGGTGTGGCACCGCCTCTTTTTAGAGAAAGGAATATACGAGATTTCTTAGCCTATAACTCGACAAATAATTGAGATGTTATGACGAAACTTGGTTTATACACTTTTATAACTTGTGTTAATATACACGCAAAAATTTATTGAAATCGGTTTATGACCACGCCTACTTTTTAACAAAGATATTTCTGGAACACCCTTTGGGAATTTGTAACGTGACATCTTTGTAACTAGAAGTCATAAAGGAATGACATTTTGCACAAATAATAATATTCATATGCTTAGTTGGATGATTGATAAAAATTTTGAAAATGGGCGTGGCTGCACCCACTTTATGCAGCACTCGCTTTATATAAATTACACCGTGTTTCCATCAAACGCAAACAAACAATGAAAGCATACAGCTGATTATCTAATGTTCGGTTCCACTCGAACTTAGGCTTCCTTACTTGTTTTTATTTTTTTTAAATATTAATATGAAAAATATTACCTGTGAATGCAAGGCAAAGTAGTTGGTATAGAAGTAGGTCTTTTACAGACTTTATATGTTTATTAAAATATACATATAAATATATATTTATGTACTTTATGTGCCTTTAACTTATGTATTTAAAATTGAACTGAACTGTAAAGTTGTGATAAACTAATTTTTTGTATGTGTGATTACACATAGATGTGTATGAGTAGGTACATGCACTAAATGAATTGTTATATGTACTGATTTTTTTGTTTTTATTGCACTAAATGAATATATTTTCAATAAACTTCAAATTGAAGAAAAAATTTTAAAAGTGGAAAAAAAATTTGGTAGGATTTGGATGGGTTGCCGACCAACTTTTGGTAGGAAAAAAAACTTGTCTCCGGCAACCCTGATATCAAGCCATCTTTGGAAATCGGTCATTTCATTTTATATCCGGCCCGTGTGAAGATGTATAAATATGGAGCGTTCCGCAGAGGTTATAATAAAAAATATAATAATCAATGGTAAGTTCAATTTTCATTTTATTTATGGCTGTTTAATTATATTTCGTGATGTGTTTAATACCGCCCCAGTCGGAAAAAAAATGTCGATTGGTTACATATTATCTGATGTGAATAAATAGAACTACACATTTCTCTCAAAGTCGAGAAAAAATAAGATTAAAAAATTTATGCAATTTCAGGCCTCCGTGAATTTCTGGGATCAATCACATGAATGGGAATCGTACGATTCCTTAGTTAAGATTGCATTTGAACATAAGGTAATTTTTCCTAACAATGCATGTGCATTTGTGTGCCTTTTTTTAATGATGTGTTTGATACCGCCCCAGTCTGATAAATTTTGACGATTGGTTATTCTGCTGATATTTTTTTTAGATTTGTATAAATGGATTTTTCAATGAACTTTAGTAATATATGTATGTACATATTTATATTTTTCAGGTAGACATACATATACATATGTATGTATGTACATATATGCATGTTTTCACGAACATGTGCTAACCTCGTGGATTCAGGCTTGCATGATAATGCATAAACGCGCTTTTAAATTATGGAGTCATTGAAGGTGCGTTATTTTATTTTTGTACCAAAAAGTAGAATATTTATAGGTTTATTGCAATATTCATGCAGGGCTTCCAATATCTGCTATTGATTGGTTTATTCTGAAATTGCCTGTATGTACCTTAATTTATCTTATGTGATGAGTATTTATATTTTAGTAGACAAGCATATAACAGAATTTAGTTATGTTGAATACTTTCGTCTGATCTTGTAGAAATAAGAAATAATGTAGAATTCCGAACAAAAGATAGTAAAACATATACATATGTACATATATTTCAGGAGGAATTGTGTGGCTGAATTGATTTTTACTTAGAGGATTCGTTCGAAATGGCTTTTGCAACATACAATTTATGAGGTGAGTTATATTTTTACTTTTTTTTTTAGCGTTGCTAAGCCATTAGACGTGATGATACTAAGTTATCCCTGTCATAAAACAGAATTGATGACAATATAGCACTGACAAAAGATTAACCAATTATGTTATATGTAATCCACTTCCAAATGATTAATAAACTTCACTTTTCAGGTAGCACTTTTCATTGAATTCAAGGATGAAGAATTGATGCGGCATTAGATATGTGGAGAACATTTAACCAATCGTGTACATATAAAAATAACGAAACAAATTAATAAAAATTAATCTTGCAAACCATATTAAAAATTCATGTGTATTTCTTTGGGATAGGTAGTCGTATGTATTTCGACATTTGGAGTTAAAATTTGTAATTGGCTGGAATCTTAAATGATATTGTAAAGGTGCAGACGCACAGCTAATGAAGGGATAACGCAATTACGACGAACGATTTTATGGGGACCCAAGACCGGCGGAATTTTGAACCCCCTAGCATTTTCAGAAATAAGCAAAGGCTTTGTTCAGAAACTCAGTTTGAAGCGCAACCTGATTTTGTAGTACAAGCAGAGCGTTCATAAACGTAAATTTTGCATGAAGCGTCGCTCATCACAATCATCAAAAAAATAATTACTGCCGCTGTTGCGTTTCATGCTGCGTTTCTGAACATAGCCAAATTGTGAAAATTATAGTAAATCTATCTACAAATTTTATTTGTACAATCAATTGTTTAAGCCTAGAAATATTCATATCTCAATTTTTTAAATTTGGAGCTTTAGTAAATAAAAAGGTGTTTGCTTATTAGATGCGAGATAGAAGGATTTTCTAAAATTTCATTACAAAGTCTTATACGGGCAGTAGATTTTGAATAAAAAATACAGCGTACTAAGAAGATTATTTCCGACAGCTTATATACGGAATCATTAATTCCTTTTTTAATATTCTCAAAGTATGAAATGAGAAATGTAACTAAGCTATTTACAAATGCTGTATTTTCCAAACATAATTTCAAAAATGTTTCACCTTTCAATGAACTTGATGTAGTTTGAAAAATTGACTTTATGAAATAAGGATTGATATTTCCATTTACAATTTTTTTGCATAATTTTTGTTCCAATATTTTATATTTATTAATACTTTTACTGGTTGCAGGTTCTAAAAATATATAACCAATCATCGAAAATTCAAAACGACAAAGCATTCTATCGATTGCAGTATCAATATTTTTGGGTGGCAGCCGAAATATTCTTTCAACAAATAATTGTATTTTTGACTGCGAAGACTCTAAGCTCTTACTCTTAGTATACAACTTATTTTTATACAATTGACTAACATCCATTGATAATACTTTTAAAATGTTTTCCACAGCATAAACATGTTTATAACCAGCAGTAGTTGTTAAAATACTTGTCGCTGCATTCAGGGTAACTCCGAGTTCATCTTGCTTGGAAAGTAGACTATGACTCAAATATTTTTCTTTTAAATACGCGGGTATATTACCAGGTTTTGAGACTTCGAAATGGTTGTCAAGAAATGCGGCACATGTTAAGATAGTCTCGATCTGTGAATACATCAAATCATCAAAAGATTCCATATGGAGAGTGTCCAGCCAGCTCAATATTTTAAAACAGTCGGCGGGAAAATTCTCACTCATCGATAGTATGCAATCTTTTATCCAAGAATCCATAAAAATTATCACAATACAAATAAATTTTACTTTGAAAAAAATTAATTTCCGCCAACGTGAATTGAAAGCACAAATTCACAATGAGCGAAAACAGCTGATTCTTCAAAAATTCCCGATTCATTTTGACTTAGAGCATATTCACACTTGCGACTAATACCATGTCTCCACAACGTGTTTCGCTCTTTTTTTCTGCACTTGCAAATGTTGCGTGTTTTGCTATCTCAATTGTCAAACATCCATTTTCAATAGGCCAAGCAACACATGCATACAAGAAAAGCAACACATACATACAAGAAAAGCAACAAAAACAAAGTGACAATTTAGATAATGAAAACAAATATAGCTTAAACAGAACCAATCGCCGGGCTTGTTTTCGCGTGGTGCGGCGATGACATTTGTTTGCGAATATCGCCCAGTAAAACAGAATCAAGACGAAACTGCCTTATGCATATTTTTATAATTACGATATTTCCTTACTTCTTCCATTGACTCTTCTCTTCTGTCCATATTTTCAATTTTTTCCACATCAAAAAACGTATATTTTTGCTTTATTACATGTTTAGCAAGTTCCAAATAATTTATTTGACAGGCGATAGTGTCCAAATTAGAAATAAGTAGGGCAACAGAAGATATGCAAATGCATATTTTTCTGTTGCAGTCCTATTTACATATGATAAATATATATAGGCGTTTTAGCTCAAGACGAAGAGAATAAGCCTAACTTGTTAGGGCATATTTTCGCATATTTAGGTCAAAAGGCTTATTTGTGCATATTTTGACTTACTTGCATATTTTTGGCATATTTTGCTTTAAATTCATATTTTAGCATAGTATTTCGTCATATTTTTCCATCTCACTCGTAAAATTGTTTTTATTTACATTTTTTACTCTGGCAACTTTGTTTTGTATATGCGCATACTATTTGCCATTCCTCTTTTTCTGACAAGTTCAAGGCGAATTTAATAATTTTCGCAATGCTTCATTCAAATGTGTTACACGAATCAGCTGTGTATCTACGTATGTACATAGGCATACGTCAGACGGTCATTATATATTGATGAAATCTGTGGATCGCGATTCATATTGACAGTGTAGCATCGAGTATTGATGGATCGCTATTCTGGATCGCAGAATGTTTAGAAATTTTGAAATCCGCGATTCGGATCGCAATATTGGCAATAAGCGAATTGAAAGTGAAAGTGCGAAAAGGACGGAAGTAAAATATCTTGTACCTCAGAGCGAGAAAAATATCGCAATATTCATATTGAACGTGTAGCACTACACGCTACATAGTGACTGAAATTCTTACTTTTAAATACGCCCCGATAACTTCAGTTGACGTGGAAAGATCTTTTTCTATGCTTAAAAACTTACCGCGCCAATCGACATAGTTTTCTATTTGAAATTTTTTCGCAAAATTCTGAAGTTGACAGCAATTTGAATAAATAAGTATTCAAGTTTTGCACTGGAATTTTGATTGCCATCCACACATAAAATTTTAAATTCATGCAGATAAATATATGTATGTATGTATATATTTTCGTAAGTACAAATACTTGTTTTCTTTTTGTAACGAAGATGTGTTTCGCAAATGTGAATTTTTTTTTTCGTCTTTTGAACCTATAAAATGTACCTTTAATAAACATAATTTTTTGTTACAAAGTGTTCTAATTTTATTTAAAACTAATTTTTGATATTTGTTCGAGCCAGGGTTTGAACCTGGAACCTCTTACATGAAAGGTGGGCACACAACCTACCATGCCGTATATCTTTTTATTAAGCACTAGCAAATACACGTCCCGCTTCGCAGCGACGAACAAAATTTTTCTGTTATGATGGGTCCTTACCTTTACCTTTACTTTTACATACTTTTTGGTTGCTTGTTTTTCCGACAGGGTAGGAATATGATGTATTGTGGAACGATCCTCCGTCATCCCTTGTCAAGTTTGGTTTGGAGACAAACCGGTTTCGGCTAATATGCGCCATCTTCAGTGTCTTTTTTCGTTCCACAATACATCTTTACTTTTACCTTTACCTTTACCTTTAACTTTACCTTTACCCACTACTTGAACCATCTCTGGGAAACCGACTTAAAAATAAAAATGAAAATATCAGTATGTTGAAGCCCTGCTCGACACCTTTCATTTGATACCAATATCGTTTAGAAACATTCGAGGGTCATCTGGGTCCACGTTTTGACCCATATTTGGGGACCCGGCCTAGGCGTCGCAATGAAAATAACTTTATGTTGAAGGCCTGCTCATATTGCTCAAACACTTGCTGGGTCACTCTGGGTCCACATTTGGGCCTATATTCCGGGAAGTTCCCTATTATGTGCGCTAATACCATATGAATCCACTGTGAAAATTTCATAAAGATCGGTTAATTACTTTGGGAGTCCATAAAGGACACACACAGACATTAATTTTTATATAATAGATATAAACAAAATTTTAAGGGCATATTTTCAGTGCTTAAACCAAGTTTTAAGAGCATATTTTTAGCGCTTAAACCATATTTTTAAGGACATATTTTTAGCGCTAAAAACGAGTTTTTTAGGGCATATTTTCTGTTGCCCTAGAAATAAGTCTATTCTGACGTATTTTCGCGGGCCGATTTTCGCCAGCGTTTTCGTTCTGTTCATTCTCATATACTGCCGTGTATTTTAATCGTTTGACAGAACGCCTCGTCCGACGCTGATTCTGTTTAAGCTAATAGTCAGCGGTTTCTACCAAAGTAACCTTAGGTATCAACCTTGCTTAAAAGTCTATCAATTGTGAATACATGAAAATGCACATTGATGCCAAAGAGCGTAAATACAATTTACGTTATTTGGTTCCATGAAGAACGAATGGTAATAGAACAAAATTATTAGTGCAGATTGATAAACAAAAAATAACATCTATTTAGAACATTAATTGCAAAAATATGTTTTCATATACTCTGCCGGATGGAGGTTTGCGTGCCCGTGCAATTATAAATGCGCAAGGTGATATAAAATTTGATCCGCCTGTGTTTGAGCAGCGCTACACAACGGCAGTAAGAATATTAGAGGATCCACGCTGGGGTCAGAAATTCAAAAAGGTGAGCCAACCGGCTTTATTTACTTTACATATAAAGGGAAATGTTTCCATTATTCCAGCACGCCCCGAGAAAAATGACTTATACAGGGGTGTAGAGGAGCTCTCACAGATCCCAAATCTGAAAACCAAACTTGCCGGAGGCTTATGGTTTCCGAGATAGGTAAAATTTTAGACGAGTCCCCCACGGCTAGAAAAAAATGGTTTTTAGGAGGGTAGAGGGGGGCCCCCAGATCACAAAACTGAAGACCCCACCTACCGGAGGCCTATAGTTCCCGAGATATTTGCTGTTAAAGTTCCCATACAAATTTCACCACACATGGAGTTTAGCGAAAATTTTGCAAAAAAAAACTTCTGCGTTGGCGGCCTTCGGCCGCGCTTATAAAAAATAACCCTGGGCTACGCCATCCGTCCGGACGTGTGCCCCAACCGTGGCTACCGCCACGGTGATGTCCTTCTGCATAGTATTTTCACAACTTTAAGAAGGAATATCTCGGGAACTATAAGCCTCCGGCAAGTTTGGTTTTCGGTTTTGAGATCTGTGAGAGCCCCTCAACCGCCCTGCATAAGTCATTTTTCTCAGGGCGTGCTGGAATAATGGAAAGCCGACCCCATATAAACATACGGCTTTTCCAGGTGGTGGATTTTGGATGTGCGGAAATGCGTTTGCTTTCGTTACTGCGCCGTGTTGATGGCATCGAACATATACTTGAGGTAAGTGCGAAACTACAGAGATTAATATAAGATGTACCTGTGTACATATGTATGTATATAAAAAAAAAATCAAAATTAGTTTTTTTTTTTTTTTTGTTGTTTTAACGTTACTTCATCCCCTCTACATAGAAGTAAAGATAGAAGACTTATTTGGCCAGCTCACAAGCTACCTCGCCATCACCAATTTACCCAGCAAGAACCGTGACCATCATTTGATCCATCAATTGATGGTCACTTGTGATGGATGTACTTATCAGCATTTTCTATCACATTCTTAAGAGCAATATGACAAATGTGATGGGATGAAATGTATACGTGTGAGTTTGCATCTCGCTCACACTCATGCATAATCATATGCTCTTTCTCTCTCATTTTATACCCATCAATGTTGATGTAAATACCAATCACATATGATCCATCAAGCGTGATATATTAACCCGTCAAATATGATCCGTCACACTTGATATACGAACCTATCACAACTGAGCCATCACATTTGATGCATGAACCCTTCACAAATGAGCCACAAACAAATCTATCATAGTCTATATTTATTATATTCATTGTTAACATACATGAAATAAAATTATATTTTTAATACGCGGAAAATACCAAAAAATATACTTTTTACTGCTCGCGGTGATGGCCAAGCAGGAAAGTCTTGCGTACGCCTCTCTCGAATTCTATGGAGTCGAAGACATCTGAAATTGATGTAAAATATATATATGTACATATATATAAATGTACAGAATAAAGCTGGTTTGACTTAAATATGTATGTACTTATCTTTATTCTTTAAAAAACGATTATTAATTAGATTTTTTATTATCTTTAATCACTATTAAATTATATTTTAGCACAAGAAAGAACGCGTTCAACTGATATCTTCCACGAATTTGATTTCTTTAAAAGAATTATCAAAAAAGCAACCCTGTCCTCTCACAGCTGATAAAAAAGTGTGTCAATGTATTGGTGTGAAACTTTTGCATGTGTTAGTTTCCATCACACGAGTTTTGCAGGGTATTGATTAGTTTCTCCTTTTATTATATGTTAATTTTGCATTGATTAGTATAGCTAGATATGGTCTTGAAAGCATTTTCTCCATATGTTTTGTATAGTTCGATTATTGATGTGTTCGATTGTAATATCGAGTAATTGTTTCTTATGTTATCGTATTTTTTGCAGTGAAATAATAAATGGTTTGTGTTTTCTGTGATATTACAAGTTTCGCAATTATTGTCCTGATAGACTTTCATTTTGAATAAGGTGTCTTTACAAAAGGTATGATTAGATAATATCCTATTTATTTCTTTAATTTCTGTGGGTATTAATTGATTATTTTTTTTGTAAAACCATGGTTTTTTCAATAACTCCGGATACATTTGACCGTATTCTTTTCCTTTCTGTTGGATTTTACTTTTATATTCTATTTCCCAATCATCTGTTATTCTATTTCTAATTTCATTTATGGCATCCTTAATAGTCCAATATATATTTATTCTTTCTCCCTTTTGATGTGCTTCTTTTGCGGCTTTGTCTGCTTTCTCATTTGCTGTTATGCCATTATGTGCAGGTATATAATGGATTTCTAATGTTTCTATCGATGAAAAGTTAATTACTTCATTAATTTCCTGTATTATGTGATTATAGCTTTCACTGTTTTTTAATGTTAAAATACTGCTTAAGCTGTCTGTTAAAATGGCTATTCTTTTGTAATTTTGTTGTACAGCAAATTCAATACCTTTTTGTATTGCAATAAGTTCAGCTGTCATTGATGCCATTTTTTTGTTACAATAGTAAGATTTGATTGTGTTTGTTTTTTCATGAACGAATGCTAACCCAGTTATATTATCTTTAATTGATCCATCCGTGTGTATGATTTCAAATCGTTGTGTTTTAAGCCTTTGTACCTTTTCCTTATATAGTTGATTTATTATGTCTTGGTTCATTCCTTTTTTTGTTTTTCCATTTTTAAAAAAATCTTTGATCAATATCATTTTATTTGACTGTTGTGTTTGTGGTTTTATTGTAGCTATGTTATGTAGTATATGTCTATATTTCTGATAAGTTTTATAATAGCTCGTATTCTTAGTTAGTTTATTAGAAAGAATTGTGTCTTTTGCTGGGAGTGCATACGCAATACATTTTATCATTTCTTTCGCTGTTGCCATCTCTAATCGATAGATAGTTGGCATCTCTGCAGCCATATGGTAGACTATATGCCCAGCAAGAACCGTGACCATCATTTGATCCATCAATTGATGGTCAGTTGTGATGGATGTACTCATCAGCATTTTCTATCACATTCTTAAGAGCAATATGACAAATGTGATGGGATGAAATGTATACGTGTGAGTTTGCATCTCGCTCACACTCATGCATAATCATATGCTCTTTCTCTCTCACTTTATACCCATCAATGTTGATGTAAATACCAGTCACATATGATCCATCAAACGTGATATATTATCCCGTCAAATATGATCCGTCACACTTGATATACGAATCTATCACAACTGAGCCAAACAAATCAGCACTGATCCATCACACATGATGTATTAACCCTTCACCATTGACCCATCACACATGATGTATAAACCCTTCACAATTGAGCTAACAAATTTGATATGCTAACCTATTAATTTTAATAACATTTTATACATTTATAAAAAGAATCTCTACATAAATATGCATATATGTATAATATACATTGTATATATATATATTAGACTTGAAATTTCACAGTTTTTTAAACATTCTTCTGGTTATACCATGGCTTAAACTATACAAAAAATATAATAATTCATTAATTGAAATCAAGTCTTATGTAAAAAAAAGGATAAATAAAGGCTATGCAAAATGATAAGGAATTCCACTTCTTAATCACTGCTATTGATGGCTGTAGATTTTCGCTTCCGCAAGTATGCCTTTTGTTGTATTCTATTATGGCTCAACTCCACAGCCTTTCGCACGCCTTTCTCAAACTCGATGGAGCCTATTGCTTGAAAAACATCTGCATTTGAAGAAAAACATATACTTGTATATATGTACATATGTAAACGTAAATTTAGCTTCACACATATGAACATGTACCTCGAAGGACTTTGTCGATCAGCGATAGATTTGCCAAAGCTATCTTCCCCCAAGTCCCGTTCCAATTATAATCGTTCATCAGCTGATCAGCAAATAGAGATCTCATGACTTTGGTCACGTCATTCACACTACCTTTCTCTCTATGAATGTATGTTTTCTGTTGCAAATAACAAAATTAATAAACCTCTAGCAAGTAACAAATTTTGTTTACCATTGCTTGGGCGAATTCAGCTACTTTCAATTTTTCCTCAACTGTCGTAACTGCCAAGTGCGATGCCAGCGGGAAAAAACTTGCCACCTCATCCAATTCTTCGTCCCTGACTTCTCCCGTCATTCGCGCAATAGAAAGTTGGATCTTTTTCAGAACCACCTTGGACTCCCGCAAAACTTGGGACTGTGCCATCATTTCCGGCTTTGTACACATCTATAAAGGTATGTATATATACATTATATTTAGCATGCCTTTTAATTAAAAAGAACATATGTATGTACATTTTCTTGCAACTGATGTAGCCTGTCAGCCATCCTTTCCTGGTTTTCCCCAATTGCAGCCTGGTTTTGATTAAGGACAACCATAAACTCATAGAGTGCGGATACCTTAAATGAGAACATATAATTAAACATCAAAATATATTTTCAGAGGGAAGAACCGAGTATATAACACGCGAATTGGCTTAATGCATTTTATTTCGATCGTTATGCAGCTCTAAATACTTACTTTCTTGTCCAGTTCCAATAATGTCGGGTTTGCTTCTTGCTGACCGTTCAGTAGTTGCTGAAGTATTGAAGGCGGACATGGGACGTGACTTGATGCTGTTATTGGCTGAGCAGACCTCGAAGCTAAGCTTTGTTGGACAGATTCTAAAACATTAGAATGGGCGGAATCCAAGGCCATTATTGACTGGGTTATATTATAGGTTCTTTTAGGAAATTTATCTGAGGAACAAGTTTTTAGACCTTTTTTTTACATATGTACATAATTATGTGAATCTTTCTTACCGCTATTTTCTGCAGTGCTTGACCGGTAGTGCTCCGAGGAACCGTTATCGCTCATGTAAAATTTTTTAGTTATTATTATTATTATTATTATTATTATTATTATTATTATTATTATTATTATTATTATTATTATTATTATTATTATTATTATTATGTGTATGTAAGTGGATCGCGTGGTTCAGTGTGAAAATTCATGGAAAACATGCAAAAGCGGAATAAGAAGGAATTTGTTGTGGTACGGGATACAAAAATATTTAAAAACTATATCTTCTACTGGAACTATTGTGGTTTCGCTACATAACACACTAGCAACAACTATTCCTAGACCACTAGAAGATGGAAATGGTTGTTTAAAGAAGTCCTCAAGGCACTGAAATGCATTACATAAAAATTTTCGACCGCTTGAGTTATCTGATCCACTGACAACTTTAAACGGGCCCACATTTTTGCTAAATCCAAAACAATCTTTCTCATTTTTGGAATTGAGGTTAACGTTGCCAAAATTAGAATTTTTGATTATACCTACTTTAAGTACCTGCCTTTCTTTAATCCTTAAAAACATCTGTTGCAAAATTTGATTTGGCTTTTTAATTAGTTTTTTAATATATTGCATATAATTCTCGAATTTGTATGCTGAAAACGTGTCCAAAGGGCCAAATTCTTTAACACATTCCACTAAATGGAGTAAGCAATGAACGTTAAAACTAACTAATTCATCGCCATACAAAATACCAAAATAGTTCACGAAATCTTCTAGCATTTTTTGAGAGGTATCTGCTTCAGTGATATGTGACCTTTCACTAGACAAAAGCCTTATGGCACTGTGAAGGAGTAAAAAATTGTGATACTGGTCGCTGCTTATACAATCCTTAAGTACAAAAATACCGGTATACAACAAAAATTGTCTATACTCGGTCGATTTCCAGTTGGCTACCTCTTCCAAAGTCCTGGGCACACGGCAAAACTCATATGGAACATACTTTGCAACGAAACTCAATTTTTTGTTCATCTCTTCTACGTTTTTTTTATTTACTAGAAGCTTTAGCAATTTTTTTGTAACTCCCAAGTCAACTAAATGCATACTGTCGAGAGGGAACTGAGACACCATTCCAAAACCAAATTCCTCTAGAACACTCCTTTTCTCCCTGAACTCTTCGCAATGGTGATTTGGATTACATCTAAACTCAAATGCCTGATCTGACCTGGGAGCTCCTGCTTCTTTCAAATAATATACACAACGATTGCTCTGCGAGTATAACCCTTCCTGACCACATCTAGGACAACCATTTTTACTATTATGGTAAACGATACCTGTGACAAATGCTCTAGCTGGAGAATCGCATGTAAATAGACGGACATTAAAACGTAACTGCTGGCCTCCCATTTTCACACCATTTTCTTTGAGTAGTTTAACTTCTTCAGCAAATTTTTTTAATAACGAATCTACACTCTTGGGCTTTTTCTTGCCTGAGAAGCAACCAATAACAAACGGACTGACATTCGGAAAACCTACAATTGACCCTAGAATAGGCCATAAAACTCGGTTGGAACTTTTGTATAGTTTAAGACCATCGATACCTATATCAATTGAAATGCTATCGCACTGATTCAAAAATTCGAATGAGTTTGACTCAAAATATTTTTGGATACCCAAGTACAACATCTCTCCATTGTCCACGTTAAAAATATTCATCTCCTCATGACTCTTCTTCTTTACCGTTAAAGGAAAGTCTTTAACTCCCACCTTCCGCATCATATGCAATAATGCTCCTACCGCATTTTGTGAAATATTGAACTCGATTGCCCACTTCTGCATTTCTTGCATTTTTTCTTGATCACTATAATTTTTTTTTGGATAAGTAGCATCACCCACCGCCTCTTCAACATCACACACTACTTCAACGTCTTCTAATGCTCGCCACTCTTCTTCTTCAAACAAAATCCTATCATCGCCCGATTCGAAGTTTTCTTCTAACTCAAGAAATTCATTATTTTCTTCACTATATGCTACGGCATTCGAACATGAAGGTCCATCGGGACTAATCTCTGGAAAGCAGACCTCATTGGTTTTCTTAGAAATTTCACTTTCACCACATATGCACTCCACTTCACACATTCTTTTGTATTTTATTATATTGGCCTCAAAAGCCTTTTTCTCCTTGCTGAGACAATTTTTATAATGCCTTTTATTTAACATATCTTTGTTATTTATAATTTTAAATCTTTATTTTTTAATAAATTTCACAGCACGCGCAAAATGAAGCTTGAAAATAAACGTTTCCAAGAATTTGAAAATCAGAACGAAAAGCAACTCTGGCCCCTCACAGCTGACAAAAAAAGTGCAAATGTATTAGTGTCAAGCTTTTGTATGTGTTAGTTTCCATCACTCGGATCTTGCAGGGTGTGTAGGAGTTGATCGAATTAAGCCAAGACATCTTCTTATATTTGAATTACTGCAGGTTGATAATTTTTGTAATGCTTTTTTGGAAATATTTGCAAATGTTGAAGCAGCATAATCCATTTTGGCTCTTGCAAAGGCTTTGTATAAATTTAATGCTTTTTTTGGTGTTATACCAAATTTGCATCCGCTGATGATATTTAAAAATTGGCAAGTTTTGTTGGTTTTGTTAACTATTTCATTGATGTGTTGTGTGCATGAATTATTGATACTGATAAATCTGCCTAGGTATTTTATATTAGTGACTTGTTCTATTGGTATGTTGTTGATTTGTATATTTATTGGTACGTTTTTTTGGTTAAAATATATTGTTTTTGTTTTATTTAGATTTATATTTAGATTAAGTTTATTACATTCTTATTACATTCTACAGTGGCCGCTGTGGTGCAGTGGGTAGAGTGCTCGCCTGCTATGCCAGAGGTCTCGGGTTCAAACCACGGTCCGAGCCAAACAAAATTTTCTAATTAGTAAAAATCCAATTATTGGGTTTTTTAAGAGCAGCGGTCACCTCTCGGCAGTGGGCGGCATACCCTCCGAGAGTATTTCTGCCATGAAAAAAGCTTCTCACAAAAAATGCATTCGCCGTTCGGAGCCGGCATTAAACTGTAGGTCCACCCAATTAGTAGGAAAGACAAAAAGGAGCACCCCTCGAATTGGGAGAGAAGCTCGGCCATAAAACTCGTCAGAGTTATAATAGCGCCATTGTATTATATATTATTATTAATAAAATTATTAATTTTTTCTTTCAGTAGTGTTTGGGCGTTTTCTTGTTTATTGTGCACACATATAAAGAAAAAGTCGTCTGCAAACTGGAAAATTTTACAATTTTCATTCGTTATTTCGTGTAAATGTGCTGTATATAAGTTGAATAATGTTGGGCTGAGGCCACTTCCTTGTGCAAGTCCGTTCTTGGTATAGAATTTTTGATTATTTAGTATAAGTATCCTATTTTTTAAAAATGATATTATCCAGTGTATTACTTTTTTGTCAATATTTGTTGTATTTAAAATATTTTCTAAAGTATTAACTTCTACTGAATCGTATGCCTTTTCTACATCTATACATGCTGCCATAACATGTTTCTTCTGGTTTTTATATATTGCTATTGTGTTTATTAGGTCATTAATGCACTGTGCCGTGGAATGGTGCCTTCTAAAGCCGTATGATCTTTCTGGTAGTAATTTGTTTTCTGTGATTTTATTATCTATATGTACCTTTAATAAACCCTCTACAATTCTGGCCATCACTGATAATAAGCAAATCGGTCTGTGTTTGTATATATCAATCATATCGTTATTTTTTGGTATTGCTATTATCTTGATTTCTCTCCATTTATATGGAATTTCACCATTACGCCAAATATCCAAAAGTATATTGAATATTTTTATTTTTTCAGATTCTTGTAATTGAAGTATCATACGGTACGAGATCCTGTCTGGTCCCCCTGCTACATTCAATTTTCTGGTATTCAGGAAATTTATGAAATTTTCCAAATTGAATTCCTTTGTTGTATTATCAGTGTTGTCTGTGCTTATATGTGGAGTTGTTGTTGGGTTAATGTTTCTTGAAATGTATTTTAAGTATTTAATCGAATCTTCTGGGCTCCAATTATTGTTTATTTTCTTTTCACATTTGTATTTCTTTAGGTTATTTATTTTTCCCCACATTGTTTTATTGTCTTTGGAATAAGAAATTTCATCAATTAGTTTATTAAAGTTTTCTTTTTTTTGCGTTTTTATATGTTCCATTAAATTTTTCTCAGCGATTGTTAACAATTCCCCATTTTCTAGTGTTTTGTATTGGTTAAATTTTTTACGTGCTGAATTCTTTAGTCTAAATAATCTTTCCGTTTCTTTTGTCCACCATGGTTTTGGTACGTATTTGTTGCTATGGTTGATTCTTATTGTGTTTTTATTAATAATATTTTCCATATCATTGTTAAAATCTTTTAAATCATTACCTATTGTCATATTACTTATTTCTTTTAATATTGTATTCATATTAATTCTCTTAGTTTTGATTGACGATCTAAAATCCTCATATAGTGAAATTATAATAGGTGTATGGTTACTTTTTGTAATTTGGTGTGATGTGTTCCAAGAGTAATTGATATTTTTGTTAATGAATGTTACATCTATTGCCGATGAAGTGTTATTAATATTGAATGTGGGTTCACCGTTATTGATGGGAATAAATCCATAATCTGTAATAATATTTTGTAAAATATTCCCCCTTGTGTTAGTTATTTGTGTATCCCAAGGTGAAGCTCTGGCATTTAGGTCTCCTCCGATTAGTGTTATATTATTTAATTGTCTTGTATGGATGAATATTTTTTCTATTTCAATTTTGAATTGCGTACTTGACCAATTAGGTGGACAGTAAGTGCTGATTATGTTGAGATTTTTTTTTAGGTTTAGGGTTGTGATACCAATATTTTCAATGGAGCTTGTTGTTTTAAATATGGAAAATTTAATGTATTTTTTAATGTAAATAGCTACACCCCCATATCCGTCTTCTCTGTTAGCGCATATGAAATTATAGTTATTAATATTGTTATCTGTATTATCTTTCAACCATGTTTCTGCAAGTATTACAATGTCTATTTCATTTTTAAACATGAATAATTCTAATAGTTCTTTATTGCCCTTTTTCCTTAAACTTTGTATGTTAAATTGTAAAATTTTTATTTGTTTATCCATTATTTGTATTCGCTATTAACGTAGTGTCCAAAAGTATATTCACTTGATTAAGTGCTGCACGAATGTTTGTTAGTAGATCCATAGTATTGCTATTGAGCCTATCTTTAATGTTTGTTGCTAAGTGATTAGTAATTTCTAGATTAATTTTGTTAAAGGTTTCTTGTGTATCTTTTATTTTATTTGCTTGTATTGTAATTTCAGGTATCGGTTTAATTGCTTCACGCCACTCATTCATGGTGTTTATAGCGTTTTGTTCTTCCCTTTGCCTGTTTTTGTTAGTATTTTTAACTACTTTTGAATACGGTACTAATTTATGTATATATGATGTTGAATCATTTGGTTTTTTTGTATTATTGTGGTTTTGGTTTAGTGTTTGTGGGAAATGTTGATCGTACCCTTCAAGTAAGTCAAATCTATTCCCCAATATGTTAGTAACTTTCTTTCTTGCATCCTTGAATGTAAGGTTGTCCATTGTCATCGTTCTTTTGATGATGAAAGCTTTTACTCTAGCCGGGCAGTCTTTTGCTGTTGGTGCGTGTTCATATCCACAGTTGATACATTTTTACATTTTACACGTCTCTGTTACATCATGTATTTGAAAACATTTGATACATCTTTGTTGTTTTTCCTTGCACTGTTGGGAAAAGTGATTAAACCTGAAACATCTGTAGCATTGCGTTAATGATACAAATGGTTTAACGGGTACTATTGTCTTTTCATATATTATTTCATTCGGTATGCTTTGGCCTTTGAAGAAAATTTTAAGTCTTTTTGTAGGGTATTTAATGTTCTTATCTTCTTTGTCTCTTATTTCAATTCTTTCTATTTTATATATATCTATTTCGGTGGTTAATCCCTCTTCAAATTCATCAATGGATAAATCTACTGGTATATTGAATACTATACCTGGTTTTGCCAGACAGTGAGTTAAGATTTTTGGGTCATATCCCTTGTCTATTATTTCTTTGTCTTTGCTTATTTTGTTAGCTGTTTCGCCGTTCTCACACGTTATTTTCACTCTTCCAAATCCGATTTTATTAACCTCCTTCACCTCCGTGTAGTTTAGCTTTTTTAAAATGTTAGCTATTTTTACTGCATTTATTGCCGTCCTCTCATTATTGTTCATTTTGGTGTCAATGTATACATGGTATGGTCCTTTATGGTCCTTATCATATTTTAGCTCGTTTTTGTTTTCCATCTGGTTAGATATGTCCATATTTATTATTTTTTCCGAATTATCTGGTAATTTCCTTCTTATTTTACTGTTGCTTCTACTTCTATGTTGGCTGGCAGAGGGACGCTCATGTCCCTCGCCATTCGCGTCCATTTTTATTTTTTTAATTTTTCCCAAATTATTTGTTGTTGTTTTGTCACTTTCTTATTAAAAGTTTGTTAATCAATATTTTTTATATATTTTTGCAAGAAAATTTGCACTTTTTCTGCTTTAAAAATCAATTTTCTAAACAGTGAAATCTAGTCGCGTCACAATTCTTTTCGCGCCAATCCTAATACACGAAAATTAGTTTTAAAAGCAAATAAGAAATTTTCATTCGCTAATGTAAAACCGAAGTGTGAAGTCGTTAAATTTGTGAAGCCCAATTCGTGTCTAACATTCAAAAATTAAAAACTATAACTTTGAACTTACCTTCATTGGTGCAAATTACTAAATAATAATATATTGTATTATTTGCACATTCAAGAATATAATTAAAGTAGATATAGAAGTGTCTAAAAAACAGAAAATGTTGGTGGAAGAGGGCCCGCCGCCCTCAAACACCGATCATTCTAGAAGTCGAAGCTCGTCGCGCACTAGAAAAAAACCACACGAAAAAGAAAAACAAGAATTAAAATACGATGTATCCCACAACGGGGCCTTCGTGGTATACATAGACAAAATAAATCCTAATAATGAATCCATAAATATAATAAAACTAAACAAAATCGTCATGGACTTAAAAATAAAAGACATTATAGAAATTACCAAAACCGGTTTCTCAAGATGCAAAGCCGTAATGCGCGATGCTCTGGCGGCCAATAATCTTCTAAAAAATAAGGACTTAATTGAGCAAGGATATAAACCCAAAATTTTCGAACATCTTATCTACAAAATAGGTATAATCTTTGATGTACCACTCGAAATATCCATGGAAGAGTTCAAACAAGATTTAAAAACACCAATTGACATTATTAGAATGGATAGAATAATACGCACCAACAAAGACAAGACGGAGCAAATTCCAACCAAAAGAGTTAAAATCACTTTTAAAGGTCTAAACATACCAGAAGAAATTTACTACGGATATTCAATTAAAAAAGTAAAACATTTCATATCCTTCCCACAGTGCTATAAATGCTTCAGGTTCAACCACGTATATGCGCAATGTAAAGACACCAAAATCATATGTAAGTATTGCTTCCAGCAACACCAACCGGAAGAATCTTGCCAAGTAATAAAATGTACCAACTGCAAACAAAACCACAAACCTACAGACAAAAACTGCCCGGCAAGGGAAAAAGCGTTCATTATTAAAAAAGCCATGACCATCGAAAATATATCAAGAAGGGAAGCGGCCATAAGATTTAAAAATATATTTGGCAATAGTTTTGAATTGCTTGAAAACTACGAACAAGAATTTCCGCCACTTAATCAAAACTTTAAAATCAATAGACCAGTTCAAAATAATCATACAACAGTAGCCAAACACATACAATCACTTTATCCATACTCCAAAATTACAAAAAACAACAATAATCAAACTATAACAAAAGCAGAAGCAACGTACCAAGAATGGCAAAAACTAACTAAACCTCAGAATGAAAGTAACAATCTCAGAAATATTGTAAACAATCATACAACAAACGAAATCCAAAAAACATTAAACCAACTAACATTAACTATTACTAAATTCCTAACAGGAAACAACAATGCTCCTCAAATAAGCGCAAACTCACTATTAAATAATATCAGAGAAAAATTTAATGCATTGAATGCACAAATAGACGCTGACAGGATCAACGGTGCTAATGAGATTACTACAATATAATATACAAAGTTTACGAAAGCAAAATAATAAAGAGCTCTTAGAATTAACATTACTACATCACAAAATTGATATTGCCATATTAAGTGAAACATGGTTAATCAATAACAGCCAAACATCACTTAAAAATTATAATTTCATTGGAAAATACAGAGAAGACGGCTACGAAGGCACCGGTATATACATAAACAAAAATATTAAATTCACGATAATAAAATTAAACACAATAACGGACATAATCGGAATTTCAACTCTAAATTTAAAAAACAACATCAACATTTTCAGTATTTACTTTCCACCGAATATGGATCCTAACGTACTCAAAATCGAAACGGAAAAAACTCTACGTGCGGCTCAAAATGCAGGAAACAAATCAATAATTGCAGGAGACTTTAATAGTAAATCAACATGGTGGGGATGCACCAAGACGGACAATAAAGGTAGAATACTGGAAGATCTAGCAACAGACTACAATTTAGAAATACTAAACGACGGTAATCCCACATTCATAGTCAATGAAATAAGAACAATACCGGACATAACATTCTACAACGGCAACACCAATAATATAAAGTGGAAAATCCTACCTATTAAAATAACAAACAGCAACCACCAACCAATAATGATAGAAATTAACAACAATCACGAACTAAAATCCCAAGCTTCCCAAAAAATACTAAACAATAAAATTATTCAAGGAATGTCGCAAATACAAGTGGGTAACTCAATTAAAGAGTTTAATGAAAATGTTAATAAACTTATCAAAAATAATACAATAACAATAAACAAAACCAACGCCTACATTCCTAAGAAATGGTGGAATAAAGACATTGAAAGACTATTTAAAATTAGAAATAATGCTAGAGCAAGATACCAATCATATCATACATCACAGAATCTTAACTTACTAGCTGAAGCGCAAAATCAACTTCAAGAACAAATATCAAAAAGTAAAAAAGAGAACTTCAAACAATTATTGAACGAAATCTCTGAAACCAAAAACAGTAAAGACATGTGGGGTAAAATCAACAATCTAAAGAAATATGGACTACCCAAAAACTCGAACACTTGCTGGTCAAAAGAACAACAAAAAGAATTTTTAAATATGACAGTCAACTCCGCAAATCATCCCAACAATCAACAATTAATCATCGATAGGGTAAGCCCATTAATCACCACCACCTGTAACACCGGCTACGACTTACCGGAAATGACCCTCGATAATTTTAATAAATTTTTAAAAAGCAGAAGACCTGACTCAGCAAAAGGACTGGACAACATTTCATACAGAATGATTAATAATCTACATGAACGGGAAAAAATAGAACTCTTCCGCATATTGAAAAATACATGGATTGAAGGCGTTATACCGGAAGAATGGAGATGCATCAAAATTATTCCAATTTTAAAACCTAACAAAGACCCTTCAAGTATCGAAAATTATAGACCAATCTCATTACTACCCATCTTATGTAAAATAATGGAAGGTTTTTTAAAATACCATCTAGAACAACATGTACACAAATTCGAGATCATTCCTACAAGATCCTATGCCTTCCGTAAAAGAAGATCTACAGCAACATGTATTAACGACGTTATTAATACAATACTACACTACAAAAGCAGAGGAAAACACGTTGTAGGAGCAGCAATCGATCTGAAAAAGGCATATGACAATGTGAATATTGGAACCCTTGCAAATGTTCTAAAAGAAATTAATACATCAGAAGCGGTTACAGGATGGATCAAGAACTTTCTACAAAGAAGAACACTGTGCTTGAAAAATGAAGAAATTGAAACAAATAGAGGACTACTTCAAGGAAGTGGGCTCAGCCCATTACTTTTTAATATCTACACAGCAGGACTACACCAAATATCGAACAATGACACTACACTTTTTCAATTCGCAGACGATTTTTTTATAATTTCATACAACAATGACTTCAACACGGCTAAATTACAATTACAATCAAAACTAGAAGATTTCAATGATATTTGCCAACATTTAGAACTACCAATAAATCCAGAAAAAACAAACACAATCCACTTCAATAACAGACAAACAAGGCTTAACATTTCATTAAATAATACTCAAATTGAACAAGTTAATTCAATAAAATATTTGGGTAGATATATATGCAAAAACAACTCGATCGATCTACACGTCAATGAAATTATCACAAAAACCAACAATAAATGTAACTTTCTGAAAATTTTGGGTGGATGCACATTCGGAATAAAACCCAGCAGATCTATCCAGATGATCAAAACGTTTGTCAGACCAAAATTAGAATATGCGGCCTCATCCTTTGCGAACATTTCAAAATCGGCACTAACTAAACTTAACTCGTGTAACAACAAATTTATGAGAAAAAGCATGGGATTAATTAAATCAACCCCAATCCACATAATATACCATATGGCAGCAGAGTTACCACTTCAATATAGATTACAACTAACAACAGCAAAAGAATTGATTAAAGTATTTGCATTTGATCTACCAGCTAAGGAAATAATAAATCAACAACAATTATCATTCAACACAAGCTATACAAAAATCTTCACAGAATTCAAAGATATAATAAAAGAAACCGCAATAATTCAAACTAACAAAATCCCTACTAATAAACTAACAATAAACATAGATTTTTTTAAAAATAAAATTAAAAACAAAGCATCAGCAAACGAAGAACAAATAAATCAACTATTCAAGGAAAAAATCAACCTACTAAACAATAACAAAATGGAGATTATTTACACGGATGGTTCTATCAAAGACAAAACTACTAAAGCGGCTTTCTACTACGAAAAAGGTAATATAACACAAGCATTCTATACAAACAAAAACACGTCATCAATGACGGCAGAAATCTGGGCATTTTATAAAGCAATTAACTTTGCAATCAATCAAAAAATGCAAAATTTAGCAATACTTACCGACAGTAAATCTGGTGCTCAAGCCTTCTTGAATGCCGACAACAATCACTACATGATCGAACAAATAACAGACGTTGTCAACAATAGCACAATTAATAAAGTTGAAATTCATTACATTCCGGGTCATAAAAACATTATCCAAAATACGATTGTTGATGTGGCAGCAAAAAACGCAGATAGCACAGGCACATTTGAAAGGATTGAATGGACGGTAAAAGATGCCATTAAAGAAGTTGAAAATAGACTAAACCTAAAATGGCAACAAGAATACACAACAATTAGCAGAGAAAAAGGTGCAGAGTATTACGAAATGTTTCCGAATATTAATAATAAACCTTGGTTTAACTATACCAACATCGAAGCCAATCCCAATCAAATCAAATCATTATGTCGCATTCTTTCAAACCACACATTTGGTAAGCACACAATGGCTAAATTAAAAGTAATTGATAATGATAAATGCGATGCATGCAATTGCACAGAAGACACATCACACATATTACACATATGCCCTAAATGGGATAATATTAGAAGTAAATACCCAACACTTTGTAAATATGCATCATTAATACAACTAATCAAAGCAGAAAACCTTAAAGCCTTACAAACAATAAATAAATTTATCGGAGAAACCAAAATCAAACTTTAAACCAAACCGCTCTAAACAGGCTACAAATATTTATTCAAACAAGATACATATGTACACAACTCAATATAACACCAAGAAGTAGACCAAAACGAAATAAACAAGAGCTAATGTCACGAACAATCAAACAAAAGGCAACGTCAAGAAAATAGCCATTGTGCAATAACATGAATCATAATAGCAATGTCATGGCGCTATGCTCATTGAGTGGGCCAAATAATTCTTCCTAAAAATACGGGAGTAACTTAAATCACAAAAAAAAAAAAAAAAAAAAATAAGAAATTTTGTATCTCACCTAAAACCAAAGACAGGTTATATAGCATTGCTTCATCCGCCCCTGAGGGATGATGAAAGATGGATATTAAAATTTTTAAACCACTTCCTCTCTTGGAAGCGCAAAACTCCATGTCGCGTAAAATAAATTTGTACAAGTATTACCACTTGTCTGGTAATTTGGTTTAACTTTTGCAATGCTGAAAATACTTCACAGAACTTCTGGGGATGCACTTACATCCGACTGCGTGCAATAAAAAAACAAAAGGACCACTTCTGCATACATATGTAGGGTATGTTCAGAAACGCAGCATGAAACGCAACAGCCGCAGTAATTATTTTTTTGATGATTGTGATGAGCAACGCTTCATGCGAAATTTACGTTTATGAACGCTCTGCTTGTACTACAAAAGCAGGTTGCGCTTCAAACTGAGTTTCTGAACAAAGCCGTAGTTCATGCAACTGTAATGGGCTGGTCAAACGTCAAGCTCAATTTCCTAAACAAATGGAAATCAATATTTCTAGACTAGCGGCAACTTGTGTATTGTACAAACATACCAGCGTTGCCGTTTTAAATTCTTGAGATTACCCAAATAAATAATCAAATTACCCATAATTGCCTGAAATTCCCCATACAAATTTTCAAATTACACTGCCCGACAAAATTTCAAAAATTTTGATATCGACATTTTATACATCTTGTGTTTAACTTATTTTTTGCATAAAAACAAACCTTTTGTCCGCCATAATTCCGTCACTTTAACGTCGATTTTATGTGGAATTGGAAAGGGTATTTCATCCTCTCAAAATTAAATGAAATAACATAAAGCTCAAGACGGTAATGGCGGAGATATTGACAGATTAGTAATCCTCCTTTTCTTCTTAGCGCGAAAACTGAAATTTCAAAATATCTCGAAAACTACTACCTAGTTTTGAACCATTTGATTACATATTGGAATCAAATGTCGAGGATATTTTTTTGTCGGGTAGTGTTATCAAGAGATTTCCAATAAACAAGTATTTTCAAATTTATTTTACTTTATAACGGTTTGTATTTTTAAATTCATGTGCATATATGTATATGTGTGGTTAAAAAAAGTTATAAAGAAACATAAAACAAGTAAGAGAGAAATGAAATATTAAATAGTCCGATTTTCTTTAATTTATAGGTACCTCCAATTCTGTGGGTTGTTTATGCAAATATTTATAAAAAAAATATTGCAATGATCTTAGCAATTTAAGTGGAGAAGTTTTACCCCAAAATGTATGGTTAGTTGTAGGGGAGCTATATGTTATAATGGTCCAATTTGGCCGATTCCGACAAATGATCAGCGTATCTTAACAACTGAGGAACTAGCTCATGATTCTTATAATATCGGTATATATTTTGGTGGGTCCAATTTTCCTCCTTCTGGAACTTTCGACAAACCTGGGTTGGCTCAATGTTATAATACCATTTCATGTTCATGAATGATATAAAATTGCTTATTTTTTCCTAGCTAACTTCTTACTTTAATGGGCTTATGAAATTTGCTTGTACATGTTCGACCAGCCGGTAATTCAAGATTAAATAAATGCTGCAAAATCTCATGCACACTTTAGCACAATGCAAATGTAGTAGAAGCTCATGAAAATAATTAATTTTTTTTATAGGTATTATTATTTATATAAAACTATTAAAAGGCGAATTCCCCAAATCATAGCACTCCCCAAAAATTACCCAAATATTAAAAAATTCCCCAAATTTGGGGAATTACCCATAAAACGGCAACGCTGAAACATATATATGTACATATGCATATCTAAATCAGTCATTGACCTCCTCAAGAGCAAACAGCCACATGAAGGATTCACGGCCAACAAAACCCTCGACTATCGGGTTCAAGTACCGAAACGACGCGATCCAGCCAAAGTCTACTACCCCGGCTATACTTCTTAGTTTTTAGCATTCAGGACCAATGCGATCCTACGATAATCGAGTCTAAGTACTAAATTGGCATTCCTTACAAACTGCTGACACTACAGAATCAGTTTGTGCGATTTGATGTACATATTGCTGAACTGACCTGGTAAATTAGATAAATAAAACAATCCTTTGTTTACAATATGTTTATTTTTTTTTTATACATGTAATCCTATAAAGTTTAACGGTTTCGCCATTTTTGAAGTGCTAATATGTTTTACTCAAGTACAAAATAATATTACATTAAAGAAAATAAAGGAAGAAACAATGTTTGAATATAACGGAGAACGAGCTTTCTTATTAGCAAAAATAAAATGAAGATTTACAGCTATCGAAACAAAAATGTCATTATTTCACATTTTTTGCATTGATTTTTAAACTCTTGATTATTCTAAAAATCTTATACGCTACGATGTATATTTGTATGTATGTATGTTTGGAGTTAATGCATGATTTGTTTGCTGAATATTTTTGCTTTTACAAAATATACAGATTGGAATTACTAAGGTGAGGGGATTTCTTTGAAATACAGACATTCTCGGTAAGAAAAATTAACACAATTTTATTGAAATACATATACGAGAACTGTTGGCGTGCTATTTATTTCCTCGTCACCGGCTTCGCACAGTTATGTTGTTCTTTTGTTATTTTCTTTCATATGCAATCTCTTTAGTTATACGTATGTATGTATATACATATACACGATATTGAAACTGAAGTATGCCTTCATACATATGCCATACTAGTCACATACACCTGTACATATTTCTTAATGAGTTTCTTTGATGCATTTTTTCAATGCATCTTTTTCAAAAGGATGTGTTCTTTCCTTGATTTGTGCCAATAAGCTGAAAACGACAGAAATACATACAATGTACATATACAATTGTATATTAATATACATTTTGATTCTTACTATACTATTCTGTTCAGCAGCTCTTTTAATTTGTATAGATATGTGCATAAATATGTTTGTATGTATATAGAGTACTGATCAGCCAAGCAGCATGCACAGCTCTGCACTTGCATATATGTATACACACATATATCTATACATACATATACATATGTACATAAGTTGCTGTTTGTTAGCCATGCCTTTCCACAAATTTATACAATTTATTCGTACAAATCAACATTTTATGAAATTATACTGTTCTTTATACATATGTATGTATGTATGTATGTGTATGGATTTGATATAACAGCATAAAATGAAGTTAAAAAAAAACAAAAAACATTAAAATATCTATGGAACTGTTACCCTGCAAGAACTGTGCAGGTCATTTGACCGGTCATATGACCGGCAGGCATGACCAAAAGTTTTGGGATATTTGCTATCACATTCTTAAGGGCGTCGGTAACTTTTGTGACCGTTTCATTATCACGTTCGCGTATGTGTATTTTCAAATTCCATTCTATCCTTATCTATCTCATTGGTTTTGAACTTGGCTAGAAACACATACGAGTGCAAATGTGTTGGTAATATTACATTTTTGTAATAGTGTTAGTACTTTCGGTCACACAATTCTAGCAGGGTTATAGTTATACATATTTGCATCTCTATTTTTTCTATATATTTTATTTTTTACAATGTCTGTTTGCTGACGCTGCGGCGGCATTCCTCCCACGATAATAAATATTTTCGTTATTTATTTTCTTCCAAACATTGAATAGACCACAAACATCTGGACTAAAATTTGAATTACTTTCTTGTTCCACCAAATCGTCCATCATCTCTGTATCAGTCTTAATTAAACAACGACGTGTACGTCGCTCTGATCTTCCGCCGCCATTATTTATGCTGCTGCTGCTATTTGTATTGGTGTCATTGCTGCAACCACGACGACCTCTACTACGCGTTGTGCTCGTACTGGTGCGTTTTGAACGCTTATCTGTTTTCGCAGATTTACTTGATATTATTGTACTGCTTGATTTTGACTTGGGCACATTTGTTGCTGTTGTTGTTTTAACCGCCGATTTTGTTGAGTTCGTTGAACGTTGCTTTCCATTACTTCGTATATTTCTTTTTTTCTCCGGGGACTTAGCCGACAACAACTTTGCCCTAGTAGATCTGGTATTATGTGCTCGTGTTTTACGTCCACCGTTAAGTTCAGGCTCAATGGTGACTTCGGTGGCATCTGTTTCCACATCCTCGTCGTCATCGTCATGGCCGTTTCCGTTCTCCTTTTCGTCCTCATCATCATCACCATTTTCCTCGTCAGATTCTTCTTCCTCGTTGTCCTCGGTTTCTCCTTCTACATCTTCTTCGCTACTGTTGTCATCAACTTCCATATTCTCCTGCGTATTTTATGGTAATTTAGCTTATTCAATAAAAATTCAATTTATAAAAGTACACGTTACCTCTTCACATTCTTCATCTTCCTCTCCCTCCTCCTCCACGTCCATATCATTTTTATCGGACTGTTGCTCATCGTTTTGTTGTCCAAGTCGTCCATTCATCTTAAGACGCTGTTGTATCTCGAGAATAGCATACGTGGGATTACCTTCATACCGGCGTACAACTGGCTGTTGCACTTCACTCAGCTCCTCTTCTCGGTCGAATTCTTTCTCCGCCCGCTCGCGCGCTATCTGATCGGGATCTTGCGAAAGAACTTCAGCCCATGAAAACTTTTTCCTCTTCATTGATTTCTTGTCAGATTTGGATCTCAAATTTTTGGGTGACACCCGATTCGATAGCGTGCGCTCATGGAATGGTGTGCCTACTGACAAATTCTTCATAATACTCCATCCTGCATTACCATTGTTTCTATTCATTTCGAATAAATCATTTTTATTTTCGATTTCCTCCTTTACACGCACACACGTACGTTCTATTTCATTACTATCTAATTGTAACTCGGTAAGTGAGTAGCCCAGCTGTTGGAACTCGCGTTCGAATAGACGACGATAACGTGAATAGTTCGGTCGTTCATGATAGGCTAACTGGCCCACCAGATGTAGGAATTCACCCAAATATTTAGGAACCTCTTTGCCATAAATTTGCTTCAACATTCCGCGCACATCCGTCATTAATATCTCCTTAGCCTGATGCACCTTTTCTTGCTGATGTTGCGTTGCTGCATCCTTCCAAGGCAAATAGCCTTGAGACCAGAATATCAAATTATAACCTAAACATTCCAAGTCACTGCGACGTGAATGAGCGCCCATATGAGCGTCCCGCGATGTAAACTCCAAAGTACCATCATGTGCTCGACGTTGGTCCATAACGAATGGACGATGGATACCGTTATCCATGAATTTGGAAGCCAAACCGTAATCAATCAGGAATATGTGCTCCTGCTCGATGGCTACTAGTGATTCTGCAATAGCTGTAGCTGCTGAAGCACCACCATTTGTAGTAACAGAGTTTTTGCCATTTTGTGCACATTTATTAGTGTTTTTATTTTTATTATTATTAAAAAGCTTCTCTTGACGTCGTGTCAAGCGTTTTGTTGTAGAATTGTTTGTTGCTGCGCAGGTGTATGAGTTACTGTTGGTGGCTGATTTTTTGACAGTGGCGGAACGACGGGCGGAGCTTGGTAAAAATTCATCAGAGTCCTCGTCGGATGATGCTGATTTTGAATCAGCTGTTTCACCCTTTACGGAAGCACCGTCTTCGTTGAAGAATTCCGAATAACTAACACGTTTTGCTGGGCGTAAATAATGTGACTTAACCATCTCCTCGTATATAGAATTTCTTTTTTGGCGACGACATGAGCGTACCTGAAATTTACATTTACAGATTAGGTTGAAATACATATATGTACATAATAAATAATATTTATTAAATATTATTGGTCTAATAACTGGAAAACAATTCTGGCGAAAATTGCAAATGCAGTCACGAGTTTGAATTTCGCCGAAATTGAGCCCAAGGTACCAAACTCCTACCGGATTTGAACCACTAAATTCCACTGCACCACGTTGTCGACGTTTTCGATTACGATTAACAGGTGTTTCATAGATGTCCACACTGTTAGTGTTACTATTTGTTGTCGCACCATCATCAAAATCCTCATCTTCATCTTCATCATCGTCCTCATCTGCATAAGTATTTCGTTTAACAACAAAATCTGAATCGCCGTCGTCGTCGTCGTCGTCGTCATTAGCCTCTTGCTCTGAGCTATTCCCACTGTCCGTCGTCTGTTGCTTTTCTTCATAGTGTTCATCGTCGTATTTTGGTGGCTTAAGATTGCTAGTGTTTTTGGATAGCGATGATTTTCCTGTGGTCACTGGAGCAGTTGCAGTTTGTTTTTTATAATACTTGCATTTCGAAATCATAAGATTTTGTGCTTTAACATCATTGTGACAGTAACCCTTATCGTGAAGCTTCTCCAACACATTTACAATCTGTATGGCTAATGTTAACACAGACTTTTGATGGACACGACGATTCTTAATTATGGAGTGTAGGTCACGATCGAAGCGTTGCAACACCAGAAAACGATAACGTGCATCCCCAAAATAATGAGAGCCCGATGCAATATAGTTCGGTATACCTGAAGGCGGTGTTTGTTGTAATGACGCTGCAATATCGTGCTGCCTGTCATCCATTTTATCATTTTCCATTTTTATATTGTTAGCTAATGAAGGAAGCAATTTATTTATTTAATTTATATCTCTTAAAAGGCGAAGAAAATTAAGAAATTAACTTACTATCGCTTTTGGCAGTGTTCATTAAACAATGAATCTCTACAAACAATGGACCATTTGAATGTGGTTCGATTTTTACAACAAATTTCGCATTCTCGTTGGTTACCGGAATGGTGATATTATCTGATGCCAAAAATATTTCACCAAAATTTCCCTTACCTTGAGCGAGGAAGAAAAAAAAAAATATTAATTTCTTTTTTCAAATCTATGTATTAACAAAAGCAAATTTTGGATAATAAAAATACATTAAAAAGTGTTTTGTCCCTGCGAATAAAAAATAGCTACATATGTGTTTTTCAGTAACTTTTCAGGAAAGCAAAAAAATTGATTCCTAGCGTCCACTGGCAAAATTTAGCAAACTTTTAATTCAGAAAGGGTGGTACTACATATATTATTGTTATTGATTTATGAAAAAATAAATCACTTTTTACACCACTTAAATTTGATTTTAGTGTTATATAAACGGAAACAATCTGTACACAATACGCCTCTACGCTTAGTTTGTATGTGGAAAAGTTGAGTATCGAACTAATTAACTGACCTTTGCCATTTTGCCTGTATGCCTGCAAGCGCATATCTTTTTTCAGAACATTTATAGTACTACACGCACATAGCTTTATTTGATAACTTCCAAACCAAACGAGATATGAAAAAAACTAAAAACGCAGAAATGTGGACAATTTATTTTGTTTTCGGATTTATCCCTGATCGAATTCAGATATAATCGTCTCAATGTTGCGTGGGTGCATGCATGGGTATATGTATGTATATGCATATGTTCCTTATTTATACAACGAAATAAATCTATAAATTTTTTTTATTTAAATATACAGTGTTATCTATATATATTTGTATATATATGTATACATATGTAAAGCAAATTAATATACATTTGAGTCCATATGAACTGATAGACATATGCATCAAACGTTGTTAACTCGCATTGGTTTCAATTTAGATAAATACGAGTGCACATACACTCCTTGTACATGCATGTGTGTATCACGTAAATAGACAAATAAGGAAGAAAAGGAATTTTCATTGATCACTATTTGGACTAGTTGAGGGTAACAAGAGTGGGAGAGCCGTGCAGGGAACATAACCAAGTTAGAGTGAATTGAAGAACCTGATAATATAAGCATTAAAATAATACATATATAGGCCACCAATAATATGATATAAAACAATAACAGAAAAGTTCCATCACCTACTCCTTTTTCCCTTTTGTATATATGTGCTACATATATACATTATATATCGTTGGCTTCGTGAGCAAATGTGCTAAGTCCATTCATGGTAATTTTTCAGGAGAGGCAAAAAACCTCCTAACTTTTTTTGTTGTTACTATTTTAAAAATCTGAAAATGCAGTTTTCTTCCTCAGATGGTCGTGCTAAAATGCCAGTTATCGGCACATTTTAATATAAAGCTGGTACAAAGTTATGAGCTTCTTTAGGACTTAGCACATTTGCTTTCTATGATTTTGTTTTTTTAGGTGGACTTAGCACATTTTCTCACAAATTATTATACGTAGTAAAATTGAAATATTTTGATGAAATTTGGTACAGAGGCTCCTAACTAGACAGGGAAGGTTGGTATTGAAAATAGGCGAAATTGGATGATAACCACGCCCACTTTCCCTATATAGTATATATCGAAAAACACGCAAAAAGTGATAATGGATGAAATATCATCCATGCAATGAGCTTACGCCGTTATAAAGAAATAAATTGAAATTCTCGAAAATGGGCGGTGCCACACCCACTTATGAAAGGATAAATTCTAAAAGTTTTATAAGTAATAAATAACTCAGAAACTGTAGTAGATATATATATGAAATGTGGGAGGCGTAATTTACTTGCTAGGGCAAAGGTTTGGACGAAAAATTGTCCAAATTGGTAAACGACCACACCCATTTTATATATGGGAACTATAAATGGAACTAATAAAAACATTTTAAGCGACATCTTTGTCAAATATATAGACAATTCATTGAAAGTTTTTGGCATGAGTCCAACTTTGGACAAAAACAGAAACCATAAATATTTTTGAAAATGGGCGTGGCATCGTGAATCTAAGACATTTCGGAGCCCATAACTCGATAAATAATTGAGATATTACGGCGGAACTTGGTGTAGGTACATATCGAGCCATAACCGCCAAATTGACGTAACCACCATATAAAAATTTTTAGAGGAGAACGTTTTCTTTTGCAAATATCTACGTAAGTGAGCAACGCATTCCAGTGAAATTTTGTATGATGATTTTATCCACTTTTGGTACATAATGCAGCAAAACTTCGTTGGAATGTGTAGCTTTTTTGCGTAGATATTTACAAAAGAAAACGTTCTCCTCTAGAAATTTGTATATGGTGGTTACGTCAATCCGGCGGTTATGGCTCGATATGTACTTTAATTACTTGTAGTAAATTTTTAGCAAAATCGGTTTGTGACCACGCCTACTTAAAAAAAAATTGTAAAACTCCCTTTGGAAACTTGTGACGTGGCATCTTTGTAACTAAAAGTCATAAAGGGATAAAATTTTGCACTAATAAGAATATTTTAGGCTTGGTCTGATGAGAGATAAAACTGTTGATAATGGGTGTGCCCACGCCCACATTATGCTGTACCCTCTCTATATAAAGTAGGTGCACCGCCTTTCGATCAAACGCATACAATTATAATAAAAATGTAAGAATTACCGCAAACTAGTTTGCATATCAAATTGGTGGGAAAGCTAGCTTATTAACGTTTACAGTCCCAAGCCATGCTTATTAAAGCAGTGTACTAATAATTCTATATCATTCTACAAAACAAATCAAAAAAAAACCAATAATTTCTCATTTTCACCTGGACTTAGCACGTAGATTTTTGAAAAAAAAATTTTTTTATGGACTTAGCACATTTGCA
This sequence comes from Urophora cardui, assembly GCA_960531455.1. Lineage (NCBI taxonomy): Eukaryota > Metazoa > Arthropoda > Insecta > Diptera > Tephritidae > Urophora > Urophora cardui. The sequence continues at coordinate 166,011,697 of OY482670.1, read as the reverse complement.
TAACACTGCATTACACCATGAAAAACAGACATTATGGTAGCTTCTTTTTGGCAGACGATGTATTTTTAGTTGTACTATCTTACTGCATTAAAATCTCAGTTTTGATAAAAATTGGACTTAGCACATTTGCTCACGAAGCCAACGATATATATTCTTGCATAATTCTGATGGGGAAAATTACCCCCTTTTTTTTCTCATTTTCTTCTTTATCATCTGGCATCTAAGCTGATTTTAGTTATTTAATTTTCGAGATACTTAATAACCGTTCGTAAATGTAAGCGATTGTAACGAATCCACTGTAAAACATTTGAAATGTACTTGCATCTATACATATAGGATATTATGATGAATTTGACTATATGCCTGCATATGAGTATGTATGTAAGTTCAGATATTCCATTCCTTTTGTAATTGATTCCTAGCAGGCTCGAATAGATCAGTAGCTTTACACTAAGTTATATACGGAAGTAAAATCCTAGAATATACCTACATACATAGTTGGAATCCTTCTTTTTTTTGTGTATATACATGAGATGAATTGTTAATAAATTAAAATTAAAATGGGAATGTTGATCATCCTAATTTAAAAGGCATAGGGATTTCAGGTACGGGGTCATCAAAATATAGGTGCATTGATGAACATGGATGAGGGTGGGCCGAAAAGCACCAGCGCTGCAACAACACCAGCGGCGCAACACAGGTACGGGGTCATCAAAACATAGGTGCATTGATGACCATGGATGAGGGTGGGCCGAAAAGCACCAGCGCTGCAACAACACCAGCGACGCACCACAGGTAAGGGGTTACTGATATTCGGGTGCGACAGTAACCATGGATTAGGATGGGACAAAAACGCACCGGCGCTGCAACAACATCAGCAACGCCACCCCCTTGTGAGTTCGGCCTTTAACTTTTTTTGTTGTTCATATATTTTAAATTTCAGCTTCTTTTATGTATTTTCAGATGCCTGTCAATAACCGGTCCTTCCGGTTGATTCAAATTAAATTCAAATTTAACGATTTTTTTTGCGATATATATATTCAAATTTAAATTCACTTTGGCAGTTTTTTTTTGACGGTGTTTATTCAAATTTAGTGCATATCGATTTCAACGTACATTCAAATTTAAATTTTGGTGCAACGATTATTTTCTCGTCCGTCCGCGATTATTTAAATTTAACGTGCGCTCATCTATTTTAAAATTTTTCCGTCGATTGTCAGTATTTCCGTCCGATTTAAATTTCGGTTTAAATGTTTTGCTAACGTCCGTCTGACTTTAACGTACATATGTACGTTCAAAATTCATATCCAAATTTTAACGACATTTTCCCTCGGCTTGCATTTATTTAAATTTAACTGACGTCTGGCCTTTTGAATTTGATTTTTCCGGGTTATATTTTGAATTTTTGAATTTTTCAACGGTCCGTCCGTGGCATCCGGCAAAACCGGATGTTGTTTTAGTGTGATTTTACTCGTTTTGGTTTGAAAAGGCATGATATGAATTTTTTTCTGTTTATGGCGCAGGACAGCAATGTAGGCAAGAACCCCGCCCAGCCGACAATGACTAGCCACAGTGCAACCCTAGATCATGCCGACCGCCATGCGTTGCTGCTCCACTCGTATAGAATGCGTATCCATAACAGATGGCGCCCAACGTGCCGACTCGATGGCTTTTTGGTCAGCCAGTGACGCCTTACTATCTCGCAAGTCCCAGATGGGCAGGCCCTGCGCCGCCACTGCGTTGCGGCGAGATGGTGGGGCTGATCAGGTTGTCCAAGGAGGTCATCGCTGTTGGTAGCATAGGGCGCCACAAAGCGCAGATCGTAATCGAGGTCAAACGCGAACCATAACAGATGGCGCCCAACGTAGTGTCTTGGGGTACTCGCTTCGGTGGTTTTCTGGTCGTTCAGTGAAGTCTCATTATTCCGCAAGTCCCAGATTGGCAGCCTCAGTAGCCGCCACTGCGTTGCGGCGGGATGATGGAATTGATCAGACTGATTGGAGAGTCATTGGTGTTAGTGGCTCAAGGCTCCACGAGACTTTACGTCACCCAGTCTGGTTTTTTTTCTTTTGCATTTCACCCGGAGAGGCAGTGTTTAACGCACTTATTTTTTTTTGTAATTTAAATTTGTTTTCACTGTCGTCCAAGGGCATGTCCGCTAGATTCAGTAATTATTTTTTTTTTTATAAATTTCTTTTTGCTGAATATGTATTTTGTGCAGTTTTGTGTATCGGATTTTTTTTTCTTTCGGGGCCCAGCTTATCTCGCGTCGGAGTTGGCTGGATCCTAAGCTAGCAATCCTTCTTCGCAAGTCTGGGGTAGCGGCTTCAAACCGTGCCTTTCATTGCGGCGGAGCCAAGGATGTTGGTCATAAGGAAAATTCGTCCTTTTAATTTTTTTTGTGTTCGTGATTTTTTTTTTTGCAATTTAGGCCTCAGCCATTCCGCGTCTGAGTTGGTTGCACTTAGCGCCACTTTCATTGCGATGGGTTGGTCTGAGACCTGAGTTAGGACTTTTCATCTCCGCAAGTCTGGGGAAAGCAGCCTCTAGCTGTTCCTTTCATTGCGGCGGAGATTAGGAGGGTATTTTGCAAATTTCTTTTGTTTTGTCTTTTTCTTTTATTATGCGATGCAGGCCTCAGTTCATCTCATGCCTGAGTTGGGTGCCTTGGAACATTTAGCACCACTTCATGGCGATGGGCTGAGCTGAGACCGAAGGATGTATTGTCTATCTCCGCAAGTCTGGGGATAGCGGATTCAAACCGTTCCTTTCATTGCGGCGGAGATAGATTAGTATTTCGCAAAATTTAAAATTTTTTTTGTTGTTAACTATCTTTTAGTTAGCCGGCCTGTCTCAGGGATTTAGCTTCCGAGCAACCCTGCATTGCGGCTGGCGCGCTGGAGACCAGTTGGCACACACTGTCTTAATTTTTTTTTGTGTTTTTTCAAGGGGGTTTATATTTTTTTTATTTCTGTAACCTGTGCCTTTTATAATGGGAGGTCAGCATTCCCATTAAATAACGAACATATATATATTTTGCATTATATATCCTTTTACATTTACATATTTACGTATATGAACACGTTTATTTATACAAATTTTTTTTTATAAGTGAAGTCATTTTGAATCGACAACTTAAGATAATTTTTGCAATCGAAGATAATTGTTACAAAGATTTGCTTGATTTTTCCACCAAACGCGACAACTAAAGTTTTATTACTTTATCGGATGTGACATAATTTTGTACCGGCATAGAGATTTAAATAACAAATATTCGTTATAAATATTGGCTGAAAGTTTCACCAAACACAAAAACCAAAGTTTTGTAATTTTCTTTTGGATGCGACATAATTTTTAATCGAGATAGAGATTTAAATTTCGTTAATTGTATAAATATTTGCATTTGGACTTTAACACCAAACGTGATTTTATTTAGGCAGTTAATTGCTTAAGATCTCATACGACCATTCAAGCGTGCCTTGATTTTTTTGAAGCGCTCATACGTTCGATTTTGTTTAAATGTCCCAAAAGTGTCAGCAGTCGACTGAACGGACGCAAACGAGGAAATCTGTAAAAACTTAGCGCAGGCAAATGATAGAGCCAAGCAGATCTACAATAAGCGTTATAGGCTGGTAACTATAGGGAACGTCAAGAGGTATTTAGAAGAAATTTTGCCTTGAGTAACTTCAAACAGGGTATAAACGCGAAATTCCTGCCAAAATATCTTAAGTGTCGAGTTCGTGGAAAAGTGGGCAATGCACTGTATGACTTAGAGGACTTAACAGGGAGATTAATAGGACGATTCCATGCTTCTGATATCCGTCCTCAATTAGACTCCGCTAGGCGTCTTGGCGGTCGGGGACAATTCGCCCAGTATCCTCCCCGAGCAGTTATAATAATAGGTGGATCACAAGCGCTCCCATCGGGAACCGTGGATTTACGTAAAGATAATCTCTGTCATAATCAGAATTCTTTATTCGCTCTTCCCTGTCCTTATACTGAACCTAGAAATGAATCTTCCCCAGGTGTAGGAAGGGTTTGTATCCGTATCTAGTACGAAAAACTTCGAACGAGCCAAGGTCTATACAAATTTTGTACTTCTAAATTTGTCGACATTTTAATTAGTGCAGTTGTCGCTGTAGAATACACAATGACTTGGATACACCTGTCCCCATATTTACTGCAGGGTTACGTACTGTAATATGCGTTCACATACATTTGTACAAACAAACTTTATGCCTCTCTGACCAAACATGCATGCCTACCTGAATACTTACGTGCATGCATATCCAAATTCCTTTACAACAATATTGAAAAAAATCAAACAAAATGAAAAAGAATCAAAAAAAAATCATAACAAATCAAAAAAAATCAAAAATAATCAAAAACAATCAAAAAAATTATTTTGATTATTTTTCATTTTTTATGATTATTTTTGATTTTTTTTTAATTTTTTTTTTATTTTTTTTAATGGTAATCATTAAAATTACTTTTTTTCTGCAAAAGAATTAAAATAATGATTACCAATTAAAAAACAAAACAATTTAATTGATTACTAATCCTAATCGGAATTTAACAGGTCTGTATTTAACCAATATATATTTATTTAATAATAAATGTATTTTATAATATGTATGTATGTATTTTAAAATTACAAAATTTTAGTTCTTTCCAATATGAAAATATTTTAATAATGAACAAAATGAAATTCAAAAAGATTGAAAAATCATAACTTAAAAATGTTAAATATAAAATTTATAAAAGAGCTAAGTGGTGAGTGACACCACAATACTTCCCTTCTTTAAAAATTATCATTGAAAGCAGGTTTTAATCTATTAATGGAGATGTTTATCGGTTTTCCATCTAAATCAATTGAAAAATAATCTCGTTCTCTTGAAAGAATTTTATGTGGTCCTGTATAGGGAGATTGGAGTGCTGGTAGTAATCCTTCTTCTCTTACTAAAACATGAGTTACTTCTTCTAAAGTTTTATATACAAAATGTTTACTCTTTGAATGATTTGATCCACTAACAGGTTTAATATCTCTTATTTTTTCCTTTAAATTTTGAACAAAATGAAATTCAAAAAGATCATAACTTAAAAATGTTAAATATAAAATTTATAAAAGAGCTAAGTGGTGAGTGATACCACAACACCATTAGAAAGGCATTGCTCTCAAATAGAACTGCGCCAATTTTCATTAAAATTGGTTGGAAAATGCGTCCACAATCGTCGTTGGAAAATTGCCGTGTGGTTGTTGCATGCTTTTGCACACAACAGAGCTGTCTCAATGCGCAAGCATATGTAGCTGACTTTGTGCGTTTTCACCAAACTTACCATGCAATTCTGAACATGTTTGGCTGGATGTGGTGTGTAGTTTCAAAGAAGTAGAAACGTAAAAAGGTAGCAAAAGCACTACAACAAAAACATAAGGTCAGGTAATAAGAAGGATAAGAAAGAATAAGTAGGAAAGAAATTAAGGAAAGAAGGGAGAATAGAAAGAAGGAAGTAGGTAGAAGAATTATGAAAACGATTAACGACAACAACACCAACAACAACAACAACAAGATAGTAGCAGTGACAGTAGCAACAGAAGGAGCAGCATCAACAGGAACAACAACAAAATAGTAACAGTGACAATAACAACAAACAATTATACAAAAACTATAGTTGCACCTTAGTCATAAGAAAACAACTAGAAAACTGTCGAGTTTCGACAGTAGGCAGCACTCTAGTATATACTTATAATAAAAAAAAAAAAATTCACATATATAAAATTTGACCGCCATATTTGATCCACCATTTTGAATTTTAAAAATGTGTAATCAGATTCGAAATCCGCAATTGCAAAAATCCCTTTTTTATATAAAATTAAGTTAAAAAAATAAAAATTACAAAAATTGGTCGCCATATTGGATCCGCCATTTTGAATTTCAGTAGCCTAATATCAGATTTGAAACCACGAAAACCCCCAAGCCATACTACACTACGCGACGCTGCAAGACGCGACAAAATATTCTTTGCATGTATTCTTATGTAAGCAACCGCACTACGCTGCAATTGAGGTAAAATGCGCGACACCACGCGACGAAGTTGACCAACTAGGCTCGGACTCGCTGCAAAAAATATATAATATTTGTTGTTGCCGCTTCAATATTAAAATTGCTTTAAAAAACATACAGAGTGGTACAAATCTATTGCCGTTGTTTCTACTCGTAAAATTCATTTGTTTCATAAGCGTCTCACTTCAGAAAATTTATTAATGTTTAAATAATTAATTATTATTATTATTATGCACGATACTCTTTAGTTGTGATTGCAAAAATGCAGCGTCTATGTATAGCATATTTTTCAATTTGGTTAATTTATTTATGTATTTGCCTCACTTCCATTAAAAATCCTACTTTCTTTATCAACAAACCTCATTCAGTTTATTTTATCAACTAAAACATGTCATCAAAACAACAGCCGGCCCGCCGACTCGGAACAATCGCAAAAACATCTCGTTGTGTAGTCGAGATGTCATCGAAACAACCTTCGACTCGCCGACTCGGAAAAATCGCAAAAACATCTCGCTTGTGTAGTCGAGATTTCATCGAAACAACCTCCGACTCGCCGACTCGGAACAATCGCAAAAACATCTCGATTGTGTAGTCGAGGAGCGATTCTCTAAACATCTCGGACTCGCCCATCACTATTACTCGGTGCGGTATCGGATCGACATTTTTGGTTTTTACCGAAAGTATACCGAAACCTTACCGACCACATGTATTTCAATTGCCACTTTCAAATTAGTGTTGCATACATGAAATCGGAGCGGATCAATTTCGATATACCGCAACGCCGTAAGACCGGTCAGTAAAATTTGAGGAATTACTGCATACATTTTTGCGGCGTGATAAAAGAAGAAGAACAAAGTCAGTAAAAAACTCATTTCGGCTATAAATGTAGCAAGTTATAATGTCTTCGTCTTCGCTAGAAGACATTATTGTTATTATTGAGTGATTTGTTGAAGTTAAAAATTTCGTTTTGCAAATTTCAATGTTTGTTTTCCTATTTTCTGCCGATTACACACCGAAAGTATTCCCACAAGTGTAAAAAACACAGCAACGCGGAATCGTTTCGGTAAGCTGAAAATACCGAGCAAAAAATGTCGATCCGATGTCGTACCGAGTAATGTGAAAAGGCCCTTAGACCGTCGCATAGTTCGGTATAGCCAACTGCACTTCAAAATATAATGAATGCAAAATGTTTGTTGGACGAAGAAAAGTTAATTTTGTTAGTGAGTGACAAATAAATTATTAAGTTTTTAGATAAATAAATTAAAAAAATTGTTCAGCGAAGTGTCGTGCAGTGCGATATACCCAAAATTGTCTCACCGAAAATTGAAGTGTCGCGGCAGTGTAGCGTAGTATGATGCGTTTCAGTGCTAGAATTCTGTAACTTATTTTGCGATCGATATTCGCTAAATCTACCCTCTATACCTCTGCGATGATTATCGGAAACATCAGTCAAAATATACTATAGAATTCGACCGAAAAATCGTACAGAATAGCATAATCGCAAAAATGATCGCAAATTTACGAAACCGATCCGAAAATTGTCGCAAATTGGTTACACAACAGGGACACAGGCGTTAGGGTTCAATTAGTTATGCGTTAACTTTATTTCCATAACAGTAGCAGTATCGGTATTAAAGTGCAGACATTTGTGACTAATCTGTAACCTTATAAAACAGCTGATTCAACCAACCTTATGACAAGCTGTGTTACTAGTCATTGGTGCCTTATCGTAATTCTGTAGCTGTATCGTTAACTTACAGACCAATTGGCATATGCTAGACTGTAAATATGAATCGCGATTCAAATATCGCGATCCATCAATACTCGATGCTACACTGTCAATATGAATCGCGATCCACGGATTTCATCAATATATATTGACAGTGTTGCATAAGCCATTGGATTTAAGTTAGCAACCCTAAATCCGTAAACAGCTGACACTTGTGAAAGCAAATATAAGAAGGTAGGCACATAGGCGAATTCAGAACCTTCTTTTTTTTATTTACAAAGGTAGATTATAATATCAAAATCAAAGCGAATTCAGATCATGGCCAATAGTAATGGGCGAGTCCCAAGCGAATTCAGATTTTAACAAGGATAAATATTATTTTGACATTACAATCTACCAATTACAATAACAAAATACATGGGAAATTTCTGAATTCGCCTATGCGCCTACCTTCCAAGATCTGCCTCGACAAGTGTCAGCTGTTTACAGATTTACGGCACCACTAACAGCTCACATGGATAGCGATAAAGTTACAATAAGGTTAACGATACTGAAATACTTATAAGTCACCAATGTCTGAACCTTTAATTTGATCGATTATTGGTACAGTAACAGCAAAACAGCTGAACAGTGATCATAGCCCAATAAAGGTGGACATGCAATAGAGTCGCTCTTCTTTTTTTAGTTTTTTAGGTTGCGAAATTATCATATTTTGTATTAACGCTAATTGTGTGTTCTATTTTGATTGCTACGACCATATTATTATTAGCTCATGACAGTGAACAACTGAAACAAACAATCGATCAGCTGGTTAGCGTTGCGGCTAAAAAACAAAATTCATTTGGTTGTTACCGATAGCGTTACCAACTAGCGAATCACTAATCAAATACATTGTTTCCCATAAGGTTGGTTGATCAGCTGTTTTATAACGATACTGTTACTGCATAACTAATTTGAGCTTTATAGGCCCGTCACATAGCATACGTCAATCCGTCTACGTCGACGTATGTGACTGACAGCTCAGTAAACTGTGGGCATTTAAATGCACATCGGTACAAGTACGACGAATCCGTCGCCGCAACGTACCAAAGTTGCCCAACACTCAACTTTTGGCATACGCCAATCCGTCGCTATGTCAGCTGATTGCTTTTGATTGTTAACCTTTAGCTACTCTTGAATTTTACTTTTTTTGCAATTTGCTTTTCGAGTTTTTTCTCATTTGTAAAACATTCCTCCATAAAAACAAAATGGTCAATAATTATCAGGAGATGTGAAGTTACTGAAAACTGAATTTCAAGAGGGCAACTTAAAAGAGAAATTACAAAATATTCTAAAGAGTTAAATTATTGCCACCACCTCTGTAGTTAAAGGTTAATCAAACAGCTGATTTATGTATATCCGTCAACGTTTCCTATGTGGCGACCTCTCCGTCAAGTACGTGAGCTGTCAGTCACATACGTCGACGTAGACGGATTGACGTATGCTATGTGTCGGGGCTATTACTCGTGAGTTATAATCATTGTGGATGGAGAATACAATAATATGGAAAAAAAAATTTGCGAAAGTTTTGAAACACGGTAACAGTTCCTCAGATTTTATCAGGGTTTATGAGATGCAGAATCTCCACGAAACCCTGAATTAGACAAAATCGAGAGCAGCAACCCTAAATTTTTGAGAAATATCCCTGCAAGAACTGTGCAGGTCATTTGACCGGTCATATGACCGGCAGGCATGACCAAAAGTTTTGGGATATTTCCTATCACATTCTTAAGGGCATCGGTAACTTTTGTGACCGTTTCATTCATCACGTTCCCGTATGTGTATTTTCAAATTCCATTCTATCCTTATCTATCTCATTGGTTTTGAACTTGGCTAGAAACACATACGAGTGCGTGTTGGTAATATTATATTTTTGGAATAGTGTTAGTACTTTCGGTCACACAATTCTAGCAGGGATATATGTATTTTTACAACAACCCTGCAAGAACTGTGCAGGTCATTTGACTGGTCATATGACCGGCAGGCATGACCAAAAGTTTTGGGATATTTGCTATCACATTCTTAAGGGCGTCGGTAACTTTTGTGACCGTTTCATTCATCACGTTCGCGTATGTGTATTTTCAAATTCCATTCTATCCTTATCTATCTCATTGGTTTTGAACTTGGCTAGAACATATACGAGTGCAAATGTGTTGGTAATATTATATTTTTGTAATAGTGTTAGTAGTTTCGGTCACACAATTCTAGCAGGGAACCACCTCCGGCCGCCATGCTGAACTGCCCTTCAAAAATTGACGCCATGCTGGTCTGCCCATCAATGGCGATGGCACATCGACCATATATCGACTTTTTTTAATCGATTTTCGATGAGCTAAGTCACTGTACGTTATACACTATTTTTATAATCATGATCCAATTAAATTAAAATCGGTTAAGCCCACGGTATATATATTGAGACGGTAATGCCAGTAGGCGGAAATGTCAAATACTGCTTACGTCACAGGACCAATAAAGCCGTGAACAACCAAACAAACAGCTGTGCCAATTGCAAAACGAAATGACGTATGAGGACCTGATACTTTTTTCTAAAACCGAAAGAAATATGGCGGCCAGCGAACTGACATGACCTTTTATTTGGATCATGGTTAAGCCGCGAACAACCAAACAAACAGCTGTGCCAATTCAAGGCTTATCCAAATAGAGGTTACATTACTTCCGTTTTTATGTGTGTGTTTTCTTTAAAAATGTCAATGTGAAAGAGAAGAGAAGTGAATATCAAGGAAAAATTTTTGCCAATTCGTTTTGTGTGACATTCACACTTTTTAGTATACATACACAATTCCAATCAGCTTATCTACTGCGATATCCTTCTTTAGATAATTCTTGTGCCAATTGCAAAAGGAAATGACGAGTAAACAAAATAAAAGCAATACGATTTGACAATTTAGCCAAAATGAAAATGAATCAGCTGCTGAGCTTATATTACCGGTATAGATCTGCCTTGGAACCAAGCATGGTAGAAAAATAGAAGGTAAAATCACTTATTGACGTAGGCAGCCATCTTAGCCATTTGACTTTTATTGAATTTATGACATTTCATTGAAATCATCCTACCAGAGTAAACAGCAGCAAATGTTTTTTTGGGTCGAAATCTGAAGTTTGTGAAAATTAAAAATTAATTTATTTTCAAAAAAGCAATTGTGATTTGTGCAAACTACATAAATAAATAAATTTACGCGTAATTTGTGAAAAAAGATTTGAAAAATGAGCTGCCTCTTCAGGGGATGCGAAAATACCGTGCACTTTTGCAAAGGCTCAGCGGTGAAGTTTTTTAGGTTTCCAGCAATTCCGTTTATAAGGAATCAATGGCTTCAAGCGTGCCAAATAGAGGAAGTTGATCTTCCAAAGAACCCGTTGATGTGGTCAGTGCATTTCGGTGCTAGCGATATTAGTAGCACAAACAACAAAACGTTATTATCGAAATGTGCAGTGCCAAGTTATAATTCAAAAACAACGTATGGACGCAATAATTAAAATGTGCATAAATCTTAATAAAATATGTATTTTTTAGAGTGGAAAGCTTTGTGAACAAAAATCTTGAGGCTGTAGATACGTAAGTGCTTTATAAACAAACATTTAATTGAAAATATCTCGAAGACATCCTGATGAAAAAAAAAGATTACAAAAACAAAAATATTGAAAAAAAAAAATACAATTTAAATGAGTTTAATAAAGAATTTTAAAATATACCTTCTTGCTTCCTTTAATCTGAATTCTGCATTTCTGTTCCACCAAATTTTTGCTTGTATTGTACTCCTTCTCTTCCCTTTCTGTAAAATAGAATTGAAAAAGAACGAGCAAAATGTAAACAAAAAATTTGTTCGGACATAACGATGACTCCAGCCTTACTTCTTTGATAAATGCTCTGTCTGTTGTATTGCGTAAGGCTTTGTATTAAATATTCGAGCCAAATACTTCCCACTTTTCACATCCCTTATAATAATATATGACTTTCTTTGATAATTTCTGAGCTTTCTTCAACTAAAACTAAAACTACCAAAAATTTTCTTAAAAAATCTCCTTTTTTATATTTGTCCAATATGGCAGCCTCACTCATAATGTTTACAAAAAAGATACTTCAGAAAAATTCAATAGCCGTCAAAAAGTTTAAAGTGAAATTACCTTCTGAATTTTTATACCATGGAACCAAGGCTAATTTAAAGAAGGTTAACCTACTAAACAGCTGTTTGCTACCTTTTTTCTATTCATATTGTGATGCTTATGTCAAACTTATGTTAATTTTGATCTTGACGCAATGATTTCTACAATGGCGGGCTATGATTTTGACAGAAGCACCACAGAATACACAAACAATTTACATGGAGTGTGTATGTATCAACGTTGCCGTTTTGTGGGTAATTCCCCAAATTTGGGGAATTTTTTAATATTTGGGTAATTTTTGGGGAGTGCTATGATTTGGGGAATTTTGGGGAATTCGCCTTTTAATAGTTTTATATGAATAATAATACCTATAAAAAGATTAATTATTTTCATGAGTTTGTATTACATTCGCATTGTCCAAAAGTGTGAGTTTTAACAGCATTAGAGCGCTTTCACATTACTCGGTGCGGTATCGGATCGACATTTTTGATTTTTACCGAAAGTATACCGAAACCTTACTGACCACATGTATTTCAATTGGCACTTTCACATTAGTGTTGCATACATGAAATCGGAGCGGATTAATTTCGGTATACCGCAACGCGGTAAGACCGGTCAGTAAAATTTGAGGAATTACTGCATACATTTTTGCGGCGTGATAAAAGAAGAAGAAAAAAGTCAGTAAAAACCTCGTTTCGGCTATAAATGTAGCAAGTTATAATGTCTTCGTCTTCTCTAGAAGACATTATTGTTATTATTGAGTGATCTGTTGAAGTTAAAAATTTTGTTTTGCAAATTTCGATGTTTTCTTATTTTCTACCGATTACGCACCGAAAGTATTCCCACAAGTGTGAAAAACACAGCAACGCGGAATCGTTTCGGTAAGCCGAAAATACCGAGCAAAAAATGTCGATCCGATGTCGTACCGAGTAATGTGAAAAGGCCCTTAATTTAATCTTAAATTACCGACTGGTCGAACATGTACAAGCAAATTTCATAAGCCCTTTAAGTAGGAAGTTAGCTAGGAAAAAAATAAGCAATTTTATACCTTTCATGAATATTTTGGGGTAAAACTTCTCGACTTAAATTGCTAAGATCATTACAATATTTTTTTTATAAATATTTGCATAAACAACCCACAGAATTGGAGGTACCTATAAATTAAAGAAAATCGGACTATTTAGCGCCCATACACACTTGCGACTCAATCGATTTAGTCGGGCTTTGATTTGCATGGGAATGTATGGAAGCATTCACACTGCATTCAATTAGTCGAACAACTGAAACAGTTGGATTTGCATACAACAGCCCAATTCGACTAAATCGATTGAATCGCAAGTGTGTATAGGCTCTTAATGTTTCATTTCTCTCTTACTTGTTTTATGTTTCTTTATAACTTTTTTTTAACCACACATATACATACATATATGCACGTGAATTTAAAAATACAAACCGTTATAAAGTAAAATAAATTTGAAAATACTTGTTTATTGGAAATCTTTTGATAACACTACCCGACAAAAAATATCCTCGATATTTGATATTTGATTCCTATGTATTCCTGCTGATTCCAAATATGGAATCAAATGGTTCAAAAGTAGAACAGTTTTCGAGATATTTTGAAGTTTCAGTTTTCGAGCTAAGAAGAAAAGGAGGATTACTAATCTGTCAATATCTCCGCCATTACGTCTTGAGTTTTATGTAATTTCATTTCAATTTGAGAGGATGAAATACCCTTTCCAATTCCACATAAAATCGACGTTAAAGTGACGGAATTATGGCGGACAAAGATTTGTTTTTATGCAAAAAATAAGTTAAATACAAGATGTGTAATTTGAAAATTTGTATGGGGAATTTCGGGAAATTATGGGTAATTTGAATATTATTTTGGGTAATCTCAAGAATTTAAAACGGCAACGCCGGTATGTATGTATGTACGTATATAGTACTGCGCATGGTGGAACAATAAAGGAGAATGCATAAGATCAGCTGACTTCTTCTTCAATCTTCATAAACACACGAACACATGATTTAACAACAAAGGTTTTCGCATGACGACATACCTTCATACATAGTGGGGCGAGAAGTGTCATGCAAAGAGGAATGTAGAAGAATTTGACAGATTTGGCCCCTATGGAAATGCTAGGGTGCGTGTGTTTATGAAGATTGAAGAAGAAGTCAGCTGATCTTATGCATTCTCCTTTATTGTTCCTCCATGCACGAACACAAGCATTTTTTTTTTGTTGACATGTTCTACACACACACGCACCCTAGCATTTCCATAGGGGCCAAATCTGTCAAATTCTTCTACATTCCTCTCATGATCCAATTACCAGGTCGGTCCATGATACATACACACAAACATGCCGTGAGCTGAATGTCAAACGGAATGTCAAAACTGAAAGGAGAACGAAATAATTTGACATTCAGCTCACGAGCGAATGATGGAGAAACTCAGAGAACGAAGAATTTGACCAATAGTAATCACGAATGTATGTATAGAATATGCAGAAGCAGAGGAATTGGATAGTTGTTGAAGAAGAAGAAGAAGTCAGCTGATCTGAAGAGCCGACCTGTATAGGTGGATCCTGATTCCTCTTTGTATGGCACTTCACGCCCCTATGTATGAAGGTATGTTGTCATGCGTAAACCTTTATTTTTGAATCATGGTACTGCGAAAACCTTCTATAATTGAACCATGCATGGAACCATGATATCAAGCCATGCAGGGATGCCACTTTTGGGCTTTTCCTACCAAAACTGGTAGGTTTTATACCTTTTGGTAGGTTGGTAGGACGATTTGAATTTTGGTAGGTTTTTGCCTTCGTTCAACTAACATCATTGATTTGCCACAACACTGTTGAGAAAACGTGTCTTTTCAGTTAAGCTTTGTAACAAAACTCTGCTAAATAGAAACGTTTTCTTAGAGCTTTTGTTATCACTCTTCTATACATTCCGGATACTCATTGACTTTGTCCGAATATACATACATATCCCCACATTGGCCTCTAGGTGGCATAACAAGAGACCACTGCCTCATGAGCATCGATGGAACGCGCATGGTTCTCCTTACAAACGATTTCTGTCGCATCTGCAGGGATGATGAAGTATAATGCGTAGGGCACTACCTATACTCTTGTCCCGCGCTGTCCAACTCCAGGTACGCTTGCCTCTACAGACACAGCTGGAGGAGA